>JAWNZC010000430.1:887500-937500 GCA_035771165.1 Paragorgia papillata | reverse complement strand
TGGAGTGGACGTAGAATGGACGTGTAGTGGGGTGGAGTAGAGTAGAGTGGAGTAGAGTAGAGTAGAGTAGAGTAGAGTAGAGTAGAGTAGAGTAGAGTAGAGTAGAGTAGAGTAGAGTAGAGTAGAGTAGAGTGGAGTGGAGTGGAGTGGAGTGGAGTGGAGTGGAGTGGAGTGGAGTGGAGTGGAGTGGAGTGGAGTGGAGTGGAGTGGAGTGGAGTGGAGTGGAGTGGAGTGGAGTGGGTGGAGTGGAGTGGAGTGGAGTGGAGTGGAGTGGAGTGGAGTGGAGTGGAGTGGAGTGGATTAGAGTAGGTTATAATTATAGAGTAAAATTGTGGAGTTGACTAGAGTGGGATAGGGTGTAATAAAATAAGGTAAGGAGAGGCAATGTAAAGAAAAGTAATGAGAAAAATTTCTCGCAAGAACAAAAGGCAAAATAGGAATACAATAAATAAGCTTTCATTGTAAATCCATTCACTTTTAGTAAAGTTGATCAAAGCCTACCGATACGCCATCACCTGGACTTGCATCACCATCTCGCACCAACTTTACAAGATACCTAATTACATTACAAAAAAATACAGACTGTTTCATTCCTTGCGTCAGTGGCGGGAATTGTGGTGGGAAGGGGGGCAGTCGCCCCACCACTTCCGTATCGATCAAAATAGCCAATTTGTCTGAAATTTTCACCTCAAAAAAGCAAAAATCCGTCAAAATCCAACGCTTGTCTTGCAATTGTCAGATATTTATATAAGGCTTTGTTTCTCAACCTGAAAAAGTGAATTTCCGCCACTGTTTTGCGTTGGCCAACACAATCTAGTTGGCCAAGAAAACGGAGATAAACGCAGTAGAGTAAAGTCAAGTAAAAATAAGTGAGTGATGCAATGTTATTTGAAGTGCATAAATAAATTATTGTAACGTTGTGTTCGTTTGGAACAACTCTGGGATAGGAATAGCCAGACTTCTTAATCTGGAATACTCGGAATATCATCCCTTAAGCTCTCTAGATTAACCTAAATAACCTATCGTTTGGAAAACGAGAAAGCAAGCTACTCTAAAATAATTTATAAATTATTCTTATTCCGGAATAACTCAAACGAACACAACACAGTTGGGTTAAATCAGTAATAACAGAATATAACAGAAATAAATTTTGAAGTAATAGCGAGTTTGAGTGTTTCATCAGGGGTTCCATGCAAACACGAGAAAACAAATGAAAATCGAGGGCGTAGCCCCGAGGTTTTTATTGTTTTCGAGTGTTTGGAGTCCCCTGATGAAACACGATAAACGAGTGTTTGATCTTGCTTCTCAAACGAGTATTCGCATCGCGATTTGCGCTGTTTTCTTCATTGATTTCAATATGCAGATTAAGAAATGTGATCCAGTTCACTAGGAAGTTTCCTACAGGTTTTCATTGGGTATCAAAACTCATGCATGTGATGTGGTATACGTTCATGGATTGGCTACGATAATTCGTGAATTATTAATGAGTTTGAGAACCTCAAATAACAGTTGAAGAAAAGATATTATTGATGACTCACCAGATAGACAAAGCGTAGTTGCAGTATATTATGAAAAAGAAGATACCGGTTCCAAGTCCTGTGCTAAAATTTTTCTTAATACCAAATTTGCAAGCATCATCGAGACTGTCATTGTACCTAAGATATTACAAGGAAAGACACTTAATAATTATTTCGCAATTGCTTATTTAAATATTTGCATGCATGCATGGTGAGAAATTTTAATAAAAATCAGAATTTTTGGTAACACCTAGTTTCCTATTTACTCCTTAGTTTTCGACCTGCTGACTCAGGCCTTAGTCAGAGCAAATTAGTAAAAAGTATTTCGTCTACCAAACTGTAACAGTTTGCTCCGATGAAGGCCTTTTAGACCCCATTTACACGGTACCGGCCGAATTCGGAACCGGTCTCGAATTCGTCTACCCTGCGAGCAGAGCCTTCTTTTTCCTTATTTCTTCGCTGAGAGAGAGGAAGAAAAGTAGGCTCTGCTGTATTCGTGACTGGTTTCCATTGCGCATGCATGTCAGTTGCTTGGTTACAATCTCGAACCCAGTCCCAATCAGAGCAGAAAACAAAACGAGAACCGGTTAAACGGGTCTTAAACGGGTTAC
Source organism: Paragorgia papillata (assembly GCA_035771165.1). NCBI lineage: Eukaryota > Metazoa > Cnidaria > Anthozoa > Scleralcyonacea > Coralliidae > Paragorgia > Paragorgia papillata. The sequence continues at coordinate 935,372 of JAWNZC010000430.1, read as the reverse complement.
TTCGTCCTAAATATTGGACGAAGGCAAACACGAATACAGCAGAGCCTACTTTTCTTCCTCTCTCTCAACGAAGAAATAAGGAAAAGAAGGCTCTGCTCGCAGGGTAATGAATGTGCTGTACCGTATAAACGTAGTCTTAGTCAACAGCTCGAAAGCTAAGTAATATATATCATACACGAGAAGCCGTTTATTATCTGATTTGAAAACACCGAGAAGTGTGTTGAAAAACGAAGCGATAGCCGAATTTTTTAACTCACTTCGAGGTGTTTTTAAATCAAATAATCAACAGCTTCCGAGTGTATGGTATAGCTTCTCAAACAAATCAGTATTTAAAGAGAAATTTGAGGTAAAACTTGTCTTAATTTATGGGCGTTTATTACCACATTTCACAACAACGTCTTGGTAACTGATTCCCATTATGTTTTCCTCATGAATTATTAACGAGTTTGAGTAGGAATAAATAATAAACGCGATAATAGTACAAATTCCCGATTCTATTACAATTCCTCAATTACCAAATGTAGTTAGTTGCTCCAAACATCAAGTTTAGATCGAGTTAGAAACCAAACTATTTCTATTGAAAACAAATGATTGTCATAGCTCTATATATCTTAAAGTATGTAAAGTATATTTAATCTTAAATCTTACAACTCAGCTTGCTTTTCTTCTCCTCCAAAAGCTGCTACAGTTCGTATAGACGAAATACTTTGTTCCGCTACATGGCCAGCTTTAGAGTAAGCTTCTAGTTCTTTAGCTGTGTAAACACCGACTACCTGGAAAAGATGTAAAGAAAATCATTGTATCTCACTTTGGCTCTCTCCCTTTTCTTTCGTTTCCTTCTGCATTCCTTAGATCCTTATTCGCTTTACTTTTGAACTGCGTTAGGTTGTCTGTCTGTCCGTCTGTCTGTCTGTCTGTCTGTCTGTCTGTCTGTCTGTCCTGTTTGTCTATCTGTCTGTCTTGTCTGTCTGTCTGTCTGTCTGTCTGTCTGTCTGTCTGTCTGTCTGTCTGTCTGTCTGTCTGTCTGTCTGTCTGTCTGTCTGTCTGTCTGTCGATCCTTCAAAATGTAATAATATTATATACGTAATCGTATTGTATAGTTCCAATTTTAATGTTTTTAGCTAGTGTAGTTTTTAATGTAATTAACCGTATGTAATTTTTTCGTGTACTTAGTCATTTTTAGAGATCTCGGCTTTCATGTAAAGCAGTTTTTTATAACTGATGATTCCCCGAGAAGAAATAAAGATTCATCATCATCATCATCATCATCTGTCTGTCTGTCTGTCTGTTTGTTTATGTTGTTTGTTTGTTTGTCTCCTTCCATTCATCCATCTTCCTTCATCTTTCTTCTCTCTACCCATCTTTTTCTTTCACCCTTCCTTCAGTCCTCTCTTCTTCCCTCATTCCCTTACCTTTATCATTAGTGATCCAATAATCACCGACAATGGAACTATTATTAACATTACTAACGTTAGTTGCCATACATATATAAATCCAATCACATAACCAGCGATAAAAGACACGATACTTGATATAAGACGGCCCAATTTTGAACCAATGCCATCCGTGATATTGTTTAGGTCTCTGAAAGAAATATTTAAAGATTCACAGTTAGGACTGACCAGACTTTCAAACATTTTAAGATAATGATAAGGACGAGAGTGAGAGAAAGAAGATGAAGATACAGCTGACAAGAATGACGATAAGAATAATGATGAAGGTGGTGATGATGGTGATGGTGGTGATGATGGTGGTGATAATGCTGGTGGTAATAGCGATATTGTTGTTGATGGTGATCATGGTGGTGGTGATAGTGATGGCGACATTGTTGTTGATGACGATGGTGGCGATGATGGCGATGATGGTAGTAATAATGAGGATGATGGTGGTGATGTTGATGGTGGTGGTCATGGTGATGGTGGTGGTGATGTTGATGGTGGTGGTGATGTTGATGGTGATGATGGTGGTAATGGTAGTGGTGGTGACGATGATGATGGTGGTGGTGATGATGGTGACGATGATGATGGTGGTAATGATGGTGGTGGTGGAGATGATGATGGTGATGATCATGATGCTGGTAATGGTAGTGATGATGATGATGATGGTGGTGGTGATGATGGTGATATTGTTGATGTTGATGATGATAGTAACATTAATAATAATAACAACAAGAATACGTACTCTGAAAGTCGTGCGTTTAACTCTCCACTGGAATGCTCATCAAACCAACCAATCTCCTGGTAGATGATATTTCTAAACATGGCCAATCTCATTTTATAAACTTGTCGTTCTGCAGCAAAACCAAGAAGACCAAGCCCCATCCAAGCAAACAGAAAATTAGCACCCGCCACTCCGAGGTACCATATCGCTATTTTTGTCATGGAATCTTCTAAATCTGGTAAGGTACAATTTGTGCTATTTTGACAAATCACGTAATCAACAAAGTTATTCGTTAAAGAACCGAATAGGATGAACTGCGCAGGCGTTAAGATGCCATAGATAAATGAACCAATCACACCAAGAATAACAAAAACTACATCAGTGTTATCACAAAAACGAAACTAAAAAACAAAGCATAAGAAAGCCTAGTTAGACTAATACGAGTTCCAACCTAAAGTCTTCCGTAATAGGCGTAAAAAATAATGACTTTCATTCATATAACTATGCATGGTTGCGACTCAAGACGGAATGAAAAAGGAACATCACAATTGTATCTGAAACGTTTAAACTATTTCGTAGGGTCTGTTGGTGAAGAAATTTGGGAAATTCTGATCAGGAATAAAAAATATTATAAAAAGAGCAGTGATGCTTATTAAACATTTAATGTATTTTTAAGTTCTTCGTACTCACCACGGCTTTGAAAGGCAGCGACGAAACAGCTTTATTATTGTCGCTATATACAGTTAAAAAGAAGCAGAAGGATTTAATATAGATTTTATCATGGTCATTCAAAATATGGTCTGGAAACTCAACTAAAGTCTTTGTTCTATCTTTTTGTTCGCCTTTACGCATTTTTGTGCACGGTGCACGGTCACTGAACCCATTGTATTTTAGTATAATGAACGAATTATCCAATAGCAACGTTTTAGTTCAGTTCAATCACTCAACCGTGCTATTTAAATAATAATAAATCTAAAACAAAGGATGTGCACAGTGTAAGGTACGGTTCAACATAAAATCACATCTCATTATAGACGCTTTGAAGTTTGCCGAGTTTCCAGACCATATCTCGATTGACTATTTCATACTTCAATCTTCTATATAAATTCTATACAATCTCGTTCCCAGAGCCCACGTTCCCCTTACCCAGCGGGCGGGAAACGAGAGGCTCTGGGATATCCGAAAGAAGAGTAATCGTGTTCATCAGCCAATGAAATATCGATGTGAAACGGATTATCCCAGAGTCTCTCGTTTCCCGGGTGGGGAACGTGGGCTTGGGGAACGAGATTGAATTCTATACTGAAAAGAATACTAATCACGGTTTCCAACAAAGAAAAACAGAGCATACTAATATGAGCTGCATAAATTCACTGTGGATTGTTTATGTCGATAATTTACCACCCCTCCCCCGCAATTCTCATGCGTTCAACATTGTTGAACGCATGTTGAACGAAAATTTGAACATGTTCAAATTTCGTTCAACATCATTCAACACCATTAATTCAACATCATTCAACAGGGTGGCCAAACGCTTTCAACATGTTGAATCACGGTTGAATTCAATAATGTTGAACGATGTTGCATGAAATGTTGAAAGCGTTTGGCCAGGCCTTAAGTAGCATCTATAAATATCATACTGACTACTGAGGCACAAGTTACGCCTGTATTTTAAAAGCTCATTCACACTCAATAAGTGCAACTCAACACTCAATGAGTCTCCACTCACTCTCACTGAGTACGAGACTACACTCACTCTCTAACCATTTAATTGAATGGGAGAAATTACATCATTCTGTTATCAATGTGTGCCCTGAGTCCTGACTACAGTATATATAGTTCAGTATAGTATGTATATATACTTGTATATATGTACTTAATTTACATAAGGGGGCACATGTTAACCAACATACCTTGACGAAGGTTCATATCCAACTTCCAACAATGGTTCGAATCTGTCACAGGAGTCTAAAAGTGGTGTTCTTTCATTGACATTGGTCATCCTTGATACCATCAATAGAGAGTTTAAGCCACAGACGTTTTATAACAGCCACGGACGGCGTTGTAATTCAATAGCATTTTTCATTCAAAACAATGATAATGAGCAATTTAAAATTCCAAGAGCAAAGTAACGCCGTCGTCGTTCTACACAAGACGTCGTTAGGGACCTTACGATGCTAAGACGACGACGGCGGTTAAAAAGCAACATAAACTTTATAATTAAAAAAAGTCACGGCTGACTGACTATTATATTTGATATTTGAAGCTAGTTTACCGACTTTTAAAACGCCGCAGTACTGCTAAAAAGATTGTAGTGTCTATATTGAGGTCAATCTTAAGCAACAGTTCTCATCTTTTGGCCGTTGACGTCGTCCTGAAGACGTGAAAATGCCCTAAGTGGCGTTGTATAAAGAACGAGGACGCTGTTGAGATTACTCTTGGGACTAACAATTATTCATTCTCTTTGTTCCACAACTAGAATTCTTTTGTTTAGAAGACGTCGTCGTTGAAGTTGCCGTCGTACTTCGTAAGGTCCCTATTGAGAGCATTTTCCGTCCTTGAGACGACGGGAACTTCTAGAACGTTGAGGCCTGTCATCGTTGTTTTACTACAATGAGACATACTTTTAAAGTAGGTTGAAACTTGTATTTTAAGGGGGATAATTTCATGACATTACAATATAAAATAAAGGAATAAAGATGAAATTTAAGCTTATAAGCTAACAGTTTAGATATGTGATTATTCATAGCCTTTGTTTTGGGTAAAAAGTCTTTTCAAAGAATACGCGTTAAAAAAGAGTAATTTATGTAAACACTTTCGCGAAGTTTATAAAGCGTGAAATTATTCTCGTGACTCTCTGATGACTGATCACTAGGACAATTAGTTCAAATTTAAATTTTTACTTTGTTGTTCATGGGAAACTTTCTCGACCACTAAGGGGCTGTTTACATGAGCCGGGCTAGCCCAGTTAACTGGGCTCACGCGATTGATTAGGATCTCACTGTGGATGGGAAACTCGCGTAAACTTAAATGTACAAAGAAGAATCGATTTAGTTTAGATGTAAACGAATCCTAACGTTGATTAAAATCTCTTTTTGTGGCCAAGGAAATAATTTCGTGACACGAGTCAGCCCGGTTAAAGCGACGAGGTTAATTTGAGGGTTCTCCAGGGAAAAGCGAGGTATATATATATATAAAAATTCTTGGCTTTATATTATAGATGCTGCAGGCAAACTGGGAATATTTAATAAGCAATTCACTTCAATACAGCATAAATTTAAACAGACGGGATATACTATACGAGTGTAAAATCTATAGTGTTGCGTATATATAGGCAGTGTTTTAGATAGAGAAAAATAAAAAGGTGGTAAACTGGCGAGAATAGTCTTGATAACGAACTACAGGCGTTTTGATCGAAGCCCTTCATCACATTTTACTTTGATGAAGGGCTCTCCTCGAAACGTCAGTATTTCGTTATCAAAACTATTCTCGACAGTTTAGCACCTTTTCACTTGAAATATACTTGGCATGGTTTAGAGGCCGTTCATATGAGGTGGATATCGGTCGGCGTTCAGACAGAAAAACGCGAATTTTAAAGCCAATTTTGCTTCGTTATGTGATTTTGCCTTACATACATCAGCCCAGTGGACATTCCGTATATATACCGTCTAGCCATGTAAACAGCAGCAAAGAGTTTAGCCAGAGGCAGAGCTCAGTAAACAATCATGTAACGTCGACGTAAATAATAATAACAATTCACAGCACACTTTCTTAAACTTCATCAAAAGTGCATATATATTAGGTCTAAATTCTTGCGGATATACAACCAATGTAAAAAATCTTTATCTATTTTAACGAATTATTAGTTTGTAAACGTCATTACAAAGATTGATGACAGTTCGCAAGCTCTGGTGATGTCCTGAACAACACAGGACGAAAGCTCAGCTAACTGATAAAGACGTTCATACGCGTGTTGTTACAAAATTATAGTAGAAGTGTATATTAAAGATTTTCCGTAAGTTTTTGCTGTACAAGGTGTCGTAAGTTAAACTCGGAGAAAAAACTCTGAGCTCCAGACGGGACTCGAACCCACAACCTTCCGAATGCCAGCCGGAGGCTCTCACCATTGAGTCACTACGTGTATCACAAGTACTTGTTGGGTTACAAGTCGCGTCAGTTTATTTTCAGTAATAAATGTTTTTGTATATTATTATAGTGTTTTCAGCTTGAAGTTGGTAAAGTGTTTTCGTTTGTTTTTGCTGTACTGCTTGTTTTTGTGTTTGATTTTTACTTACGACAGCTTGTACAGCAAAAACAAACGAAAAAACTTTACCAACTTCAAGCTGAAAACACTAATAATATACAGAAGTGTATATTGTTTAAAATATAAATTATGTTTTCTTACCTTTAAATTCTTTGCTAGAATTACTCACAACGAAACCTTTGTGCATCCATAATCATCTTCCCCATTTCAGTGAAAGCTCATAGAGACTATAGTGATAAAACCCAAACAAACAAAGATATCTTGCCCAAGACAACGAGTTGTGGCGGGAAAACCACTAGCCAATCAGAACGCTCAAACCCGAACTCGTGCCCAAGCTCTTGGCAACGACCTCCGATCTTTTTCATAATTTTTTAGATATGGTTTTAATCTTAAGAAATTTTTTTACTAGATTGCTAACATGGAATTTCTTTTTGTCTATACAGCAGATATTATTGCCAATTTCTCGAGCTTATTCAAAAATAGAAGTTCTTTTTTAAAATTGCTCTTTTAGTACCAACAGTCTTTCTGACATTTTTTTCTAAAAATATTCTATAAAATTTTACCTTATACAAGGCGAGGTATCCACGAGGTAAAATAAGTCTGTAAACGAATTGTTCTTTTGTATTACCAAATAATTTACAGTCAAAATGGAAACACCTTCCCACTTCTGCAGTTTGTTGTGTATTACTGTATTTCTGTGCCGCCAACCTCGTACCCAGGGCATTTTGCCTCCACGTTGGGAGGGCGGCGAAAATGGCCCTGGCATCGGCTGATCACGTGACACCCAGAATTTTTGGGTGTTTTGGCAAGAAAATGTATGCGGTCTTTGTGATTTGTTTTTGTATAATACGTATACATGAATAATAAATGAGAAATATTTAACGCTCTGCCGAATCACTCATGTGAACCCCCTTTATCATAAAGCAACTGGCTAGCATCACGGCTAGCATTATTCATCATGATACTCCCCACGACTATCCAGGATACATGTAAATGTCATGAAGAAACATATATCTAATGTTGTTCTTGACTTTAACCAAAGCTATCGTTTCCATTCTTTGCGTAAACTTTGTTGATTTGATCTATTGCAATTCAAATTTTCATGAATAAATTATACCTGAATTATATCTGTAATAAATTATATCTGAATAATCGGGTTCTTAAACCGGCCAATCAGATTATAGAATCGACCAGCCAATAGGGCCATTTTCGCCAACCTCCCAACGTGGAGGCAAAATGCCCTGGGTACGAGGTTGTGTAGCCGCTACAGAAACGTGAGAAAAATCTAGCGATAAAAGTAGCTTATTCTTGATTTATATTTGTTTCTTGGTATCAATTTGGGATAAACATTCGTTATATTATGATTAAATTCCATGAAAGCTAAATTATACTTTTTATTCACATTTTTCGACAAAAAAATTTCCTCACGTTTCAGTAGCGACTACAGAAATACAGTAATACACAACAAACTGCAGAAGTGGAAGTGGGAAGGTATTTCCATTTTGACTGTAATGATTTACGAGGAAAACACAAAGGAGATGAGTACCATGTCCGTGATAAAGAATCCTCCTGATTTACAAAAACATTAGCTTTAATTTTCTCGGCTTAGACAACGTTGTTTTTCAAAATTACTTCGCCAATGAACTTACCAAATGGGTCGATTTTGAAGCTGAAAACATTCGCAATGTTTTATCAGATCTAAAACACTCGGCTTTCGTTTCGTGTTTTAAATCTGTTAAAACGCTGGTACTCATGTTTTAAATATTACATAAAAAAATTGCACTATTAATTTGTTCTACCCAAGAGCTCGTAAAATAAACAAAAAAAAAGCGTTCGCGTGACTTTTTTCGCCTCGTGGAAATCTTCCTTAAGTTTGCCTAACGGAGATAGATTGCGCTTTATGTAAAGCATGATAGATTCCTTTCAACGCTAGGAGTTGTTGGTGAGTGCCTCGTTCTACCACTCGACCATTTTTGATAACGACAATAACATCAGCATGTTGAATGGTTGATAGACGATGAGTAATTACTATAGTGGTTCGACCAATACTGGCTTTGTCCAAAGCTTTTTGTACGATCTTGAAGAAAGACAATTTGTTTATGTTGTCTATGTATTACTAGGGGTAGTAGTTACGTTTTAGTTCAAGCATATATATTAGAATATTATATAACAGGAGAATTGCAATATAGCAAAGCATGCGAGCACACCACAACACAACACAACAACAACACAACACAGTACACCGCATCACAACACAACACAACACAACACAACACAACACAACACAGTCCACCGCATCACACCACAGTCCACCGCATCACACCACACCATACCATAGCACACCGCATCACACCATACCACAGCACACCACAGAACACCACAGCATACCACAGCACACCATACCATACACACCACAGCATAAAACACAATACCATACTATACCACAGCACACCACAGCATACCACAGCACACCATGGCATAACACACCACACCACAGAACAGCACAACACACCGCAGCATACCACAGCACATCGCATCACACCACACCACACCACACCATACCACGGCATAACACAACACACCACAACACATCCCAGCGTACCACAGCACATCGCAGCATACCACACCACAGCAGACCACAACACTCACCACACCACACCACACCACACCACACCACACCACACCACACCACACAACACCACAACACACCACAGCACAACAGTAATTTGGAAGACTCGTTATACCTTTTCACTTCCAGTATCTAAAGCTGATGTTGCTTCATCCAGTAAAAGTATTTTTGGGTTGCGAACCAAAGCTCGTGCAATGGCAATCCTTTGTTTCTGTCCACCAGATATAAGAGTGCCTTTGTCTCCAACAATAGTGTCATAACCCTGTCAAGAAAACATTTCAATAATCAAGACTTTCACTCTAGCTAAGCAATGAACTAGAACAGAACTCAAACATGTACTCTGTACTACAAAAGGTTTTGTACGTGTATATAGTGAAACAAATGTAATTAAAGTCGTATGATTTAGGCTGTCAAGATACTCTAACTATCGCCTCCTTATATATACCTTTGGCAATGATAAAATAAATTGATGAACATTCGCTGATCTAGCCGCGTCTTCTATTTCTTCATTACTGACATTCCTCGTCGTATCACCATAAGCGATGTTGTCTCTTATTGATAAGTCAAATAACACTGGCTCCTGAAAAACTATTCCAATTTGACTTCGCAACCATTTTAAGTTGAGATCTTGAATATTACATGCATCAACCATCTAAAACAAAGAACCCAGGTCCATTGTAGGCAACACTTTTATTGCAGAATCAGGACATTTTAAGGATAGACTGCAGTTTAACGGACACCACACGTCCGCTGACCGTCCGAGAAGGTATCTAGGGTTAGGGTTTATGTTGGGGTTGAGCCTACAGACTTAGTGTTTGACACTGGTGCACCGTTAAACTGCAGTTATACCCATTTTAACCTTATCTAGAATGAGGTTGGGAAGACAAAGAAGATTCCTGCAGTCAATATCTACAAAACTATTCGATGTACTGCAAATGGAAGTTGATGGTATGCTAATATATGTGCCACTTCTGTTGCTATGGCAACAAATTCTGACGTCATTATGTCACTATATCATCCTTATGATGTCATTATGACATCATTAGAACGTCATAGTGACATCATTATGACGTCATTATGACGTCGCTATATCATCCTTATGTCATCATTAGAACGTCATCGTGTCATCATTATGACGTCACTATGTCATCCTTATGATGTCATAATGACATCATTAGAACGTCATCGTGACATCATCATGACGTCATTATGACATCATTATGACGTTATCATGACGTCATCAACAGCACGTTTTCCACTTACACTATTTATTATAATGTTCAAAATGTTTTTTTTTTAAAAAGTTACTTTAATACAAGAGCCTCTGGAACCCAGGATCCAGGAAAATTTGCTCAAAAAAAATAAGAAGAAAGATTCCTTTGGTAAAGGAACTCACCAGATGTCCGAAGTCAATGTCGTAGAACCGTTCAACCAATGAGACGGAAGTACTCTTGCCACAACCGCTGGTCCCAACCAGTGCTACAGTTTGACCTGGTTTAAGGGTTAAACTAAAATCACGTAAGACTTTGAGATTGCGTCGAGTGGGATACCGAAAGCGAACGTTGGCAAAGCGAATTTTCCCATTACATTTAACCTATAAAGAAGAACAATGCAAGGAGATGTTAATATAACGGTATTTATAAGAGCGGGAAATTAATAAAGTGAAGCTGTTTTCGATCATAGTCAATCGAGATACGGTCTGGAAACTCGGCAAACTTCAAAGCGCCTATAATGGGCTGTGATTTTATGTTGAACCGTACATTACACCGTGCACATCCTTTGTTTTAGGTTTATTAATATTTAAATAGCACGGTTGAGTGATTGAACTGAAACGTTGCTATTGGATAATTCCTTCATTATACTAAAATACAATGCATGGGTTCAGTGACCGTGCACCGTGCACAAAAATGCAAAAGGCAAACAAAAAGATAGAACAAAGACTTGAGCTGAGTTTCCAGATCATACCGTGAATGACTATGTTTCGATTAAGATGACTCTTACTGGTTGTTTGCCTTCATTGGAATAGCAATCGATAGAGGGAACCCTTTCCAACAAAGAAAATATCCGACTGGCTGCTTGTTTGGCTTGTGCATAATCTGGTGTCATGGCTGCCACTTGACCAACAATTATGGCAGATAAAATAATCGTAAATATTGAACTATGTAGGTAAAGAAAAAAATCACCATTAGAATGAACGAGACTAGACTAGATTAGACTAGACTGGACTGGACTGGACTGGACTGGACTGGGCTGGACTGGACTGGACTAGACTAGACTAGACTGGAATGGGCTGGGCTGGGCTGGGCTGGACTGGACTGGACTGGACTGGGCTGACTGTACTGTACTGTACTGTACTGTACTGTACTGGACTGGGCTGTACTGGACTGGACTGGACTGGACTGGACTGGACTGGACTGGACTGGACTGGACTGGACTGGACTGGACTGGACTAGACTAAACAAAAACGAAAACAACATATCATTCCTTACATCATCATGTTTCTTAACGTGACGTCACCCTCTGTAACTAAATATCCACCAAAACGAAAAGCTACAGCAAAACTTAAGTTAACTATGGCCATAAAGCTCCCAGTAGCCACTCCAACAATATGACTTAACCTCTTAGCTTTTCTAAATCAAATAAAAAAAGTACTTAAAACATTTATTCCCTGTTATAAATGTGTAAGCTTCTAAACAACAGGCCCAGGTATAATCAGTAACGCTATTTTAAACCATTTTTATGTTCTATTTTTTAAAAGACTAGTGATTTCACTGAAGACTACGTAAAATATGTATTTACTTTGTTGTTATAATTTTGAAACATGAAATATATACTGAAACATATGTGACGTCATTATGACATCATTAGGACGTCATCATGACATCATTATGACGTCATTATGACATCATTTTAATTTTGAAACATGAAATAGATACTCTGTAAATTATTATTCAAAAGTTCTTTTGGAAAACGTAGTTAATCCATTCCTGCATGAGCTGGCCAAAAACGGCCCCTCTATATTTTTACTCTTACGCCAGGTGATTTTACTCGTGAAAGGAAGAACCTTCATAAATCCTAGACAGCAATGGGTTAAAGTCAGCCTAGACACTAGGCCTTCTATGTATATCTCGGCGCGGGGGCTCGCGTGCCTGTAGCGGTCTGGAACCCAACGACAAATAGAAGGCCTAGTCGAATTGCCAACATCTCAAAAGTGCCCTAAAACGGCCCATGTTAAAGATAGCGACATACAGTGTTATCACACGGCCCAAGTCAAAGATAGCGACATACAGTAGTATCACACTTTAACGGAATGGTACATAAAAGTTGCTGGACACGAAATGGAATCTAACCATTTAACGACCCAGGTTTGACTTGTCAGTGTAGGAAATGTTGACGAATTACGATAATTGTAAGAAGTACGCGTATAGTAATCAATAGGTTATATAATAGAGACTAACTGAAATAGATTATTATAATAGAGACTAACTGAAATTAACGAAATTGTGAGAAACATCGTGTGATATCACTGTATGTCGCTATCTTTAACATGGGCCGTTTTAGGGCACTTTTGAGATGTTGTTCTACTTCTTGCTAGGCTCCACCCTGGCGTTCCTAACCCGTCACCAGTCTTTTTTTTCCAACTCTTTTGGGAAATGGCCAATTATACTCGTGAGTTCAGATGAAATAGCTACCTGTGAGTCTTCATCGTTGCTTGTCGATATCTCTCGAAGAAATCATCTTCACGACCCAAAGAAGCCACCGTTTGAATACTGGATAATGCTTCCTCGGCTGCCTAGTATATCGAGAGATAATAAATTAATTTTTTAGAGTCAGAATTTTATTTAGCAAATTAATACGTCTTAGTGTGTGTAAATTTGGAAATACAGCAGGTGCAACCGTTTCTAACAGACAAAAAGAAATTAGTAAGAAAAAATAGAAAGATAGAAGTAGAAAGAAAACAGAAATAAAATGTGAAGAAGGAAGAAAAAGGAAAGAAGGAATGGATAGAAAAGATAAATGATATAAAAAAACAGACAGACAGACAGACAGACAGACAGACAGACAGACAGACAGACAGACAGACAGACAGACTGACAGACAGACAGACAGCCAGCCAGCCAGCCAGCTAGCTAGCTAGACAGACAGACAGACAGACAAACGAACAAACAGACAAACGAACAAACAGACAAAGCGACAGACAAACAAACAAACAAACAAACAAACAAACAAACAAACAAACAACGAAACAAACAAACAGACAGCTAGACAGACAAACAAAAAAACAAAACAAACAAACAAACAAACAAACAAACAAACAAACAAACAAGCAGACAGACATGAATAAAGAAATAAAAGAAAGCTATAAAGAAGAGAGGAGGAAAGACAGGGAAAGATGCTGGAGGAAGCAAACAGAAGAAAAAGAAGCCAATACAAAAAAAGAGAGGTAAGAAAAGGATAGGAACTGCTTAAGACGTTCCCTTTGGAACACAGGTGACTGATCATGTGCAACTCACGTGTCCAGAGCCAGAGGTAACGGCACTGCGGTCACCACTACCAATAAAAAATTTCATTAACATTCCTGCGATAAGAAGAAGAGGAACAAAACCCATCATGATTAAGGACAGTTGCCACGAGGCATAGAAAGCAACGATAAGTCCACCAACTATTGTGAACAGAGCCGACACAACAAGTCCAAGTTGAGGTCCTGTTGCCTGCAAAGAAAACAGTAAATAAATAGAATCAGGCCGCAGCAGGATAGGACAACAACACTTGTTATTAATTAGGGTCGCTCTCTCTTCCGCAGAGGCTTCAATTAAGGGCCCGCAGATCATTAGATGAAGAGATCGCTAGATAGAACATCAAAATTATCCTTTACCCCCTGAATTGCAGACACTTCCTGTGCCAATCTCGTGCATATAGCTACTGTGCCATGATTAGGGTGGTCGAAATAAGCCATGTCCTTAAAAGTTAGAAAGAAAATATATCATAGCATTTCAATCAAGTCAGTGACGTTTGCCCCCAATTTTATCAAATTCATTTGTCCCAGTCCCCCCAAGAAAGTTCTTAAGGAAGACAATTCTACTTACTTGTCTGAGAAAAGCTGAAAAGGCTTGTTTCCTCAACCTTTTTGTCAATGCTTCGCTAGCTTCGGCAAAACACCAGTTCTACAAAAGAGGAAATAGAAATAACCGTAGTGGTAATTAAACTAAAACTAAACTAAACTAACCTTATTTATACTGGATAACTCTATCAGTTATATCTAAACTGTTATCCCTAGAGGTCCAGTAAGGGCCCACTCTCATTGATCCAGTGTTTCTACAGGAGGAAACCGGAGTACCCGGAGGAAACCTGTGGTGTTTGGTAGAGTCAAACTGGAAACGCTCTTCTCACATGCGACCAAGGAGAAATTTTTTTAATCAGATAACTGCACCTTGCAGGAATCGAACCCGGCTCGCAGAGGTGAAAGGCACGTGCACTAACTACTGTGCCACTAACACCCCTACCTAACCGCAATGGTAATTAGGGACTTTAAGATGCTAGGACGACGACGGCGGTTAAAACGCAAGATAAGTTTTACAATTTAAAGAAGTCACGGTTAACTGACTATTATATTTGATACTTGAAGCTAGTTTAATGACTTTTAAAACGCCCCAGTATTGCTAAAATGATTGTAGTGTCAGTATTGAAGTCAATCTCAAGCAACAGTTCTTATCTTTTGGCCGTTGACGTCGTCCTGAAGACGTGAAAATGATCTAAGTGGTGTTGTATAAAGAACGAGGACGCTGTTGAGATTACTCTTGGGTCTAAAAATTATTCATTCTCTTTGTTTTGCAAAAATAATTCTTTTGTTTAGAGGAAGTCGTCATTGAGGTTGACATCGTAGATCTTAAAGTCCCTAGTATCTTACAGCAAACATCCGCGTATAAGAACCTAGTGATTAAGAAATTGTGGTCTAAAATACTGGTATTTAAACCCTTATTATATAAGAACCTGTTGAACCTAAACATTGGAACACGTTCTTATTTGGAAATAAGTTTGAAATAAAGTTGACCTAGGGTGTGTATTTGCTTAGAATGTCCACGCGCAACACAGCTTGTCAAAGGGCATGCAATAGCACTAAAAATTAAGTTTGTCTAGTTTGAAAGAACTCATAAAATTGTAATAGAAAATCCTTTACAACTTTTTCGTATCTCTCTTCGTTTTCAAGATATTTCAATTTGTTTGATATGTAAATGAGATGGTCTCTGACGTCAGGTGTGGGGTAAAATATTTTCACATGTAGCAAAACCAGTTATATCTCTAAGTTTGTTCAGCGAAATCATTTGAAACTGTGCACATAAAAACTCCTTGCGACGCTGAACATTTCATGTTAGATATATATGTAAGTGATTTTGCTATGTATGAAAATATTTTACCCCACTCCTGACGTCAGAGACCATCTCATTTACATATCAAACAAATTGAAATATCTTGAAAACGCAGAAAGATACGAAAAAGTTGTAAAGGATCTTCTATTACAATTTTATGAGTTCTTTCAAATTAGACAAACTTAATTTTTATTGCCAATCCACTTTAACAGGATTTGTTGGTAACACTCTTATAGCAAGCCTGTTAACAAGTTGTGATTTTATTACAAATCGAAAGATTTAGTAAGGTTGGATATACTGCTGAAACAGAGAACGTAGGAGTCTAACGTTTCTCTCTGACGAAGGGCCTTCGCTCGAAACGTTAGATTCCTGCGTTCTCTGTTTCGGCAGTATATCCAACATTACTATATTTCGATTGTTGTTTCCACACTGGCTACGCAGCACGCTACTTCGATTTCACTGTGATTTTATCAAGCTGATACAAGCTTTGTAACAACTTGCTTGCATGTGCATGTGCGTTACGGTAATAGCTTAAAATAAACGACATTCTCTCTGTGGCATACTTGTAGAAAAATTCCAAGTCCGCTTTCTACTCCAATCAAGAAATAAAAGAGAGCATATTTCGTTGCTTCGTCTTTCATTTGCTGATTCTCCACAGGATCTCTTGGATTGTACCTCATTGTCTAAAAAAATAAAGAAATGTTAATTCAAAAGTTTTATTATTATTATTATTATTATTATTATTATTATTATTATTATTATTATTATTATTATTATTAAATTTCAAGGTTCTCTGTTTTGGGGTAATTAGGCACGTTATAAAACGGGAGTCAGTCTGTCTGTCTGTCTGTCTGTCTGTCTGTCTGTCTGTCTGTCTGTCTGTCTGTCTGTCTGTCTGTCTGTCTGTCTGTCTGTCTGTCTGTGTCTGTCTGTCTTCCACGCCCCAGTCCGTCTAAATTCGAGATACGTGTTCCACAGAGCACTTGTGGTTTTAAGAAAATATCTGGCTAGCCACTTACGTGCAAAATACCACCAAAAGCAATGCCATATAGAAATGGGAAAACTCCATACAGAGCAGCCCCAACGCAACCAATTAGCAAGTACTTCCACTCGGGAGCATTTCGTTTTAATATATTTAAAAATGAGACTGGTCTCACTGCAGCATCCTCGTCATCAGGCTATCAAAAGTGGTTGAAAAAAACCCCACAAAAATAAATTTGTTAATTGTTTTAAGTATTTGACTAGCGATACAAACAATGAACTATCTACAAATAAAGAAATGTTTAAAAGCTCACCTGAAATGTATGAAGGTGACTAACAACTGTTGAGGTAAATGACGTCAGTTTAAGCTGTCCGTCTAAGAGAAGAAAAAATTACAATTAAATCGTGTCAGTTGCATGATTATGATAGATCAATCTTCTTATATTTTGAAATGCCACATATCCGTAACCATCTGCTATTTTTAACAATTTTATTTGTCAAAGAGAGAACCCACCTCACATTCTAGACAGCAATGAGTTAACCATTTATTAACCCATTTGGGCCCTAACGACCTCTTTACTGTTTTACTCTGTCTAACACCAGATGATTTTACTCGTCAAAGAGAGAACTCTCAGACACCCTAGACAACAATGGGTTAACAAGTGATTAGCCCATTCCTGCTTGAGCTGGCCAAAAACGGTCCCTTTATTGTTTTACTCTGTCAAATGCCAGACGGTTTTATTTGTCCAAGGCAGAACTCTGGGCAGACCGCGTATGGAAAGATTAAATACTGATTATTTTGAGAAGCTATATCAAGCACTTAAAAGTCTTCTTTACCCTGGCATCAAAAACTCATTAATAACTATAAGCCATGAAGAAGAAAAAAAACAACAGTGCCTTTTGCTCAGACACGTTTGCTGTTTTCCATAATTTACCTTCACCAATCTCAAAAGATTTTGCGTCATCCCAGTCATCGTAATCATCTTCAAAATCATCACCGTAGCTAACCTAATTAAAATATTTGAATTTTACAAGCAAGGATGGACGATGTTGTTGTTATTTGTACTGTATTGCACTGTACTGTACTGTACTGTACTGTACTGTACTGTACTGCATCGCTTCGCTGAAAACAACAACAACAACACCACCACGACGACGATTACCACCACCACCACCACAATCACAACCACACCATCACCACCACCATCATCATCATCATCACCACCACTACCACCACCACCATCACCACCATCACCACCACCACTGACAGCAGCACCAACAACAGCAATAGCAGCAGCAACAACAGAAACCACGACACTGCCAACAAAAATAAAAATGCAGTTTAAAATTCTAAAACATATTTTTCACACCTGTAATTTCACCAGGGTACTATAAAAACCGTCCAACGCCATTAATTCATCGTGAGTGCCCATCTCAGCAACATGTCCATCTCTAACAGCAACAATAATATCAGCATTTTTGATTGTCGATAAACGATGAGCAATAACGACTGTTGTACGACCTTCACCAGCCTAGAAAAGATAACAAAGCCACTAAAGGCCTGGCCAAACGCTTTCAACATCGCATTCAACATTGTTGAACGATGTTGAATAGTGTTGAAAGCACGAGTGGCCAAATGAATTCAACATCGTTCAACATTCATGAATGACAATTAATTGAACGCGGGCTACCACAAAAGCTGGAATCGACAATATCCCGCATGGCGCATGTCTCTGTTCAACAAAGTGGAATGAAATGTTGCCAAATGCGTTCAACACCTTTCAACATTTTGAGAACAATAGAAATGTTGAACGCGTGTTGAACATGTTCAAATTTCGTTCAACATCATTCAACACCATTCAACAACGTTCAACATCATTCAACAGGGGTGGCCAAACGCTTTCAACATGTTGAATTCAACAATGTTGAACGATGTTGAATGAAATGTTGAAAGCGTTTGGCCAGGCCTTAAGGAAAATTCGTACTAGACGTCCATCGTACTCTTATTTTAATACCTATAATTTTTCTTCAATATATATTACACTCTTATACTTACCTTATCAAGTGCTTTTTGAACAACGGCTTCGCTCTCAATATCCAAGGCAGACGTAGCTTCGTCCAGCAATAATATCTTAGGATTTCTGACTAAAGCTCGGGCAATAGCTATTCTTTGTTTTTGTCCACCGCTCATTTGAATACCTCGATCACCGCAGAGAGTATCGTAACCCTAGAGCATGAAATATTTAATAAAAAGGTGTTACTCCGAGTGACCAACCATACCGGACAAGTCAGAGAAAACTCTACTTGGCCCAGCTGGGATTCGAACCCGCGACCTTCGGTTTACTAGTCCGATGCTCTACCAACTGAGCTACGTGGTCAAGTTGGAAGCAGAGTTGGAAAAAAGCTGCAAGTATGCGGGTACCACCCGGAGGAAGGTTTACTTTAGTGAGGAAGGTTTAAAGTGAAAACACGTGAAACAACACATTCGGTAATCTGAGAAAGTTACAATTGATCAAGCAAGGTGTCGAGAAGAAATGCGATTTGCAGCAAAACATTGGCTAACCAACAATTATGCAGCACTGGCAGTGGCAGCAGTTACATGTGTGAGACATGTACGCTGATGTCTGCTGTGATGTCTGTATCTTCGCAGCAGTCGAGGGTAGTTGGCAGGCTATCAGTCAGCAGCGGTCAGTTATTAGTAGCTATTGTAGTATGCCAAACCTTACCTAGGAAAACGTAGAAAACCAAGGTACTGCAAAAGTCACGCAGTATTTATGAACGTTGCAAAACACAAAATTCTCGCTATATATTTTGAGGAAGGTTATCTAAACTTAAAAACCCATCCGGAGGAAGGTTGAATACTTTTTCCAACTCTGGTTGGAAGCTGATATTTCGAAACAGACTAGTTTCTTCAATATCTAGACAACAGTCTTCATACACTGTCCCACAATAATCATTAGAAATATTTAAGTTCTCAAATACTAAATAAGTATCTTTAAGTTGAGAAAATCAAAGCTACTGTAAAGTTTATGTAAATCAGGATGATTTTGTATCAAAATATACACTGCCGAAACGTAGAAGTCTAACGTTTTGAGCGAAGGCCCTTCGTCAGAGAGAAACACTATAATTTGGGGAGCACGGGTGGCGTGTGCTGTTAGCGCGCTGCCTCTCACCAAAAAGTTAAGCCCGGTTAGACGGGGTTAGTACTTGGATGGGTGACCGCTTGGGAATGACCCCGTTGTCGAGCTTGGAACTCGTGTGAGTAGAGTTGTAGTTGATCTCTCCTGTGCTTCGAGGGTTTTCCTCCCTCCGTAAAATCAACACCTAACATCTTAGCTGTGATCCGTGGTCTGAACTGTGTCGTATGGCGGCTGCCTGGAGCGCCTTTGATATGCCTCGATACCGCCACGTTGATCTGCGTCCTTCGCAATTCAGCCGCTGGCTGCAAGCAAGTATGATTAGCCCCCAGTCCTTTATCCTTTGATTTTATATCAGATATAAAAAACCACGGTCATGGTACTGTTTTTCTCGTGAATTATTATAATGATTTCTTAATAAATACCTTTGGCAAACGACATATAAAGTTATGAACATTCGCCATTTTCGCAGCTTCTTCTATTTCGTTCTGAGTAGCACCTTCGTGTCCAAAAGCAATGTTCTCAGCAATTGTGGTGGCAAATAGAACTGGTTCTTGGTTTACTACTCCAATTAAACTACGAAGATGGCTGACGTTAAGAGACTTGATATCTTGACCGTCAAGTTGTACCTAATTAAAAAAAATAATCGACCAAAGTTTTTAAAACCAAACTGCCTTTTATGAAGTCATTCAGAACAACTATGAATATTAGATAAGTACTACAGTATACGTACAGTTCCTGACACGGGATCGTAAAATCTCTGAACTAATTTCACAATTGTGCTTTTCCCGCAACCACTCTCACCCACAATAGCAACTCGTTTACCGCTCGGAACTTTGAGATTGAAATCTTTTAAAATCTGTTTGAAATGAAAAGAGAGAATTGGTTGATAAATGAAGAATCAAATAGAGACAGAAAACGACAAAGATAACTGAAAGTAAAGGAAAGAAGAAAAAGAAGAAAAAGAAGAACAAGAAGAAAAAGAACATTAACAACGGCAACAACACTACCACGACCACCACCACCAACAGCAACAACAACAACACACCAAGACCACCATCACTACCACCAACAACAACACCATGCACTAACAACAATACCGCCAGCACCAGCAACAGTAACAACACTAACAATACAAACAGCAGCAACAACAACAACAACACAACCACTACCACCACCAATATCACTACCACTACCAACAATACCACCAGCACCACCAACAGCAGCAGCAACACTAACAACACCAACACCAACACCAGCAACAACAACACCACCACCACCACTACCACCACTACCAACAATACCACTAACAGCATAAGCAACAGTAACAACACTAACAGCAACAACACCACCACCACCATCACCACCACAACCAACAATACCACCACCAGCAATACAGCATCAGCAACAACACTAACAACGCCAACAGCAGCAACAACAACAACAGCACCACCACCACGACCACTACCACCAACGCCAACATCACTACCACTACCACCACCAACACCACCACCAACACCACCACCACCACCACCACCAACAACAACACCACCACCACCACCACCACCACCACCACCAACAACAACACCACCACCACCACCACCACCACCACCAACAACAACAACAACAACACCACCACCACCAACAACAACAACATGAAAAAGAAGAATCGAGGAGAATTAAGAAGAAAGCATGATGTATGAAAAAAACAAAAACGCCATACCTCAACAGATGGTCTTGTCGGATACATAAAACCAACATGAGAAAACTCTATATCTCCTTTTACGATTGCTGGTCTAAGTCCTGTGTTTGACGAAGCATCAATTTTAGATTCCTTGAATCGAAAACACATTGATATAAGATGAAAGTACGGGAACTTTGATGCTCAGCTACAGCATTTTATATTTCAGATATGCATCATGCAGCAAGTCTAAAAATCCGAGCGTGCAACAGCTTAAAAAAACGTTCCGTTATTGTTTGTTTTTGCTTTGATTGATTCAATTGCAAATAAGGATGACAATTTTATATAAAATTCTATGTTCATTAGTATTCTATCTGATGTCAATAAGTTTTATCAGATCAACAAATAAATTTCCAACGCAGCCAAGTGAAAAATCAGACATAGTTTAACGTTACTCTGGCTTAAAAGTTTTTTGAACGTAGCTTTTAAAGGTTACTGTTTCCCATGTTGTTTTCATGACCCAACGTTTCAACACTAGATCAAAGTGTCGAAACGTTGGGTCATGACCTTTTAAGCTACGTTCAAAAAACTTTTAAGCCAGAGTAATGTTAAGCTATGCCGCGGCTCCCCCCTTTTGATATAAAACAACAGACATGTAACTACAAAACTGATGCAATATGAATTGTGTCAGGAAGTAAACTGTAAACAGTGTATTCAATCTACTGAGTGTATGCATTTTGAGTATCTATGTGACGTTTGCGCGTTTTGAGTATTTTATATGACGTTTTTTAACCTTTAGAGTCTGTAAAATCTTCCTCCAAAAGACAGGAAATGGCATTTCAGCGACTCTAGATTTCAAAATTTCCCGGGGGAGCATGCTAAAATGGACCCCTTTTATTCTGATTTCGACTCCCCCCCTTTCAAAATCCTGGCTACGTCCCCGAACTATGTCTTATCAGATATAGAACCACCGACAAGATACTGATTCCTTTTGTGTTCTTCTCATAAATTATTAAAAAGTAGTGTGCTGCGTAGGCAGTGTTGAAATACAAATCGAAATATAGTAAGGTTTGAGTACTGCCGAAATTATTGAACGTAGTTTCTAACGCTTCGAGCGAAGGCCTTTAGAATATATATTCAATAATTTCGGCAGTATGAGTATACTCAAACGTTTCGATTTGTGATTTACACTGGCTGGTTGGCCTTGTGCCAAAAGACTCACCCGATCAATAATATTGAATACTACGTCAGCTGCACCCCTGGCTATGGCAAAAGCTTGAAAACAAGCCATTGACTGAGCCAAAATCATGGAGGCCATTGTAACGGCAAAAAATACCTGAAATAAAAAACAAAATCTTCTAATTAAAGATGATAAAAATAGAGAAAAAAGACAAGACAGAAAATATGACACTATAATATTATTAAAGTGATATGACAATAATTAGCAAAAAAAAATTAAATAGTTTTACAAACCGCTATTGCACGACCAGGAGTCGCCTCACTTTCTCTTGCTAATTTTATAATATACCTAACATGAAAGAAAGAAAGCATTATTGCACAATTTTGATCTTTGAGAGTAATATAGGTTAACATGACAAGAGTGAGGCCTGGCCAAACGCTTTCAACATTTCATGCAACTTCGTTCAACATTGTTGAATATGTTGAACGAAAATTTGAACATGCTCAAATTTCGTTCAACATCATTCAACACCATTCAACAACGTTCAACATCATTCAACGCTTTCAACATGTTGAATCACGGTTGAATTCAACAATGTTGAACGATGTTGAATGAAATGTTGAAAGCGTTTGGCCAGGCGTTAAATCAAGGCCTATTGCTGTTGTTGTCGTCATTATTTTCGTCGTCGTAATTGTTGTCGTCATTGTCGTTGTTGCAATGTTGTTGTTGCCGTTGTAGCTGTTGTTACTGTTGTTGTAGTTATTGCTGCTGCTGTAGTTGTTGTTACTGCCGCAGCCGCCGTTGTTGTTGTTGTTGCAGCTATTAGCGAGGTTCAGATCACACTTCCACTACCGCTACTGCTACCGTAAATGTGGTTAAGCTGATGTAATGTTCGCTTTTTCGTCCTGTAGTCGTAGTTGGTTTTAATCCTAGTATCGTAAAACGCTTTCTTTTTGCACTACGTTTGAGACCTGCGACCATTACTGAACGTAAAAACAATATTTGACATGCTTAATTATATTTACGGTAGCGGTAGTGGTAGTGGACGTGTGATCTGAACCTCGCTATCGTTGTTGCTGTTGCTGCTGTAGTAGTTGTTGTTGTTGTTGTTATTGCCGCCGTTGTTGTTGGTGGTGCTATTGTTGTTGTTGCTGCTGCTGTAGTTGTTGTTGTTGTTGTTGTTATTATTGCTGCTGCTGTTGCTGCTGCTAGTAACAGAAAACCAGGTGAAATAAATTTCAGCAAAACAGAACCAATTACTCACCAAACCGACAATGCATAGTCAGAATAAACAACTAACTGGAAAGACCCAATCCCAAGTCCAATACTAAAACCTTTCCTTATACCAAATTTACACGCATCATCCAAATGCTCGTCATATCTAAAAACGTTTTTACAAAATGAAAAACTCAATCAGACTTTTCTTTATATCTCAAACATTTATAACATGCAAGTTATCTTACAATTTGGTTTGCTTTTCTTCTCCACCAAATGCTGCTACTGTTCGGATAGATGAAATACTTTGCTCGGCAATTTTACCAGCTTTTGAGTAAGCTCTTAGCTCCTCAGATGCGTAATCACCAGTGACCTGAAATATACAACTAAATTATATATCATTGATTCAGTGCTCTGAATTCCTTCCTTCCCTCCTTCCCTCCCTCCCTTCCTTCCTTCCCTCACCTACCTCCCACCATTTCTTTCTTTCTTTCTTTCTTTCTCTCTTTCTTTCTTTCTTTCTTTCTTTCTTTCTTTCTTTCTTTCTTTCTTTCTTTCTTTCTTTCTTTCTTTCTTTCTTTCTTTCTTTCTTTCTTTCTTTCTTTCTTTCCTCCTTTCTTCCCTTCCTTCCTTCCTTCCTTCCTTCCTTCCTTCCTGCCTGCCTGCCTTCCTTGCTTGCTTCCTTCCTTCCTTCGTTCCTTCCTGCCTTTCTTGCTTGCTTCGTTCGTTCGTTCGTTCCTGCCTGCCTTCCTTCCTTGCTTCCTTCCTTCCTTCCTTGCTTGCTCGCTTCCTTGCTCCCTCCCCCCGTCAATGCCTTGCCCCCTTCTCCCTCCCTTCCTCCCTCCCTTTCTTCCATTCGTTCGTCCCTTCCTCCCAACTACTCTTACCTTTGCCATTACTCCACCAACAAGTATTACAAACGGGAGAATACCTAATAGAATCAGCGTCAAATCCCGGACAAGCACAAACCCAATAACATAACCACCCACGAATGACGTCACACTGGATATTACACGACCCAACTTGGAGCCAATACCATCAGCAATCTTACTCAAGTCTCTGTAGAAGAAATCAGCTAAGAATGACGTCACACTACGAGACAAAAGAGTGCCATAACTCTTGTACGCATGTTCTAGATCTCTTTACGCTGATGAAACAATATAGTATAATGTCTGTACGGGAAAGTATTTTCCTAAGGTTTTCGTACAGACCGAGCGACGAACGAAGGAGCGAGGTTTGTACGAAAAGACCGAAGCCAAATACTTTCCAGTACAGACAGACCGAGCAAACGAGGTTAATAAGTCATTTATTATATGACATTTTATTCTTTGTTTTTAATAACTCATCGTTCGCGTCTTCAGAAGTTGCTGTTTACCTTACTTTTGAGCTTGTTCGTCTCGTTTCAAGCATACATCTGTTTACAATTCATTTTCTGCACTTTTAAATAAATAGTCTTTATGGAAAAACGCACTAATGTTCCAGGACGTAATATTGTTCAAAATTTTCCAACGAAAATGTCTAATTCTCTTTTATTTTCATTCAAATCAACTCAGAAATTTTCCCGCCAAAACGTGCAAGGCGTAATGTCTTCCCACAATGCTGGGAAAGCATTACCACCTTGTTTGGACGTCTCGTACCCAATGAACGCGCGCCATTTGGCGTAATAACCTGAAAACAAGTTGAGCCATATAATAATAAGATAGTCAAATCGGATGTTCTCTTGCGTGCGACTTTGCAATATTGATACGTAACATTGCAATTTTGATTGATGGATTAAATCAGCAACTTGCAAACGCTTTATCACGATTCCTCGACGGGTTGCTTAATAAAAGATTGGTTTTAAACATCGAACAACACATAAATGTGATGTTATACTTGAAGGTAATAGCTCTAACTCTATGTAGAATTTCGCATTATCCAAAGTTTGGCATTTAAAACGATTTTTTAGGGCAACCCGTCGAGGAATCGTGATAAAGCGTTTGCAGGTTGCTGATTGAATCCATCAATCAAAATTACAATGTTGCGTATCAATATTGCAAAGTCGTGGCTGAAATCATAAAAAGAGGAGCGCACATACTCTGTAAAGCGCGTGTTTAGTTCTCCGGAAGAATGCTCATCAAACCAACCAATCTCCTGATAGATGACGTTTCTAAACATGGCCAATCTCATTTTGTGAACTTGTCTTTCAGCTGACAGCGCAAACAAACCCATCCCCATCCAAGCAAACACAAAATTCCCAATGGCCAATCCCACGTACCAGACCGCAATGTTTGTTGTTGATTTTTCCAAATCCGGCAGATTGGAAATGTCTGTTTTTTCGTATATGACGTAATCGACAAAATCATCAACCAGTTTGCCGAATAATATAAATTGAGCTGGTGTTATTATACCATATAATATCGAACCAATAAAAGCTAGTGTTAACAGAATTACATCAGTTCTATCGGAAAAACGAAACTAAAAAAAGGAGAAAAGAATAATTAATTTAATTAATTTTATTAAATTAATTAATTAATTAATTAGTGTTATTAAATTAATTAGTGTTATTAAATTAATTAAATTTAATTTCTATTTAAATGACAATATTTTTTCACTATTTTGAATGGTGCACTCACCAATTGCTTTATAGATACCAACGATTTTTTTTTATCTTGGTCTCTGTGAAGTATAAAGTTTGCATAAATATATGGCATAATATAAAAATATATAATTATCACATACGGTGATGCTTATTTATGTGTGTGTTCCATTGAGCAATGTGTTCTAAAAACTTGGAAACAGCAGCATGAATTGATGGTACCGAAAAAGATGGCGATGATACATTTAACCACAATGCTTTGCAACCTCAAATCAGCTCAAATAACAACTAAACATTGTTTATCATGCTAAGATGGATTAAGTAAGCAAGAATTTCATTCCTACCAAAGTTGATCTTTTTAAAACCATATCTTGCAATAATTGTACAAGAAACAATATTTACTATCCACAGAGCAGAGGATTGTGGGTAAATGTACAAGTCACCATCTTTTTTGGTATGGTCAATTGAAGTTCTGTCATACAGGAATCCCACTACATGTAGAAAACTGGAACAAGTGGGTTCATATGCAATATATCTGAGGCAAAGACTAATGAGACAATTCTATTCTCAAAGCCTGTGACAAAAAGAATCACAGGCTCTGGGAATTGCAGATTGGACTGCAGTGACCATTCCATGATAAGGGTGACATACCATCAACCTGTATTACATATTCTGTGATACCTATGCTAATAACAACTTTCATTGCCTGTTACTCAGGTTTGACAGTCACAAGAGATACGACTATATACTTACATTATGGTAGCTTGCATAACATCACCTGAATGCTGATCTCGATGCTAGCTAGATGATACCCTGCGAGCAGAGCCTTCTTTTCCTTATTTCTTCGCTGAGAGAGAGGAAGAAAAGTAGGCTCTGCTGTATTCGTGTTTAGCTTTGTCCAAGATTTAGGATGAAATAACCCATTTAAGACCCGTTTAACTGGTTCTCATTTTTGTTTTCTGCTCTGATTGGGACTGGGTTCGAGATTGTAACCAAGCAACTGACATGCATGCATGCGCAATGGAAACCAGTCACAAATACAGCAGAGCCTACTTTCCTTCCTCTCTCTCAGCGAAGAAATAAGGAAAAGAAGGCTCTGCTCGCAGGGTAGCTAGATGACTATATGCACTTTTGATTATCAGATTGTTACAGAAACATATTGCATGTGTACGGTAATGTATTTTTGTGATAACCACCAGATATATCAAATCAATTCAAGTATATGCTCCCCTGCCACCCCCTCCCCCCCCTCCTATTGGGGAGGGGATATATTCTCTTAGCTTGAAGTATTATGTCCCTCCATTTGACAGTCAAAATGGAAATACCTTCCCACTTCTGCTTCTGTAATTTGTTTTGTACTACTGTAATTCTGTAGCCGCTACAGAAACGTGAGAAAAATCCAGTGATAAAAGTCACTTGATTTATATTTGTTTGTTGGTGTCGATTTGGGAGAAACATTCGACGTTATATTATGATTAAATTCCATGAAAGCTAAATTTAAACTTTTTATTCACATTTTTCAACAAAAAATTTATCTCACGCTTCAGTAGTGACTACAGAAATACAGTATTAAATACACAACAAACTACAGAAGTGGAAGTGCGTGTATTTCCATTTTGACTGTAATGGCACCATCACTAGTTTTCCAAGAGTCTTACCCCCTGATTACAGGCTAAACTGCTAATTGCCATTTGAGTGACACATTTCATTCAGTAAATACAGTTCACTAGCTTGTACTTAGGCAGCCTTGCATTGTCTATTAACTCTGCATCACTGCTATTACTACTGTTGGTTTGCTTAGTCAATCTGAATCAGTCTGGCTAGAAAACTAGAATGGACTAGCTGTCTTGCTTTTGATTACTAAGACCAAATTTTTCAGTCTGACAGTCCCAAATGTGTCAAGTCCATGTTATTGAACAGACCAGTATGACTAATTATGTAAATGGCCTGCATATATTATTGTTATATATATATATATATATATCAGTGTCAAAGTCCACTTTTCTAGCTTTCTGATTGGGAAAGTGGTCCAAGTACATTTATAAGGCCCCATTTACACTAGAGCAAAAGTATCCGGATTCACATTGTTTTTCATCCTCATGGGAATAAAAAACAATGTGAATCCAGATACTTTTGCTCTAGTGTAAACAGGGTCTTAGTAGATGGTCAGGTGTGTTGTTTTTTCCATATTTTTTGCCAAAACAATGTCTGATGGTTTTGTTCAATATTTTTATTGTCATTTAACACTTATTTACTGCAGCTCGGGAAAACAGTGTGTTTTGTGGCCCCTCATCGTTGCCCCCAGCTTCACCTCAGGAAATGATGATCTCAGGGCTACAAAACACACGGTTTCCCTCGGTGCCAGTAAATAAGTGTTTATAAAGCTATACCACCCCTAGTGATAATACGCCAATATTTTACTGGTATATCCTTTCGTTGTATATAGTGAAATAAAAGTAGCCTGCTCCTATACTGAATGTATCAACTGCAGATCATATAAGCTCCAGTTTAGCTTTAAGAAAGCGCCTGTATATAAACAAGACGGTTAAATATGCTTCTCCAACAATTAAGATGTTAATACATTGGTGAAGCATATTTCGTATAAACTTAAACTTACCTCGAGATGGGTTCAAAATCAACTTGTGTTGCTTGTGTGGTTTCTTGACCAAGGTTTAACAGAGGTGTCTGTTCGTTTGGCTCGATAGCCATCTTCAAGTTTAAGCTCCAAAGGTCGATAAAGAATATAAATGGCAACGCAAAGTGTGCATAAATAAATGCTTTATTCTCGTGTCAAGTGTGGTTGATGTAGCGTGGAAAATTTATTCAAAGATTTTTACATTTCGATTCGTCCAACCGTTCGTTGTTTCACACAGTGAATCATTTCCGTTTTTAAGATTTCAACAAAACAAACCCGTAGTGTCCTTTTGTGCCAAGAGATGCTAGAGAAAGGAGCAAAACCGAAACGCAAGTTTATTTGCCACCTGTCGGTCCTTGGCCCTGGGGCAAAGGGCATGGTCTGGTCCAGGGTCTGGTTGTCCATATGGCAGACGGCACCAGATCTGTGGCCATATCCCGGCCAAAATTAACTCGGACAGTCAAGATTATGTTCAAATAACATCGCCCCCCCCACTACCCCCGTTCAATGTTGGTTAAAAAATGAAATGCAAAGTATTATCAGCGCAAATTTTTATCAACATTGAATGGGGGGAGCGAGTGATTTTTTGAAGGAAATTTGATATCAGATGTGATTTAAGGCAAGGTGTCCGAGTGATTTTGACCAGGATTGTAGATGCTGTGATTAGTGTGTGTGTGTGTGGGGGGGACATCGCGTGCAGCCACTCGTTAAAGCTTTACGAACGAAATTATCAATTTTTTTATCACACGAGTGAACATTACTTTATACGATTTATACGACTCGTTTGCGAAGAAATAAGTTGGGTTTTTTTAATTAAATTTATGGAGAGACTTTCAAGACTTATTTGAATATAGGAGTCTAACGTTCCGAGCGTCAGAAGGGTCTTGTTTCGGCAGTATATCTAACCTTACTATATTTCGATTGTTGCTTCAACACTGCCTATGCAGCACGCTACTTTATTTCATTATTTGAATATATATGGAGATGTTTTCAGGACTCGCGTTAGTTCATCTTTCTTCGGCCGCAAGAAAAGATTTGAATCAATGTTGGGAATTGCTTCCATCTAAACTAAACTAATCCTGCTTTGTAAATTTAGTTTATGCGAGTTTTAAAACCACAGTGAGTACGATCAATAACCAAACGAGACAGCTCTGCAATGTATTAAACTGTAGCCTTTAGAAATCAATTACACTATTAATATGTGAAATTGGTTACCGCATTCTTTAGTTTTGCATTCAAAACTGTCTAATTGCATGACAACTTGATTTCTCAGTTTATTAATGATCACATCCAAAATTACATGAGAAGACAATAGCCGATTGAAAACATTTCATTTGCTGTTTAAATTAGCAGTGTTAATTCATTTGTATGCATAGCGTGATAAGTAGTTTATATCCGAGTGTCACTCCACAATTTCCCTCTCTTCAAAGCCCTGCCCACTTGACGTCAGTTGAATCAGTGGTTGGATAAAGGATTTAACGCGTCTCTTGGAACAATGAATTTTGGGTGTCATGGGATATAATCTCCGTAAGCTTATTGTAAGCATTAACCGCGCATGTCCTAAAAGAGGAGTGGAAATACCCCAATATGTAAAAGTGTGTTGTGAGGGATAACTGGATAAGGGCGACCTTGGCAGCTGGCGGTGACGTTGTTTCAATCAAAAACGGCTTGCTTCTGTCGTACAAACGATTTGAATATTGTCAACAACAAGAACAAAACATTACAAACTCGAAGCTGAAAATAGCATACTAAAATTCAGAGTTGGAAAAAAGCTGCGGGTATGCGGGTACCACCCGGAGGAAGGTTTACTTTAGTGAGGAAGGTTTAAAGTGAAAACACGTGAAACAACACATTCGGTAATCTGAGAAAGTTACAATTGATCAAGCAAGGTGTCGAGAAGAAATGCGATTTGCAGCAAAACATTGGCTAACCAACAATTATGCAGCACTGGCAGTGGCAGCAGTTACATGTGTGAGACATGTACGCTGATGTCTGCTGTGATGTCTGTATCTTCGCAGCAGTCGAGGGTAGTTGGCAGGCTATCAGTCAGCAGCGGTCAGTTATTAGTAGCTATTGTAGTATGCCAAAGCTTACCTATAGGAAAACCTAGAAAACCAAGGTACTGTAAAAGTCACACAGTATTTATGAACGTTGCAAAACACAAAATTCTCGCTATATATTTTGAGGAAGGTTATCTAAACTTAAAAACCCATCCGGAGGAAGGTTGAATACTTTTTCCAACTCTGCTAAAATTATTAAAAATTAAATCCACATAATTTTACTGTTCATTGGTGTATAGAAGTTATTCAACTTTGGCTGTTTGGGTATCATCCAATTGTTTCGTGTGGGGAGTTCAAAAGGATTTTTACTTTAAAACGAGGTCATAAAGGCTAAGTAAAGGTGAGGGGTAATACGGGCAACATTTTTTTCAACTTGCAAGTTGCAACGCAACAAAATTCCGTTGCAAGTTGGAGAAAAATGTTGCCCGTATTACCTCACCTTAATTTATATGCACTTATCAAATTCATTAATAATTCATGAAGAAAATTCAAAAGAAATGAATGTTTATAATCAGCATCTTAATTTAACTAGGTTTTATCAAAGTTAATAGGCACTAGTGCCTCAAATTGAGCTTTTTCTGACTGTAAATGATCTTATCTCACCTTTCCTACGACTCTTAAACAAAGTGTTCATTATTTACACTTAGAATTTGGTCAGTAAGTTATTCGGCGAGCCATTGTAGATGCCCATAAAGATCGGGCGCGAATATTTTAAAGAAATCTATAATTTGGCGACCATTTTTGAATAAGGTCAATATAGATCCGGTTCAGAGCTAATCCCAACTATTCAAATGAAAACACAGTAAATAGCTATCACAGAACAACACATCAG
Organism: Paragorgia papillata; assembly: GCA_035771165.1. Lineage (NCBI taxonomy): Eukaryota > Metazoa > Cnidaria > Anthozoa > Scleralcyonacea > Coralliidae > Paragorgia > Paragorgia papillata. The sequence continues at coordinate 903,655 of JAWNZC010000430.1, read as the reverse complement.
TTTATGGTTTATCACATTAGTTCTTTTATTTCCTGATGAAAATCCTCAATTCTAATTAGTATACGCACAGCGAGTTCCAAAAAATCGCGGGAACAATTCAGTGGCAGCTTCATTCTTGTTTCTGGGCCATCGACTGTACTTTATACAAAGCGTAGTAGATTCCTTTCAATGCCAAGAGCTGATTATGGGTACCTCGTTCTACAGCTCTGCCTTTCCTTATCACAACAATAGCATCAGCATGCTGAATGGTTGACAGACGATGAGCGATCACTAATGTAGTTCGACCAATGCTAGCGTTATCCAAAGCCTCTTGGACCACCTAAAAATAGTTTTGTTATTACAGTGAACACCCGCGTGTACTCGATTAAAACTTGGTGACCAACATCAACCTTTCAACATTAGCTATAACTCTATTGTCTCTCGAGACAAACGAATACAAACAACAGCATCATCATCAACATTAACAACAGCAGCAACAGCAACAGCAAAAGAAACACCAGCAGCAGCAGCAACAACAACAGGAGCAACAACGACAACAACAACAGCAGGAGCAACAACAACAACAACAACAACAACAACAACAACAACAACAACAACAACAACAACGACAACAACAACAACGACAACCACAACACCATCAACAACATCATCGTCAATAACAACAACCCAACACAACCTAAACCACCACAGCACAATACTAACATGTACCTTTACCTTGGGAGACTCGTTATACCTTTTCACTTTCAGTATCCAAGGCCGAGGTTGCTTCATCCAGTAAAAGTATTTTTGGATCCCGAATCAAAGCACGTGCTATGGCAATCCTTTGTTTCTGTCCACCAGATATAAGAGTGCCTTTGTCTCCAACAATCGTGTCATAACCCTAATATTAAAAACAACAAACGTTAGCTATCTTCTGATGGCTCTTTAGCCACATTAAAATTAACTGGGTTGTGCAGGAAAACATTTTGGAAACACTAAACTGAATTCAAAATATCCTAAGGCAGTATTTTCCAAAACCTCGCTTTGAGATATTTAAAATCCAGTTCAAAGTCCAATCCTCCAAGATTTCCTCAAATTCCCTACGGTTCCCGCCAATCACATACCTATCCTCCGATTCCATACGGTTCTCTCCGATCCCCTATGGTTTAATACGATCCCCCATGGTCCCCTCCAATCCCACACGTTTCCCTCCAATCCCCAACGGTTCCCTCCAATCCCCTACGGTTCCCTCCAATCTATTGTCTCCTCAAATTCCCTCCGGTTCCCTTCAATCACATACGTACCCTCCGACTCCATACGGTTCTCTCCGATCCCACACCCTCAAATCCCCCATTGTTCCCTCCAATCCCCCACGGTTCTCTCCAATCCCCCACGGTTCTCCCAACCCCTACAGTTCCCTCCAACCCCACGGTCCCCTCCATCCCCTACGGTCCCCTCCATCCCCTACGGTCCCTCCAATCCCTTACTGACCATTCCCTCAAATCCTGTACGGTCTCCCCGATCCCCTCCAATTCTCTCCAATAGCCAAAGGTTCCCTCTAACACCCCGGTCCTTTTAGTTCTTTCCAGTTCCCCTCTGTCCCCTTCAATCCTATTCCGATCCTCGCCGATCCCCTCCATTGCCATTCTTTCCCCTACTAACAATTTGGACCAGTCCGTTACCTTTGGTAAGTTAGTAATGAACTGATGAATATTCGCTGATCTAGCGGCTTCTTCAATTTCTTTGTCACTGACGACCCTCGTCGTGTCACCAAAAGCAATGTTCTCTCTTATTGTAAAATCAAACAATACTGGCTCCTGAGATACAATACCAATCTGACTTCTCAGCCATTTCAAATTAAGAACTTTGATATCCTTACCGTCTATGCTCTAAAACACAAAAAACTTATTCAATTACATATGATACTGACACTACTGCTATAATAACTACTTAATAACCGAGAGTGAGGTCTTTCTCTAACGGTAAAATATTAAACCGAGGTCTTGCTGTATTGACCGAGCGATAGCGGGGTTAATACGCTCAAGGCCGAGGTTTGATATGTTATATATCATACACGAGGAGGAGTGTTTCATCAGGATTTCCAAACACCGAGACGTTTGTTGAAAACCGAGGCGAAGCCGAGGTTTTTGAACAAATTTCGAGGTGTTTGGAATCCTGATGAAACACTCTTCCGAGCTATATATATATGATATAGCTTCTCAAACAAATCAGTATTTTAAGAGAAAATCGAGGCGAAAGTTGACTTAATTTATGTAATTTCTTCCTCCGATATCAAAACCTCCGTCTCGGTACCTGATTTCCTATGTTTCGGTTCATGAATTATTAATGAATTTGAGAATTTACCGTAAAGACCAAACGGTCGAGGTTATTAAGTAGTTTATTATATGGCACTTTTTATTTCAAAATTAATCATGTATTTCTTGGTCTTCGCTTCCTTCAACTTCGTCAAAACACTAGACTAGCGTTATTTTCTGTTGTTTCTTTCTCGTCTGGATAATAAAATTTACTTTTATAATGTTCATCGTCATTTATTTTCCTTCGCTTTGCAGCAATAACTTTCTTATTAAGATTTTTTGTTAGATGGCGACGTGTACATTTAACCACAATCCTTTGCGTGCAGTAAGTATTGTTTCTTGCAGAATGTTTGGAAGATATGGGACATCCGTTCAATCGCATGCGTCAGAATGAGAAAAATTCGCAGCAAAAATCGCCTGTGTAAACGGACCTTAAAAAATTACTTACCACGCTACCAGAGTTGACGTCATAGAAGCGTTCAACCAATGAGACTGTAGTACTCTTGCCACAACCGCTGGTCCCAACGAGTGCTACAGTTTGACCTGGTTTGACAGTAATGTTCAGATTACGCAAGACCTTGACATTACGACGAGTGGAATACCTGAAGCAAACGCGCTCCAATTGGATTTCGCCAGTGCATTTTTCCTGAAATTTAACAAATAAAACATAAAGCGCCGTGCTTATGTACTCTTATAAAGGCACGTTTAACGTCATTTGAACACGAAAGAAGTCGAGGAGAAGCACGATGCCTTTACACTTCTTTCGTGTTCAAATGACGTCAGACGGCCTATATAAGAGGTATGTTTTATTTGTTTTATAAAATATTAATAAGTATAGGTTAATTAGTCGTCACGAGTGTGATATGGGATTTAACATCGTGAGTGAAGCTTAAAGGGCTGGCCAAACGCTTTCAACATTTCATTCAACATCATTCAACATTATTGAATTCAACCGTGATTCAACATGTTGAAAGCGTTTGGCCACCCTGTTGAACGATGTTGAACGTTGTTGAATGGTGTTGAATGATGTTGAACGTTGTTGAATGGTGTTGAATGATGTTGAACGTTGTTGAATGGTGTTGAATGATGTTGAACGTTGTTGAAGGTGTTGAACGAAATTTGAACATGTTCAAATTTTCGTTCAACATGCGTTCAACAATGTTGAACGATGTTGCATGAAATATGTTGAAAGCGTTTGGCCAGGCCTTAACAGACAAAATTACATGAGAATTAAGACAAGATTGAAAGCAAGCTTAAAATACATTTCTGAATCTGATAAACGATAAAATGCTTTGTTTCAGTGAATGTTCATTGTGAATGAAAGCCATTTGCTGTTTAAATTAGCGGTGTTAATCTCATTTGTATGCATAGCGTGATAAGTAGTTATCCGAGTGGGATAAGTACAGTAGTTATCGCACTAGTTATCGCATACTAATGAGCATTTTTACCACACAATTTCCCTCTCTTCAAAGCCCTGCCCACTTGACGTCGTTTAAGACAGTTAGAAAAAGGATTTAACGTGTCTCTTGGAACAAGGAATTTTGAGTGTGTCATGGGATGAGTACAATCAAGCTAAAAGTGAGGTAGTTTGGGAACTTTCCTGGCTTTTTCGGCCAGCAGACGACATTCTACGCCACTTTACGTCATTCATGATCTCTTCACGTTCTCTTATAAATGCACGGAACCCAGTCAATCAGCGTGTGTAGAGAACACCTTATTTTATAAGTAATATTTGAAACATGAGCAGCAGTGTTTTATCAGATTAAAAACACGAGGTGATAGCCGAGTGTTTTAGATCGGATAAAACACGTACTGCGAATGTTTTAAATAGCTTAAAAAACGACCAATTTGGTGAGATCATTGGCGTAGTAAGTCTAAGCCAAGAAAATCAATGCTAAAGTTAGGTGAGGGTAACATGAGGGTAACAGTGACAGTACTCACTGGTATTACGCCAGCATCTGATTGATTGTCAATAGAAGGGACGGATTCTATTAGACCGAAAACTCTTTGAGCTGCTTCTTTTGCTTTGCCATAATCAGGAGTCAAGGACATAGTTTGACCGACTACTACAGCACATGAGAGAAACGTGAATATCGCTCTGTAGAAAAGATGGAAAGAATTTGCTATTTTTACCATAATATAAAGCTAGATAAATTAGAGTAGAGTAGAGCAGAGCAGGGCAGGGCAGAGCAGGGCAGAGCAGGGCAGAGCAGGGCAGAGCAGGGCAGAGCAGGGCAGAGCAGGGCAGAGCAGGGCAGAGCAGGGCAGAGCAGAGTAGCGTGGAGCAGAGCAGAGCAGAGCAGAGTAGCGTGGAGTGGAGTGGAGTGGAGTGGGGCGGGGAAGGGCAGAGTAGAGTAGAGTAGAGTAGAGTAGAGTAGAGTAGAGTAGAGTAGAGTAGAGTAGAGTAGAGTAGAGTAGAGTAGAGTAGAGTAGAGTAGAGTAGAGTAGAGTAGAGTAGAGTAGAGTAGAGTAGAGTAGAGTAGAGTAGAGTAGAGTAGAGTAGAGTAGAGTAGAGTAGAGTAGAGTAGAGTAGAGTAGAGTAGAGTAGAGTAGAGTAGAGTAGAGTAGAGTAGCGTGGAGTGGGGCAGGGCAGGGCAGGGCAGAGCAGGGCGGAGCAGGGCAGAGCAGAGCAGAGCAGAGCAGAGCAGAGCAGAGCAGAGCAGAGCAGGGCAGGGCAGGGCAGGGCCGGGCAGGGCAGGGCAGGGCAGAGCAGAGCAGAGCAGAGCAGAGCAGAGCAGAGCAGAGCAGAGTAGGGTAGAGTAGAGTAGCGTGGAGTGGGGCAGGGCAGAGCAGAGTAGAGTAGCGTGGAGTGGAGTGGATTAAAGTAGAATGAAGTAAAGCGGAATGAAAGAGTCTCCAAAAGAAGTAAAGTGAAATGGAATGAAGTACAACAAAACAGAGTAAAATTAGCTTCTTACGTCATCATTTCTTGCAACGTGATGTCACGATCAACAATCAATTTCCCGCCATAACGAAACGAAGCAGCAAAACTTAAATTGACAACAAACATGGTGAAACCAGTAGCCAGTCCAGCAAAATGAGCAGCTTTCTTGGCTTTTCTTTATTAACAAAAAGGTTTATTATTACATTCAAAATGGAAATACCTTCCCACTTCCACTTCTGTAGTTGGTTGTGTATTATTGTATTTCTGTAGCCGCTACTGAAGCGCGAGGAAAGTCTAGCGATAAAAGTCGTCAATTCTTGATGTATATTCGTCTGTTGGTATCGATTTGGGATAAACATCCATTGTATTATGATTAAATGCCATTTAAAGCTAAATTATACTATTTTTGTACAGTTTTCAACAAAAATATTTCTCAGGTTTCGGTAGCGGCTACAGAAATACAGTAATACGCAACCAACTACAGAAGAAGTGGGAAGGTATTTCCATTTTGACTATAAGATATATTTGAAAAGCAATGCAAACTAATAAGATTTCAAAGTCAAATCTACCTGCCTGCCTCCCTTTTCCTCCGTCCCCTTATTTTCTTCCGTCGCTTTATCTCTCTTTCTCTTTCCCTGTCTTCCGCCCTCCACCCTTCCATCTTTCAATCCATCTCTTTCTCTTCATATTCTTAATCTCTCGTTGTCTTTCCTTCCCACCCTCCCTCCTTACCTTCCTCCCTCCTTAGCTTCCTTCCTCCCTCCCTCCTTCATTCCTTAACTCCCTCCCTCCTCCCTCTCTCCCTTCCCTCCCTCCTTCCTCCCTCTCTTCCCTCCCTCCCTCGCTCGGTTTAGTTTTTATCGAGACCTGTACGGTTCGGCCACAGCTTCACGATAACGTTCAAAGAAATCATCTTCCCGACCTAACGACGCCACAGTTTGTATATTAGAAAAGGTCTCCTCTGCAACCTAACATGCAGAAAATAAATAAATCAAGGAAGGAATAAGAAAGGAAGGAAGGAAGGAAGGAAGGAAGGAAGGAAGGAAGGAAGGAAGGAAGGAAGGAAGGAAGGAAGGAAGGAAGGAAGGAAGGAAGGAAGGAAGGAAGGAAGGAAGGAAGGAAGGAAGGAAGGAAGGAAGAAAGAAAGGAAGGAAGGAAGGAAGGAAGGAAGGGAGGGAGGGAGGGAGGGAGGAAGGAAGGAGGAAAACAAATGTTCAAAGTTTCGATAATAAAATCTACAATGTAGCATTCACCTGGGCAGCTTGTTCTTCAGTTACATTTCTGGTGCTAGATCCCAAAGAATCATTAAAAAAGTAGCCAGCTATTATCATGACAGGACTAAACGAAAGCATGACTAAGCTCAACTGCCAGCTGTTGACAAACGTAACAATCAGTGTTCCAACTATTGAAACAACGCAAGCAGCAACTAGACCAAACTGGTTACCAATGGCCTGTAGCAGACGAGAAAATAGTATGAATTAATAAACGAACGAACGAACGAACGAACGAACGAACGAACGAACGAACGAACGAACGAACGAACGAACGAACGAACGAACGAACGAACGAACGAACGAACGAACGAACGAACGAACGAACGAACGAACGAATGAATGAATGAATGAGCTGGACGATTGTGGAGATAAAATAAAAATGAACATAATAATAAAAACCAAAGAAAAAAAAGGCTCTTAGTTTCTTAACTTACTCCTTGAATTAAAGAGACTTCTGAAGATAGTCTGCTGCATACGGCACCCGTACTGTTTCTCGGATCGTCAAAGTAAGCAATTTTCTTCAATTAAATAATATGAAAAGAGTTGAGTGAAACAAAAAACAATTAGGAACACAGAACAGGACGAGATGAAACAAGATGGTACGAGACAAAACAGCAAAAAACATTGAGGGGAAGAAGATATGAAAAAACAATACGGGAAGAAATGGAAGGAGAGGATATGTGTGACAAAGTAGGAAAAGGCTAAACGGGATGTACAACAGAATGTGACAGAACGCGTCAAGGCATGCGGGATCGAAGACACCGCTGTCACCGGTGTTTCGACTTCGAGATTCCCTGGAAGTATTTAATACAAGTAAAGAACAAGTCTGTTAAACAAAAGATAAGAACAAAATATAAATACCGTAAGGATATTTCGTATCTAAATGATCAGTGGTACACGAGAGTTGCATGCTCGCCTAGGTTAGTGTATAGTGTCGAGTAAAACTAAGAGGCTGTTTACATGAATCCGGATTGAACTCATTCCGCTTCTGATCAAACCCCTTTATCTGTTTACATGAATCCAGATTGAGATTAGCTCATTCTGGATTGAGTTCAATCCGGTTCTCATTCCGGATTGAAATCTCAATCCGGTTAATCCGGATTGAAATTTCGTTACGGAATCATGTAAAGGTGGTGCGAGTTTCATTCCGGAATGAAAAACGTGACAGAGAGGACTAGAACAAACAATGCATGCGTGTTTTCAAATATTTACGGATTTCAGATTTCAGGCGGATTTCAATCCAGAAACCCAATTCCCATGTAAACACGGATTGACTTCGCTTTTCAATCCGGATTGAAACTCAATCCGGATTCATGTAAACGGCCCCTAAGATAAATTATAATAATTTTATCGGGCATTGTGGTGTATTTTGCGGGTTAAAATGAAGAATTCAGCTAAAATATATTTTAGTCCGCTGATTTGAGCCTATCAGTTTTAACAGTTCTAAATCACTATTGGTTTGTTGTTTACGGAATTGTATACTTTTTTTGTCAATACTTTGGAGCAAAGATTGTTTTGATGACAAATGTTGCGTTTTTCTGCCAAGTTTACATGGAAGTTATGAGTTATGTGTAAATATTTATTGCAATAAAATACACGCCGACGGGATGGTGGCACTGTTTAAGATACTGTTTACTGTACTGTCTTTGATTTTCTTCCAAATGCCCACTAAAATTATTCCAATAGTAATACAGTTGATGTTTTTGGGCATAAAAGATGTTTTTGGCCCTTCTCAGAGCTAATTTTAACCCTCGCCTTCGACTCGGACTAAAATGAACCTAAGTCGGGCCAAAAACATATTTATGCCCGCGAACATCAACTCTATTGTTATATTATTACTAACCTGTCTAAGAAAGGCTAAAAAAGTTCGTTTTCTTAATCTTTGGGTTAGTGTTTCACCAGATGTAGCAAACATCCAGTTCTAATCAAAAGCAAAAACCAATATATAAAAAAATTATGATTTCACGAAACAGTTTTAAAAATCTAGGATTTTAAAGGGTATAGGTATAACCAATGACATGAAGACACAATCTGGTGTGTTATTTAGACCCATAGTATTCCAATAAAACAACTTAATTGCAATTTTAAAGTTGCTAATCTGAATCAGTATCTGCCATCTTGGATATATTTTTGATATGCATGTGACGTCACAAGCTGGGTAAAGCGAAACTTTAGTTAGCCATGCTTTCACCACATATAAGCCTGAAACTCATTTTGTGTAGATGATTTTCATGCTTGATTAATTTGTATTCTACAAATTAATAAATTTGTATTCTACAAATTAATAGGTTTCTAACGATTTCTATTTTGTTTTTGTGGCATAAATTCTGACGAATTGAGAACGCTTTACAGATAGGACCCTGCAGAGCTTAACGTACAACCTTAACGAAGACTCCTTAACTCAAAAAAGATCAACTCTAGCACGCAACTTCTATACGGGATTACACTGTCTACCGCACTATAGGGATAATAAAGGATAAATAGGGATAATAAGCGATAATAAGGCATAAGTAGGGATAATAAGGGATGTTTGGGGATATATATATATAGGGATAAATAGGGATATTTAGGGATAAATATCCAGTTCTAACCAAAAGCAAATGTCACGAAACAATTTTAAAAATATAGGATTTTAAAGGGTATAGGCAACAAAAAATTTCCAACTGACATGAAGAAACAATCTGGTGTGGAAAAGTAAAGGCTAGGAAAAGTAAAGTAAGAAAAGTATGTAAGTCCAAAAAAGTGCAAAATATTTGATAAAAACTTACTTGAAGAAAAACACCGAATCCACTTTCTAATCCAATTATCATAAACACAAGAGCCCATTTTATAGCATCGTCTTTCATGTCTTCTTTTTCCTCTTTAATCTTAGGGTCATTCCCTAAAGTCTTTAAACACACAATCAGCATACGTTCAGTGGAGAAAATAACATCTAGAAGTAATATTTCATAAACGAGTGGGAGTGTTTTACCAGGGGTTACGAACACGAGAGGATAATGAAAATCACGAGGCCGTTACCGAGTAATTTTCATTGTTCTCGAGTGTCTGTAAAACACGAGAGAATAATGAAAATTGTTGTTTTACGTTCATGGTGATGAAGGTCAACTTCCCTAGTTTATATTTTTGGATGATAGCATTTCCAGATGCGTCACTTTGAGCAAGGAAATGGCAATATAGTTTTCCTCACTTCGCAAAATCAACACCAAGGTGCCCCAATTAATTCTAGTTCCATGAAGAGGTGAGAGTCACTGGGCTATCAGTATCTAAATACTGTCATATCTTGCCTGTCGCTAAAAAAATATAACTGCCACTTACACCGAAGATGCCTCCCATACAGATGCCATATAAAAACGGACAAGCTCCGAACAGAGCAGCACCAAAGGTACCAAGTATTAAATATTTCCATTCAGAAGCATTCAGTTTCAGTAACATATAAAATGTCACTTTTTTAAGTTCATGCCCACCAGCAGTCTAGAAAAGTTAATAAAAGAAATGTAATTTAATCCATTTCTCCTCGTCGACTTTTAAGTTTCTTTTTCCAGAAGTTTATCATTAATTTTCTTATTTGTTTCATCTACTTTGTTTTTCTTTCTTTCCTTACCTCCTGTTTCCCGCCCTCTACTTCCTCCCTTCTTTTCTCCCTTCCTCCCTGTTTGCCCTTTATCTTTTCTCCTTCTCTCACGTCCACCCTTCCTGCTTAACGTCCTCATTTCCTTTCGACATGCCTGCCTCCGCGCACACCTACCTCACTCCCTACCTCTCTTCTATCGTTCCTTCCTTTCTTCCTCCTCTCCTTCCTCCCTCCCTCCCTCCATCCATCCATCCATCCTGTCCCTCCCTCCCTCCCTTCCTCTCTGTCTCTCTCTCTCTCTGTCTCTCTCTCTCTGTCTCTCTCTGTCTCTCTCTGTCTCTCTCTGTCTCTCTCTGTCTCTCTCTTTCTCTCTCTTTCTCTCTCTTTCTCTGTCTCTCTCTGTCTCTCTCTGTCTCTCTCTGTCTCTCTCTGTCTCTCTCTGTCTCTCTCTGTCTCTCTCTGTCTCTCTCTGTCTCTCTCTGTCTCTCTCTGTCTCTCTCTGTCTCTCTCTGTCTCTCTCTGTCTCTCTCTGTCTCTCTCTGTCTCTCTCTTTCTCTCTCTTTCTCTCTCTTTCTCTCTCTGTCTCTCTCTGTCTCTCTCTGTCTCTCTCTGTCTCTCTCTTTCTCTCTCTGTCTCTCTCTGTCTCTCTCTTTCTCTCTCTTTCTCTCTCTTTCTCTCTCTTTCTCTCTCTTTCTCTCTCTGTCTCTCTCTTTCTCTCTCTGTCTCTCTCTTTCTCTCTCTGTCTCTCTCTGTCTCTCTCTGTCTCTCTCTTTCTCTCTCTTTCTCTCTCTTTCTCTCTACGAAGCAAACGAAGGAAATGGTTGACGATACAATCGAAATCGAAGAAGACAATGGCGGTAGCGAAGCGTTAATCGAACCTGATTTATTTACTGATCCTAATGCTACAATTAATGCTACTAATGCCAGTAATCCTTGCGAAATATCTGGTACTTTTGGTAGCACTTGTGGCTGTGGATGTAATATATTAAATCTTGAGCTTAAGAAAGTTCAACTGGATGTTCTTCAGCTGAAGAAAGATTTTAAGTTAAATCTAAATTCAAAATCACACATGCAAATATGTGACTCCGATTTGAAAAAGGAAAATGAAAGGCTTCAACACGAACTTGACTCAGTTAAAGTTAAGAATATTGAATTGGAAAATAACATTCGTAATCTGGAGAGTGATAAAGAAAGCCTAATTACTTCCATTCGAATCCTACGCGAGGATTCAGCTACAAGTCGTGCTCCCAAACATGATTCTACTAGAAAGGAAAGGCGCCGCGCTGGTCAAGGTCCCACAAAGCAAAATTCAAAACAAAATATAAATAACAAACAAAGCGGACCTTCTCAAAAGAAAGATAAACGCCAACCTCAAACATATCAAGTTGATTCAGACGAGTCAAGCGAAATTTCACATCAGAAATCTGTCGTAATTTTAGGGGACTCAACAGTAAAAGGTCTACAATGGTGGAAAATGTCTAAAGATAAACAACGATTGCGAGTTAATGTTAAGTCATTTCCTGGTTGCACCACCGAAGACATGGAGAGTCATATGATTCCTACAATCCGAAAAGATCCTGATGAAATAATACTTCATATTGGTACCAATGATTTAAAGCGTGGTAATCCACAAAGTGTGGCCGAAGGAATTATTAACCTTGCTGATAACATCATTCAAAATTCAAACTCCAAGGTGTCGATCTCTGGCATATTGACAAGAACCGACGATGACTCTCTATCAAACAAGGTACCGAAAGTTAATAAAATTCTTAAAACATTTACAAGTAATAGAGGATGGTCATTTATTGACAATAGTAATATTGACCACAAATCCTTGAATGTTGGTGGTTTGCATCTTAACCGCCAGGGATCATCAATGTTGTCTCGAAATTTTTATACTTATATTAATAAATTTTGAATAGATACCAATGACAATTTTAATGAATGTAGAGTCGAGAATGCGTCTATGAATAAATCTGGCAATGAATCTATTTCTTTCCTACCATTGGTAAGAGGATTTAAGATGGCCAGTTTAAATATTGCAAGTTTGGTTTTACATATTGATGAATTAAGAATTCTATTGGCAAAACAATGTCTTGATGTTCTTTGTTTAAATGAGACCAGACTCGACTCCACAATATCTGACAATATAGTTCATATTAATGGTTACGAAATTATTAGAAGAGATAGAAACAGAAATGGTGGAGGTGTATGTATTTATATTCGAACAAGTATGACTTATAGTCTGAGAAATGATTTTGCTAATGATCAATATGAGACATTGAGTATAGATATTTCCAAACCAAATAGTAGTCCCTTTAATGTAACTGCTCTATACAGACCTCCAGGTTGTGATGATGACTTTTTTGTAAACCTTGAAAATATTATTTCAATATTGGATAATGAACATAAAGATTATTACTTATTAGGTGACCTGAATTGTAACTATCTTTCTAAAGTCTGTAATAGTCAACTAAGTCAATTGAAACTCCTAAGTCAAGTATATCAACTTAATCAATTAATCGATGAACCAACTAGAATTACTTCAACAACTAAAACACTTATTGATGTTATATTTACAAATGATTGTTCACGTATTGTAGCTTCAGGTGTTTCACATGTTGCCATTAGTGATCACAGTCTGGTCTATACAATACGGAAGATTGCAATTCCTACGCAGAATACACATAAGTACATAACTACACGTGATTTTAAAAATTTCAATCCGGAGAAATTCAAGGCTGACTTGAGTTCCATACCATGGAACACTATTAATAACTATGAATCTCCGGATGAAATGTTGAATGTTTGGCAACATTTGTTTACCACTGTTGCCGATAAACATGCACCGATAAGAACCAAAAGGGTCAGACATAAAAAGTCTCCCTGGATAACACCCCACATAAGAACACTAATTATTAATAGAAATAAGTTGAAAAGGAAGGCAGTTATTAATAATACTCCTGACTTATGGTGTGATTTCAAAAAAAATAGAAATGTTGTAAATAATGAAATTAAAGAAGCTAAAGCAACTTTCTATCGTAGCCAGATAGAATCCAGTCTTGGTAATCCCAAGGCTATTTGGAATACTATAAATCAATTAACTCACCGTAAGAAAACAAGTACTACGTCTATTAGGGAGTTAAAAATAGATGGGAAATCGTTCACAGAGCCAGTAGATCTTTGTGAAATATTAAATGATCATTTTATCCAAGTGGGATCTAATTTGGCTTCATCAATTCCCGTAAGTGAGACAAATTTTAAAGATTACGTTAAGCCAGTTAATACTTCCTTTTGTCTACAAAAAACTACTGAAACCGTAGTCTTGAAACTTTTAAATAAACTGCAGGTGCACAAGGCTACTGGCCTTGATAATATTTCAAGCAGACTGATTAAGGTATCTGCTCCAATTATTTCTGACTCATTAACTGTAATAATAAATAAATCTATTGAGACTGGCATATTTCCTTCTCAATGGAAACATGCTAAGGTATTTCCATTGTTTAAAGCTAATGATCGAATGGACCGGTTTAACTATAGGCCAATATCAGTTTTGCCTATGTTATCCAAGATATGCGAAAGAATAGTATATGATCAACTTTATGTGTATCTATCTAATAATAATATTTTAAATAAATATCAATCCGGATTCCGTTCTCTTCATTCAACAGTTACTGCTTTACTAGATGCAACCAATGAGTGGTACCTGAACATGGATAATGATATGATAAATTTAATAACATTCCTGGATCTAGCTAAGGCATTTGATACGGTTTCCCATCATATTCTGTTAGAAAAACTAAAAGTTTACGGCATCTGTGGAAAATCTCTTGACTGGTTTGCATCATATTTGTCAAATAGACAGCAAAGTTGTGTTGTAGAAGGACATATTTCAAAACCTCAAAAAATAACTTGCGGTGTTCCACAAGGGTCTATTTTGGGGCCATTACTGTTCCTATTGTTTATTAATGATTTGCCTGCATGTCTGCAATATACAAAAGCACGCATGTATGCAGATGATACCTCATTAAGTGCTGCCTCTAAATCAACTAGTGAATTGCAATCTCACGTCAAGTGTGATCTTGACAGTGTTCACAAATGGCTCAAAGCTAATAAACTTAGTTTAAATGTGACTAAAACTGAATACATGTATATTGCTACATCATTTAAATTGGCCAATTTAGGTAGAGTTTTTCCAATTACGATAGGAAATCAACCGATTAAAAGGGTTTAAATCCACTAAATGCCTGGGGTATATTTTGATGAAAAATATGTCCTGGAGTAAACATATAGATCATTTAAGCAAAAAAGTTTGTCGTTCTATTAAAGGTCTTAAACAAAGACACGGAAATTTTGTACCAAAACAAACTCTTGTTTCCATTTATAATGCACTTATACTCAGCCTTATTTTGACTATTGTGATACTGTTTTGGGGAAACCTAAATTAAAGGTCCCTCATCCTGCTTGCAAAAACTTCAAAATCGTGCCGGCTCGTATTATTACTTTTCAAAGGTTATGATACGAGATCTGCTGATAAATTAAAATTAGAAGAATTAAATTGGGAGAAATTTAGCACAAAGAAGAGACAAAACATTTATGCTTAATGGTTTTATAAAGCTCTAAATAATAAAGTATCCTGGTTATTTAAATGACCTTTTTTGTTAAGTGCTCAGATTATATTTCTTACAGGTCTAAACTTAGGATAGTGAAATAAATTTATGCATTAACTCAAGCTCCCAGAACTGAATGTTTTTAAGGGAAGCTTCTCGTATAGAGGTGTGCAAATGTGGAATTTCTCTTCCACCACGATTTTTAAAATACCGCAATCACTAACTACTTTTAAAAACAAATTTGTCTGATTTTGGAAAAATTGTCAATTGTGTATCTTAATATGTTTATAATTATCTATTGTATATTTTTATTTTATAAAATTTGTAAAAATATTTAATATATATATGTATATATTATCATAACGGCTTTCATGTAAAGAAGTGTTAACTTATGAAACAATACCGTATTGAAATATAAAAGTGAATCAATCTTCTCTCTCTCTTTTCTCTAGTCTCTCTTTCTCAACCCATCGGTAATGCTCTAGTTCTCTCCTCATTTCTCATCGAGCATCGCTTCTTTCTTCTCTCTTCTCGTCTCTCTTTCTCTCTCGTCTCTTTCTCACATCTCCTCATCAATTCATCTCACATCTCTTCTGCTCTTTCTCTCCTCTCTTTCTCATCAGTCTCTTTTTCTCTCCTCTTTCTCTCCTCTTTTATCTCTCTCTCTTTCTCCATCTCTCTCTTTCTCTCTCTTTCTCCTCTCTTCGTACTCACGTCTTTTCTCATCTCTCGTACTTTCTCTCTCTTTCTCTCTCTTTCTTTCCTCTCCATCTTTGTCTCCACCTCTTTCTTTCTCTTTCTCTTCCTCTCTCTTTCCGTCTCCGTCTTTCTCTCTCTTCTACCTCATTTCCAACTCTCTTTCTCTTCTCTTATCTTTCACTCTCTTTCTTTCTCCTCTCTTTCCCACTCTCTTTCCTCTTCACTCACTCTTTCTTTCTACCCTCTCATCTCTTTCTCTCACGTCTCTTCTTTCTCTTCACTTCCTCTTTTCTCTCTCTTTCTCTCTCTTTCTCTCTCTTTTCTCTCATCATTCTCTCTCTCTTTCTCTCTCATTTCCTCTCTCTTTCTCTCTCACTTTCTCTCTCTTTCTCTCTCTTTCTCTTTCTCTCTTTCTCTCACACAATCTTTCTACCGACTCTCTTTCTCTCTCTTTCCACACTCTCTTTCCCTCTCTCTTTCTCTCTCTTTCTCTCTCATCTCTCTCTTTCTCTCTCTTATCTCGTCTCTTTCTCTTTCTCATCTCTCTCTCTCTTTCTTTCTCTCTCATCTCTTTCTCTCTCTTTCTCTCATCACCTTTCTCTCTCTTTCTCTCTCTTTTCTCTATCTCTTCCTTTTTCTCTCTCTTTCCTCCATCTCTTCCGTCATCTCAACTCTTTCTCACTCTCTTTTCTCTCTTCTCTTCTCTCTCTCTTTCTCTCTCTTTCTCTCTCTTTCATCTCTCCCTCTTTCTTTCTCACTCTCTATTCTTTCTCATCTCTTTCTCTCTCTCTTTCTCTTCTCTCTCTTTCTCATCTCTTTCCCC
>JAWNZC010000430.1:590000-880000 GCA_035771165.1 Paragorgia papillata | reverse complement strand
ACGTTTCGACGGCCTCAGCGGCGGTCATCTTCAGAGTCAAGTGAAAGGTTTCTGTCAGGTGAAGATGAGTGCCGCTGAGGCCCAAAACGTCAGTCACTAACATCAGCAACAGTTTTTCTCAAGACTACACTAACCTTAGACGATCAATTTTCACAAACATGTGCTAATCCTAGGTTCAAACCATTTACTTTAGGAGCAATATATAACGTAATATATCTCTCGATCAAAACTAATCGTCCCTCGTGAATATTGGACTTCTATTTTAGTCTACTTCCCAATGGAGTACTGATTTGTCGATTTCAAAAACAGAGTCGTGCTTAAATCTGGTATAAATATTTGAAGGAAATTTCGGAAAACCCTGAAAAATCAGGAGAAAAAGAGAAAATTTCAACTTAAAAAAGTGGAAGCACTGTTTATAGTCCGTTTCAGCTTGCTTTTGAAATCCGATACGTATAATTGAAATGAACATTCCGAACTTACGTTGCAATGTTCCGAACTACGTTGCGAGGTAGATACAAATTTAAGTCGACAATTTGTTTCTGTTTAACCAAGTATCTATTATTATATTCTATACAACAAATAATCTTCTTCTCCGTGATTTTACCAAAGGAATTCAATTCAAAGCTTATTAAATTCGAACTTCACAACGAACGTCGCGAACTTCCGTACCAAGTTCCCAACCTTCCAACGAATGTTGACAAACGAATTTCAAAAGCAAGCTGAAACTGACTATAATAATCTATTCAGCCGATCCCTACTTAGCAAGTTGGCACACTCCCACCCCTATTTAATCTTGTTCGAGTTTCCAACAGATGAGATCGTCTCTCCACGCATGCGTCACAGAACTCGTGCTATTACAAATACCACGTGCTAAGAACCCACCCTATCAAGAGCCTCTTGAACAACAGCTTCACTCTGAGTATCCAAGGCAGATGTAGCTTCGTCCAGCAACAGTATCTTAGGATTTCGAACTAAAGCTCGCGCGATGGAGATCCTTTGTTTCTGACCACCGCTCATTTGAGTACCACGTTCACCACACAGGGTATCGTAGCCCTGAAAGATAGATAAGGCTTTGTTCCGTTAAAACAATCTTAAAGAAATAACTCAACCAAAACCATTCCACAACCAAAACCATTCCACAACCAATTAACCAAAACCATTCCACAACCAAAACCATTTCTCAATTAAAATAGCTACCTCGTTTATATTACGCCTCGCTAGTTCTTCCGACAGACAGAGAGACAGACAGACAGACAGACAGACAGACAGACAGACAGACAGACAGACAGACAGACAGACAGACAGACAGACAGACACAAACAAACAAACAAACAAACAAACAAACACAGAGAGAGACACACACACACAGACGGACAGACAGACAGACACAGACACAGACACAGACAGACAGACAGACAGACAGACAGACAGACAGACAGACAGACAGACAGACAGACAGACACAGACACAGACACAGACACAGACACAGACACACACAGACACACAGACAGAAACAGACAGACACAAACAGACAGACAAACTGACAGACAGATACATATAGACACACAGACCGACAGACAATCTGAGAGACCAACCAACCAACCAACCAACAGGCAGACAGACAGACACGCAGACAGACAAACAGACAAACAAAGAGATCAACCGACCGACAGGCAAACAGACAGACGTGTTTACCTGTGGAAATTGCGTAATAAAATTATGAGCATTTGCGATTTTCGCAGCTTCCTCTATCTCCTGTTGTGTAACTCCTTCGCGACCGTAAGCAATGTTCTCAGCAATTGTAGTGGCAAACAAAACTGGCTCTTGGTTCACTATTCCAATAAAGCGACGAAAATGGCTGACGTTGAGAGAAGTTATGTCCATACCATCAATCATAACCTAGAATTTAATAAAATATAATAAAAAAATGTTAAATGGTTGATGTGCAAGTACCAAAAATACTTCTAAAAAATCTATCGTTTTGAGGGAGGAATTTCTTCTCGTTTTCTGACGTTTCTCGGTTTTTCATGCCCTGACTGTTTTTACTGTGATAATATGGGCAACAAATAAGCTACTTGTATGTTATTAGTGTTTTCAGCTGGACAGCCATTCCACAGAAATGACAAATTATTGAAAAAAAATTAAATGATTGAAACTTTCTCATTTCTAGCGTCACGCGAGTCACATGGCCATAAGTCACATTACTTAGACCCCGTTTACACTAGAGCAAAAGTATCTGGATTCACATTGTTTTTTATTCCCATAAGGATGAAAAACAATGTGAATCCGGATACTTTTGCTCTAGTGTAAACGGGGCCTTAAATTATCTCCCCAGGGCTTCCTTATCTAAAGCAAGCTTGCTTTGTGCTAAATTAAAAGTGGCAGAAAAAAACCTTTTTAACCTTAACATTTTGTGACTTTGTCGCGCGGTCACAATGGAATGACTGTTGAGTTGGTAAAGTGTTTTCATATGTTTTTGCTGTACAGTAAGTTAAACTCAGAGAAGCTTTTTGTGGGTTAGGGCCCCGTCTGTAGCTCAGAGTTTTCCCTGAGTTTAACTTACGACAGCTTGTACAGCAAAAACATACGAAAAAAAATAAGCTACTTACAGTTCCCTTTTGAGGATCATAAAATCTTGAGATCAGTTTAACTACAGTGCTTTTCCCACAACCGCTTTCTCCGACAAGGGCGACCCGTTTTCCACTTGGAACTTTTAAATTGAAATTTTTTAGGATCTGTTATACAAAAATATGAGAGACAAAAGAGAAAAACAAATGCAAAGACAATAACAAGAGAAACAATGTCAGTTGTTTCGAAATATCAGCACCACAGTCACCACCAGCACCAGCATAACGACTAATACAACCAATACCACCACCACGACGATGTCTACCATTAACAGATTTACCATCACCATAACCATCACCTTCACCATCACCTTCACCATCACCGTCACCATCACCATCACCGCCACCATCACCGTCACCATCACCGTCACCATCACCGCCACCATCACCGTCACCATCACCATCACCACCATAAAACCATCACCACCAAACCATCACCATAACCGCACTACTACAACTGTCACTAACAATGACACCACAACTATCACTATCATCACAACCACTACAACCATCACTATAAACATCATCGTTATCACACCACCACAACCACGAATAACACCAACACTAAGGCTAACGCTAACGCCGAAACCACCACAAACACTATAACGCCCATCACCACCACTACCAAACACTACCATCACTGTTACTACCATAATTAACACTAAGATCACCATCACCACCACCACCATCATGACAAAATTACTTTAAAACACGATATACTTGAATGGTTGGTCTTGACGGGTATACAAAATCAAGATTAGAGAACTGCACATTTCCTTTCACTGTTGCTGGCTTAAGCCCTGCGTTGGATGAAGGATCAATAACAGATTCCTGTGAAAAATATATATATTAAAATTTTGTGACATTCAATGAATAATTTTTAGTCTCGAGAGTAATCTCAACAGCGTCCTCGTTCTTTATACAACGCCACTTTGAGCATTTTCGCGTCTTCAGGACGACGTCAACTCACCCAAAGATGAGAACTGTTGCTTAAGATTGACTTCAATACGGACACTACACTCATTTTAGCAATACTGCGGCGTTTTGGAAGTCATTAAGCTAACTTCAAATATCAAGTGTAATAGTCAGTGCTCACTCACAGTTGATAAAAAATATAAATATACTTACTTTATCGATTAGATTAAAGATAACATAAGCTGCACCTTGGGCAGACGCAAGAGCTTCAGCACATGGCATAGCTTGGCCTAAGGTAGTTGATCCAAGTAAAACCATAAAAAATACCTGTCGAGATAAAAAGAAACCAAACTTATTCTTGTATGACGGAAAGAAAACGCTGTCTTAGATATATTTCTAATTTCAGAATATTTTGGTATGGTATAGTATAGTATGGTATGGTATGTATAGTGTGGCATGGAATAGTGTTGTATGGGGCGGTAAGTATGGTATGGTATAGTATGGTATGGTGTGGAATGTATAGTGTAGCATGGAATAGTGTTGTATGAGATGGTAAGTATGGTATGGTATAGTATGGTGTGGTATAGTATGGTATGGTATAGTATGGTATGGTATAGTATGGTATGGTGTGGAATGTATAGTGTAGCATGGAATAGTGTTGTATGAGATGGTAAGTATGGTATGGTATAGTATGGTGTGGTATAGTATAGTATGGTATGGTATGGTGTGGTATGGTATGGTGTGGTATAGTATGGTGTGGTATGTATAGTGTGGCATGGAATAGTGTTGTATGGGGCGGTAAGTATGGTATGGTATAGTATAGTGTGGTATGGTATGCATAGTGTGGCATAGAATAGTGTTGTATGAGATGGTAAGTATGATATGGTAAGTATGGTGTGGTATAGTATAGTATGGTATGGTATAGTATGGTGTGCTATAGTATGGTGTGGTATGGTATAGTGTTGTATATTATGGTGTGGTATGGTATGGTGAAGGGTGGTATAGTATGCTATGTAATAGTATAGTACGTTAGGTATGGTATGGTATTGTATGGTATGCTATAGTATGGTATAGTATGGTATGGTATAGTATGGTATTGTATGGTATAGTATGGTATAGTATGGTATGGTATAGTATGGTATAGTATGGTATAGTATGGTATGGTATAGTATTGTATGGTATAGTATGGTATAGTATGGTACAGTATGGTATGGTATAGTATGCTATAGTATGGTATGGTAGAGTATAGTATAGTATGGTATGGTATAGTATGGTGTAGTGGTATGGTATAGTATGGTGTAGTAGTATGGTATGGTATGGTATGGTATGATATTGTATGGTATGGCATACTATGGTATAGTATGGTATGGTACGGTAAGGTATGGTATAGAAACTATGGTATGGTATAGTATAGTATGGTATAGTATAGTATGGTGTGGTATAGTATAGTATGGTGTGGTATAGTATAGTATGGTGTGGTATGGTACGGTAAGGTATGGTATAGTAACTATGGTATGGTATAGTATAGTATGGTGTGGTGTAGTATGGTGTGGTATGGTATGCTGGTATGGTATGCTTGTATGGTATGCTGGTATGGTATGGTATGCTGGTATGGTATGCTGGTATGGTACTTATTGACATACACTCATGATATCCCCTGGAGTTGCATCGCCGTCTCTCACCATTTTAATACCGTACCTACAATAAAAAAAAGATTATTTCCATTTATCGCAAGCTATTGCAGACTACTACTACAGTGTTGCGGTTGAAACTCGTCTTTCGCAACTAGTAAAAACAGTTTACGGCGTGCGGTTTGAAATTTTCAAACTAATGTTCAACTTTACCATAAAGACAATGCATAGTTCCCCAGGATGCACAGTTGAAAAATCCCCGTGCCAAAACCAATTCCCATTCCTTTCTGGATGCCAAATTTACAAGCTTGCAAAAGATGAACATTGTATCTAAAAATGCCATTATAAATAACGTGAGCTAATTAAGAGAAAATGCTTGGCACCGAAAAGTTAAGCCCAATCAGGCAGGGTCAGTTTATGGTTGAGACTCAGACAATCATGGTGAGTAGACTTATTGGTTCTCTCCGGGTTCTCTTCCCCTTAAAAAGTACGTATAACGTTAATCATAAATGAAGAACATTAAGTTCAAATGAGGTCGAATTACTGCTGTAGAGAAATGTTTTCTGACTGATCATAGATAATAACGGAAGAGGAACTAGATAGGAAACTCACAAAACCGGAAACGATGTTTGCACAACTTGCTATGGTAATTATACACTTATCAGCTGCTAATACACCTAAACGCGTGGTCCCACATGACTATATAAAATCAGACACTACTGAACTTAATGGTATTACACTATTGTTTAATTTCAGCAATAGCTTATCGTTACTATGTGGGACCACCCGTTAAGGGCCTGTTTATGATGGAGCCGAGTTACCCGGCTAGACGAGTTACTCGGCAAACCGAGTTACCCGCCATGTATAGAATCTATCCCGGCAGAGTGTTTATATGAGACAGGCGGGTAACTCGGTTAGCCGAGATCCCGGAAAAACAGCCGAGGTCTCGGCATGCCGGGATGAAAATATTCCCATATAAACACTCTCTTGCCGGGTAACTCGGCTAGCCGAGTTGAATTCGTCACAACAGCGCACGCGCCACTTATGAAGACAATCGGAAACTACTCATGGAATGTGAAACTATTATAATGCGTGGGCGGCTTTGCCAAGTAAGGCCTGTTCCAAACGCCGCTCTTCTTATGTGCCGAACCTAATGATAATGACCTAAATCCTTTGTTTATGCTGATTTGCATTAGGTTCGGCGCATGAGAAGAGCGGCGTTTGGATCGGGCCTAACTCGTCTCATATAAACACTCATCTTTTTTCAACTCGCCTAAGTGCATTAGCTGCTTATCAGTGTATAATTACCATAGCAAGTTGTACAAACATCGTTTCCGGTTTCGTAAGTTTCCTATCCAGTTCCTCTGCCATTATCTATGGACTGACCCAACCGGGAATCGACCCCAAAGTCTCTGGCTTAACGTACCAGCATGACAAAATCAAACTGTAGGATGCCTATATGGGATGCTGCCCGTTCAGGATTGATAACAAAAAAAAATACTTCTCGGTTTGTCTTTTCTCGCCTCCAAAAGCAGCCACAGTTCTTACGGAAGAAATAGTTTGTTCGGCGACAGCGCCAGCCCCTGCGTAAGATTGCAGTTCTTTGGCTGTGAAACCACCAACAATCTAAAAAAATATGGAAAGCTTTTGCAATACGGCGCATCTTACATACGCTGTGATTGGTCGGTAGGAGGTGTCCTATGGGGGTGTCCTATGGGGATGTCCTAGGGGGGTGTCCTGGGGGATATCCCTAGGGAGTGTCCTAGGGGGTGCCCTAGAGAATGTCCTAAAGAGTGTCCTAGGGGATGTCGTAGGAGGATGTCCTTGGGGGATGTCCTAAGGAGTGTCCTAGGGACTGTCCTAGCCCTAGGGGTGTCCTAGGGAGTGTCCTAGGAGGTGCCATAGGGGTGTCCTAGGGGGAGGCCTAGGGGTGTCCTAGGGGTGTCCTAGGGGTGTCCTAGGGGGTGTCCTAGGGGTGTCCTAGGGGGTGTCCTAGGGGGTGCCATAGGGGTGTCCTAGGGGGAGGCCTAGTGTCACCTTATATCTCACTCACATTCGCAAAAAGGGCACCGCTTGCAGCCATGATGGGCAAGGTTGACATCATGACCAATGTCATCTGCCAGATATATGTAAACGCCAGAACGTAGCCAGCTACAAACGAAGTCATACTAGAGATCAGACGGCCAAGCTTTGAACCTATTCCATCTGCAATTTTGTTCAAATCTCTAGAAAGCAAAATACAGACTTAAAGTTTTTGTAACATGAGAGAAAAATAATTTCTTAACTTACTCTTCGGACATTGCACTAGCCACTTGGAGCAAAAGACCGCTCATCACGATCATCACCACCACCATCACCATCCATCACCATCATCATTACGATTACCTTCACGATCATCCTCATCACCATCGTGATGATCGTGATGATCGTCAAGATCATCATCATCACCATCACCATCGCTATCATCATCATCACCATCATCACCACCATCATGATCACCATCGCTATCATCACCACCATCACCATCACAATCATCATCACCATCATCATCATCATCACCACCATCATCATCACCATCACCATCATCATTACGATTACCTTCACGATCATCCTCATCGTCAAGATCATCATCATCATCATCATCACCATCGATATCATCATCATCACCATCATCACCACCATCATGATCACCATCGCTATCATCACCATCATCACCATCACAATCATCATCACCATCACCACCATCACCATCGCTATCACCACCATCACTATCGTCATCACCATCACGATCACGATCACCATCACTATCATCACCATCATCACCATGGATATCATCATCACCATCATATCATCATCACCACCACCATCACCATTACCGTCACAATCATCACCATAACCATCACCACCATCGCTATCATCACCATCATCACAATCATCATCACCATCACCATGATCATCACCATCACGATCACCATCGCTATCATCACCACCGCCACCATCAATATCACCATGATATATATATATATTATTACATCACATACCCTGTAAACCGTGTGCCCAGTTCTCCAGCTGCACGAGTGTCGAACCAACCAATCTCCTGACGAATAAGATTTCGAAACATTGCCAACCTCATCTTGTGGACTTGTCTTTCAGCACATAACCCCCAAAACGCCATCCCCATCCAAGCAGTTACAAGATTAGCAACAGCAAATCCGACGTACCACAAGGATACTTTTGTCATCGAATCTTCCAAGTCCGGTGGATCTGAACAATTCGTGCTTTTTATGCAATGCACAAAATCCACAAAGTCATCGGTCAGAGAACCCATCAAAATAAACTGGCCTGGTGTTACTACACCGTATAAGACAGAACCAATGGTTCCCATGATCATTAGCGCAATATCAATTCTATCATAAAAACGGAACTAAAAAGCAGAACAAAAAATTAACCCTTTGGTTTCAGTTCGCATTGTTGATGTGGAGCAACTTTATCTTTTTAACACCAGACGATTTTACTCGTCAAGCTAGGGGACATGTTTTGGAAAGCTATGCATGAAAGAGTCACACACACTGTGGATTACCCTTTTCACTCGTATTGTCGTTTTATTATATGGCTGGGCTTGTTTTCGGGTCATTGCGCCAAACGGCGCACGCTGATTGGTTGCTGAGAGGTCCGGAAAAAGCCGTAATGCCCTCTCGGCACTGTGAGAGGGCATTACGTCTTTTTTAATGACCTTGCAAGTTTTGGCGGGAAAATTACTGAGTTGATTTGAATGAAAATAAAAGCGAATTAGATATATTCGTTGGAAAATTTTGAACAATAATACGTCCTGAAACATCAGTGTTTCTTTTTATAAAAACCTCTTATTTAAAAGCGCGAAAAATAAAAGCCTAACAGTTGTAAACATGAAGCGAAACAAACAAGCTCAAAAGTAAGAACTAAGGTGAACAACGACACCTGATCAAGACAAACGTAGAACTAAAAACAGATAAGAAAACAAACCAAAAGCCATATAATAAAAGGCTTATTAACCTCGTTTTCTCGGTCTGTACGGAAAAGTATTTGCCCTCGGTTTCTCTCGCACAAACCTCGCTCCTTCGTCGCTCGGTCTGTACGAAAACCTCAGGCAAATACTTTCCCATACAGACCTCGAACTCGGTAAATAAGCCTTTAATACTGTCTTTATTTATTATTGAGTCGGTTTTCTTTGTTCTTTCGAGGGCTTTATATCGCATAAAGCCCTTGAATAATAATTAGAAACGAAATGAAGAAAAAAACAAGGAAAATCTTTGTCCAAGGTGGAAAAAAAAGACAAAACTTTGTTGGAAAATCGCCTCAATAATAAATTAAGTCAGATACGCGTCCTCGGGTCTTTATATAGCATACATCCCTCGTTCTCGGGATTTATCTATTACTTATTTCATTTGTTTCAATGACCGGAACTATAGCAACAGGATGTCTAGGTTTTTTGAAGAGCAGTTTTTTGAACGTAGCTTAAAAAGTTACTGTTCATGACCCAACGTTTCGACAGTAGACCATTCTTACGAAATGTGTTTGGGACTCCGATCGCCATATTGCTGGGATGCACGTTACGTCATGGCGGCCATGTTGATTGGTTGGTAACAATATGGCCCTAGAGCCATTGATGATATTACCTATAAACAAGATGCAAATAGGCTTCCGGCAATCACGATTTAATGAGAGTTTGGGTTTTGGTCGAGGGTCGAGTATCGCAAGTCGAGGGTCGAGGGTATAGTTGGTCGAGGGTCGTGAAATACACTAATATGAATTAGTTATGTTTTTTTCAAGTAAAAAACTCTTGTCGCAACAATTACGCCAACTGAATGATGCTTCAAAGTTTTGGAAAACTTCTCATAAGAAGGTCCGATTCAACCGCTTTCCTGCATGCATGGCTTTCGAAGAGTAAAATCGTCTGGCGTTAACAACAGTGCGCATGCATGAAAGGGTTGAAACTAGCATGGCTTTAAATCAGTTATAGTCCGTTTCAGCTTGCTTTTGAAATCCGAACTTACGTTGCAATGTTCCGAACTACGTTGCGAGGTAGATACAAATTTAAGTCGGCAATTTGTTTCTGCTTACTGAACGAAGTATCTATTATTATATTCTATACAACAAATAATCTTCTTCTCTGTGATTTTACCAAAGGAATTCAATTCAAAGCTTATTAAATTCGAACTTCACGACGAACTAAACAATTCAACGAACTTCGCGAACTTCCGTACCAAGTTCCCAACCTTCCAACGAATGTTGACAAACGAATTTCAAAAGCAAGCTGAAACTGACTATAAACACACTGTGGATTAACCTAAGACTGTGGATTAACCTTTTCACTCGTATTGTCGTTACACTGTCTTCTTTCATTTGTTTCAACGACTGGAACTATAGCAAGAGCCGCATGTACGTAACAGCTTTCTTGAACAGCAGTTTTTTGAACGTAGTTTAAAAAGTTACTGTTCATGACCCAACGTTTCGACAGTATAATAGACCATTCTTACAGAAATGTGTTTGGGACTCCGAGTCTCCGATCCCCATATTGCTGGGATGCACGTTACGTCATGGCGGCCATGTTGGTTGGTTGGTAATATCGCCCTAGAGCCATTGATGATATTACCTATCTATCAACAAGATGCAAATAGGCTTCCGGCAATCACGATTTAATGAGCGCGGTCTTTGGTGGTACGGTGGATCATAGTCATTCAAAATATGGTCTGGAAACTCAGCAAAAGTCTTTGGTCTATCTTTTTGTTCGCCTTTATGCATTTTTGTGCACGGTGCACGGTCACTGAACCCATTGTATTTTAGTATAATGAACGAATTGTCTAATAGCAACGTTTCAGTTCAATCACTCAACCGTGCTATTTAAATATTACATAAACCTAAAACAAATAATGTGCACGATGTAAAGCCTGATTTCCATATAGCCGTAAGAGCTGGCGACATGGCTGCGGCAAAGGGCAATTGTCCAATCGCATACAGCTTTTTATTGCTGGCTAATTCAACACTGTCTATGATTGGACCATCGGCCCTTGCCGCAGCCATGCCGCCGACTCTTACGGCTATATGGAAACCAGGCTTTACGTACGGTTCAACATAAAATCACAGCTCATTATAGGCGCTTTGAAGTTTGCCGAGTTTCCAGACCATATCTGGATAGCTATGCGTGAATTGGTGCCTGGTGTTTAATTATACCACGCAATCTCGTGGTTGGTTTTGCACGTGTGCTCTGAGAAAGCAGATTTTTCCTTTTTTGAAAAGAAAACCGCTTTTTGGTGTTGTTTTAAACGCGTGCCAAACCGACGTTTTGTCTGGCTGATGTACTCCTGATTACAGTCATGTGTTGTGCATATGTGTTGTGTGTGTTTATATATGCGCTGTGTTATATGTTAACATATGTTATGTGTTACACTGTCATGCTGTGCTATACTAAACATACCAATTTCTTGACTGGTATCATCAACGGCTTCTCTTCACCACTACAACGAAAGTCAAATCGAGATAATAGTGTTACTAACGAAACACTGACGAGCGACATTTCGAGCGAAGCTCTTCATCAGAGTAAAATCACTGAAATATGTAAAAGAGCACTGCTTGAAACATCAGTATTTCCATCATTATTAAAACTAATCTCGGCAGTTTACCAGCTTTTAACTTTGATCTATCAGAAACAATGCTTACGCAGCGCTAAATTTTATACACTTGCGAAAGCAAGTAAGCGCGACGAAGCAATACGTGGACTCTATATACGATTTACAGCGACGACGGCAATGCCATACTTCAGCCGATATTCACGTTGTAAGCGTAATGTAATGCTTTATATACAACGTTATTACAATCTAACTGTAACAAAATCCAATATCAACATCTTATCCTTGACGGTAAAACTGACAATAACAACGAGAAATAATTAGCCATTGTTTACACATACCCATTGCTTAAGCCTGGTTTCATTTGGTCGTTGGCAGAGTCGCTGGTCATCCGCCAACGACCCACCAACGACCAAACCAGCTTTATAAATGCCCATAGCGTGTTATCCAGGGGGTATATATTTTAGAACTTAATTTCACCATTGATTTCACTGACTCGGGTTGTTAATCTGTTTAACATCAACACTCACTCAACCAAGTCAAGGCCAGCTTGCAAAATGGCGGTTGGTTTATGTACAATAGAAATTTTGTATCAAACATGACAGAACTATGTTTCACTACATACCAGCTAGCAGAGTTCACTTACTTTTGAGCCGGTGCGAATTCCACTTCGCCAGAATTTCGGCCACTGTCGTTAGCCTTTAAAAGTGGAGTTCTTTCATCGTCCATACTTATAAGTAGCTGAGACGCCAAAGATACGGCTTCACAATATTATACTCAATAATTTAAGAGACACTTCATTAAGGTTGATTAGTAAATCGTTAATAATGCATAAGGTAATTCAAATGAAGGAATGTAAAGCCTGGCTGCGGCCAACCTCGTACCCAGGGCCCTCTCTGCTTTCAAAATGGCGCGAGGAGAAGACCCTGGCAAAGGCTGGTCACGTGATTCCAAAATACTCCAAGATTCTTGGAGTATTTGGTCACGTGGATAATTTGAGCTTCGCCCGTCCTGGGGGGAGCGGTTGATTCGGTTCTTATAAACGTCAAGGTTGTTGCAAGTCCGGTAACGTTAAATTCGAGCGGTAAATTTAATAGATATATTTCAAAATTTACGACATTTGCTGGATAATTCATATTTGTTGCCGTCATTCGCCAGAAATGAAGCCGAAGGCGACGAACGATCATAAACTGATAAACAGAAACCCGCTCTGCAGTAATACAGGTACTGATACATACACTAAAAATATTCGAATGCTGTTGATTGTTGGAAGTATATTTACCGTCCAGTATAGCACATTTATGTTTCTTGTCCACACGTTTTGGATTTGTGGAAATTTAATTGTTGTATCTGTCGATTTATACTCAAACGGCATATTCGAATCGAATCTGCTGTCCTCGTTGACTTTGAGGTTGTACTTGTACTTTAATACAAATATACGATCAATAACAATTCTTCGATCGACGAACATTTATATAGATCAGCGCTGAAGACTTTGACTTTGTATATTTCTAAACTTTTTAAATTAGATTCGGAAAGTCCAGAAACCGAAATATTAATAAACACTTCTTGCTTGCATAATAAGGCAAATATGTTGTAGTGTAGACGCTTCTTACTAAACACGGTCATTAACTGATTCGATAAACTTGTTAAGAGAATGTCTTGTTATTTGTACGATTTGGTTATTCTTGAGTGCCTAAATAGTTCGCTGAATAGTTCTATATACGCAAGCCAACTATACTCTGTTTATCAGTGATGTACCGCGCCCCCCGGTACAGTGTGAGTCATCATCAAAATATTCCAAAATTATTGGTGTCACGTGACCAGCCTTTGCCAGGGTCTTCTCCTCGCGCCATTTTGAAAGCAGAGAGGGCCCTGGGTACGAGGTTGGGCTGCGGCAAGGGGCGATGGTCCAATCATAGACAGTGTTGAATTAGCCAGCAATAAAAAAGCTGTATGCGATTGGACCACTGCCCTTTGCCGCAGCCATGCCGCCGACTCTCACGGCTATATGGAAACCAAGGCTTTAATTAGCGTGTCCGCTGTGTCTGTAAATGATAACACATCAGGAGTCCGGTTGTATAAAAAGGTGGTTATCTATTACATAGTGGTTAAAATATGAGCGGCCGGTCTTTATGGGACGCGAATATTGTTCTTACCTCCGCTAGGAGGTCATGTTTTTACCATTTTACCCCTTTCTGTCCGTTTGTTATTCTCGAAATATAGTAAGGTTAGATGTTTCTACACTGCCTACGCAGCACGCTACTTTTATTTCACGTTTGTTATTCTGTTGGTTTGTTTGTCTGTCTGTCGCCAGAATATCTCAAAAACTATTACACCGATTTTCATGAAAGTTTGCAGAAGGGTTGGCCATAGACCAACGACCAATCCATTAAATTTTGGTTGAATGAGAAATTAATAAAAATCTGACCGCAAGATTCTCCATGTAGAAGAAATGCTTGACTGTGCTCATTATCCTTATTTTATGCAAATATGTTTGCATAATTTTGGTACGAGTGCAATCAAGCATTTTATTCATACATGCATGTGTTGGTCTCGTGAGCTAGCCTGGTTAGCGGGATGGCTCGTTTTCTTTTTAAACATCTCTAATAACCCGCTGGCCGAGGTATTTGCAGTCTCTGGGTGCCCTCTAGTATTAGTATATATATAGTATATATATATATATATATTCAAACAAAGTGTTGTTCGCGAAAGATCGCCCAGCGTGAAACTGACAGTAGCGACCATCAACATTTAAGGTAAGCCCACTTATAGTATATATATATATATATATAAACACGGCAATTGACCAATCACAGCATGCGTAAGACGCAACCTATTTTATAAAATATATATTATATCAGGCTATGTAAACACGGTTGTGATGTCACGGCACATTTTTTAGCCTTATTTCATAAAAGAAATAGAAAATGGATGCCCTGTATTTATACAACCTGATGCAAACACTCGAGTGAGTTGGGAAAATTCGAAAGTACGTTATGATGGGGACTTGGTTCAATACTTCAGACTGCCTCAAATTCCAATAAACAACTGATAAACAAGTCTGGACAATATAGGTCACGGTAGAATGCCGATTAACAATGGCGCTATTATAAGCATTCAATTGCAAATTCATGTTGACAAAACATAAAGCTCCGTGCATATGTATACTCTTAATTTATTATTGAGTCGGTTTTCTATATCGCATAAAGCACTTGAATAATAATTAGAAACGAAATAAAGAAAAAAAACAAGGAAAATCTTTGTCCAAGGTGGAAAAAAAAAGACAAAACTTTGTTGGAAAACCTCCTCAATAATAAATTAAATCAGATTGCGCGTCCTCGGGTCTTTATATAGCATACATCCCTCGTTCTCGGGATTTATCTATTACTTAAAACACGATCAAGTATGTACTATTTAAAACACGTTCTGCGAGTGTTTTGAATGGCTTAAAAAACGATCACCATTTGGTAAGTTCGTTGGCGTAGTAATTTTGAAAAATAACGTTGTCTAAGGCGAGAAAATCAAAGCTAAAGTTTATGTAAATCAGGAGAAAATTTTATCAGATATAAAACCACGATACGGTTATGATTTTTCTTTGTGTTTTCCTCATGAATTATTAATGAGTTTTTTAAATACTGTATAAAGCCCGGGGATTATATATATAATCCCTATGAATTTATAATTGCCCAATTCATAGGGGACACTTCATTTTATAAAATATCTTCAAAAACTCATTAATAATTCCTGAGGAAAATTCAAAAGAAATTAAAGTCTTTATATGTGACAAAGATACCTCCTGATTTAGTAGATTTACATAAACTTTAGCTTTGGTTTTCTCGGCTTAGACAAGGTTATTTTTCAAACGTACTACGCAATGAACTTACCAAATGGTTCGTTTTTGAAGCCGTTCAATAAACTCGCAGTTCGTGTTTTATTAGATATTATAAAATAGCTGCGATTGGTCAATTACCGTGTTTATATCAGGCTATGTAAACACGTTGTGATGTCACGGCACATTTTTTAGCCTTATTTCGTAAAAGAAATAGAAAATGGATGCCCTGTGTTTATATAACTTGATGCAAACACTCGGCTCGCGGGTTCACATAAACTTTCGAATTCTCCCAACTATAACTCTCGTGTTTGCATCAGGCTATATAAACACGGGCGGCTATTTTCTATTTCTTAATAAAAACACTCGGCTTTGCCTCGTGTCTTTATATCTGATAAAACACTCCTGCTCGTTTATTAAACAGTACATAAAGTATCAGTGTTGTCCAGAAACACCATAGTTAATAGCTCGTCCAAAGTGATTGTTCTATGTTTTTGTTCAAGTTTATGGAAATTTGTGCAATTTCACGGTATTGTATTTTCTGTATAATGAAGCAGTCATCCAATAGCAACGCTCGGGTTTAATTAGTGAGTTGCTTCATCATCACGTGTTGTGGTGCTTCATCGTCACGTGTCCATAGAATTTACTTCCATATAAGGAACTCCATTGTCAGTTCAACATGACCATGTTTCATGTTGAAAGACAATAGAGCTTCCAAAGCATGTATGTGTTCTATTAACTATGGAGTATGGAAACACCTATACGAGTGTGTACAGGGCATTGAACTCTAAGTAAACTGGAACGCTAACTCCATAAGTCAGGCCCTATGAATGGATGAAGCCAAAAATCTTTAAATGTTAGTTTTTCTGAGTTTTGAGCTGAAATACTTAACGCTGAACGTTGGACGCTGAACGTTACAAAATGGCAGTTGTTTTTATATTTTTTAATTATTTCCCTTTTAGCTAAAGTCTTGAAGTTTCTATACCAAATAGCATTTTTCAATAGCTTCAGTTTCATATATAGCCCAACGTTCAGCGTTAAGTATTTCAGCTCAAAACTCAGAAAAACTACAACAAGTTTCTTAGTGTTATTTCCCAGCGAAATATGGTCGAACATTTACTACATTTTAAAAAGTTTAAAATAACGAGGAAACTTATACTACAGTCAAATTGAAGCCAATGCTATTTCTAAAAACATACGTATAAAACAATGTATTTCAATCCGTTGTTTTGGAGTAATTTGTTATCGTCCCAAACAAAATATATGGCAGGATGAAAATTAAGTAACTTGAAGCACGGGAGCTACCTGCAAAGGGACTGGCACTGGCTTCAAAATCCCCCCCCCCCCTGAGTTATCGTTCCAGTCTTCTTATAGTTCAATGGTGCAGGGTGCCATGAATGGGAATTGAGAATGACCATAGTTAGGGGCCGTTCATAGGAGGCGGGCAGCCCAGTTACTGGGCTCATTTTATGTCACGAAAATCTTATTACGACTATTTGAGAAACGCAAAATGATATAACAAAGCAGATATTGTTGATAATTTAAAAGAGTTTTACTATATTTACAAAGTCCTGTCATGGACTGACAATATTATTTATAATAAAAATAAACGGTTGTTTAGTTCTAGCCTCCTCTGCAGGCAACTCTGTGTCTTCCCAAACGGCAGACTTGAATTATTTCTTCGCTCTAATCTTACCCCCCAAGTTCCCTTATAGTCCCCACTCTGCCGCTCCCAATCCCTTGCTGTCCCTTCGTGCTCAGCCAAAACATTGAAAACTATAAAAAGCTGCCGTTTGGGAAGACACAGAGTTCCCAGCTGGGGAGGCTAGTTTAGTTCAACCATCGTGTTCTTTCGTAATCAGAGTGATTGTTTTATTGTCTGGGCAAAAAAAACGCATTAAAATTTTAAGTTTTGCGTAGTTTTCACATATCTGAATATAAAAGCTCGTTGCAATAAAATCGTATAAGCAGCTACTCACATATCCTGACACATACTCTTAAACATCGTCCGAATACAAACTTTTCAATGCGTCGAGTGCTTCCACAGTTACAGTTAAACATCCGACCAATTCGTTTGCGTCTACGAAACTATACACTGAAACGAAAACACAAACAAAAAATTACCATCTCATACATACATATCAATACGTTATACATATAGTGAAATAAAAGTAGCGTGCTGTGTAGGCAGTGTAGAAACAACAATCGAAATATAGTAAGGTTAGATATACTGCCGAAACAGAGAACGTAGGAATCTAACGTTTCGAGCGAAGGCCCTTATACATACATATCAATACGTTATATATGACTGACGTAGTTACCTCGGGTTCGGTAACTACTAATCTATACTTAGTTCAAGATCACAGAGGTTGTCTAAAAAAACTGACATACTGAGTTCATTATCACAGAGGTTGTCTAAAAAAACTGACATACTGAGTTCATTATCACAGAGGTTGCCTAAGAAAACTGACATACTGAGTTCGTTATCACAGAGGTTGTCTAAGAAAAATGACATACTGAGGTCGTTATCACAGAGGTTGTCTAAGAAAACTGACATACTGAGTTCGTTATCACAGAGGTTTGCATAAGAAAACTGACATACTGAGTTCATTATCACAGAGGTTGCCTAAGAAAACTGAGATACGGAGTTTGTTATCACAGAGGTTGTCTAAAAACACTTCAGTCGCGATGATAAATCCTTTATCACCTTCGTGACCATTGATTAACCCTTATTTTTCCAACCACGCATAAATCAAGTTAATTGCCCCGGGCTAATATATATTAGCTTGATTCATGCGTGGTTGGGAGTAATTAACTCTTATTAATTTAGTTCACGATCACCTCGCTTTTCTTTGATGTACCGCGGTTGTTTATGTGTAGGTTAAAAGAACCTCACCCGAAGTTTATTAGAAGCCCGAGGGATTAAATATCGCTAATAAACTAAGGGCGAGGTTCTTAAGTTATTTATAACATGATCAAAGAGGTTTTCTAAAGAATTCAATAGGAAAAGAACTTGTGACGAGGTTCTATTGTTATTGCGAGGTTTATATAAGGTTGGGAAGTTTATAACCTGTATATAAACCACGGTACATCAAAGAAAACCGACTTGATCATATTATAAGTAGAACTAGAAGTTACTATCGCAAGGAAAGTGCTGCCTGAAGGACCAAATGGAGTCCTAATATGCTACTGAAAAATTCTGGATATACTCTGATTTTATACTTATAGTATAGTACAGTAGGTCAACACCAGGGCTTCTCATACCATGCATAACTTCCCATAGCCATGCAGAACTTCCCCGCATAGTCATGCATAACTTCCCATAGCCATGCATGCATGCGTAGTCATTACTACACTTATATATATGGATACACGGATGGCCAACCAAGGGCAACATGTAAATATAAAAGAAATTAGAAAATGTGAAGTAAAGAGAGTTCTGACTGAAAGTCTTGAGGTGTGTTTAGGTCGACCGTAGTCGGAGCCGTAGCCAGAAGTACATCTATATGTACTATTTATAAACCGCGCAGGAGGGCTTTATCGGATATAAAACACGAGGCGATAGCCGAGTGTTTTAGAGCCGATAAAGCCCGTACTGCAAGGTTTTTAAATGGCTTCTAAAAAGAATCACTTCATACGTTCATTGGCGTAGTAATTTTGAAAATTAAGCTTATCTCAGCCGTTAAAAACCAGCGAGAAACTTAGAGCGAGTCTATATTACATATATAGATCCGATATGCTCATGATTTTTCTTTGTGTTTTCCTCATGAATTATTAATGATTTTAGAAGTTATTAAAAAAGATTAAAAGTATTGACTCACGTTCGATATCTTGATCGATGATATCTGTGTTATCTTGCACGATCTGTTGCACAAAAAAACGAGAATTGAACATGTTTAAAAACATGGTTGTTTATATCAAGAGGAAAGAATGATGAAAAAAACCCTGTAGTGGGCTGTGTAACCAGTGTTGAAATACAAATTGAAATATAGTAAGGTTTGTGTACTGCCGAACATATTGAACGTAGTTTTCTAACGTTTCGAGCGAAGGCCCTTCGTCAGAGCATAGTTAATAGAAAATATACATGGTTTGGAAGCTCAACAAAAGTCACTGTTTTATGTTTTTGTTGAAGTTTATGGAAATTTTTGCACTTTCACGGTTACTGAACATATTGTGTTTTCTGTATAATGAAGCAATCATCCAATAGCAACGTTTGTAAAACAAAGGATTTGGCACCTTCGTGTACCTTTCAACATGAATCGTAGCTTGATTGTTAACCGCTTTGAAGTTTGCCGGGTTTCCAAACCATGTATATTTTCTATTAACTATGGTCAGAGAGAAACGGGCCTGACGAAGGGCCTTCGCTCGAAACGTTAGAAACTACGTTCAATATTTTCGGCAGTACTCAAACCTTGCTATATTTCGAAAAGAATGATATGCTGCCAACTGTGAAGACCGGCCTTCAACGCCAGTGCTATAACAACTAGACAAATTTTTAAGCATGTATATGTATTAAAACATAGTCAATCGAGATATGGTCTGGAAACTCGGCAAACTTCAAAGCGCCTATAATGAGCTGTGATTTTATGTTGAACCGTACCTTACACCGTGCACATCCTTTGTTTTAGGTTTATTAATATTTAAATAGCACGGTTGAGTGATTGAACTGAAATATTGCTATTGGATAATTCGTTCATTATACTAAAATACAATGTGTTCAGTGACCGTGCACCGTGCACAAAAATGCATAAAGGCGAACAAAAAGATAGACCAAAGACTTTAGCTGAGTTTCTCGACCATATCTCGATTGACTATGATTAAAATACAATCTTACAATGTGTAACTGCATGTACTTCTCAACATACCTGAAGAAGGTCAACAGCAGCAAAAGCGATATCGTCGCAATCACCTTCCTCTAACGACACTGGATCGCTTACTACAGTAAATACCAACCTGCATGAAGAAGAAATTATGTAAACAAAACACACCCTCTTCTATTCGCATAGCTAGTTTAGTATTTTAGTCTGGTTAAACACCAGAGACGTTTTTTTCACCTCTAGAGAAGATCCGGACAGGGAGCAGTTAAGCCAGCACTTGGAAAACAAAACAAAACTCTCCTTTTTCATGCAAGAATATAGTTTTGAAAAAAGGAAGCCCACCTTCCTTGTTCAGGATTCTCTGGCGATATTGTATGTATCAACCAATCACGCTTTAGTTCATTGCTTTCTTTATCAACGGGGAACACTGCAAGAGGTAAATATAAGATTAAGATTTCAAAACTAGCCTCAATAAAACACGAAGGGAACTTTTCATGATTTTCTTGGTAAGGTAATGTGTGATTTTAAAGTGCTTATAAACTCAAATAAGATATTACTGCTATGGATTCTATGTAACGTGAATAGTTGAATGCCAAAATATTTTCTGACTTGAACTTCTATTTCCAAAATGGTAATGAGGATGACGTCAATGTAGGCATTTGTGTGTGTTTTTTCTCTTTTCTTATGATAAACCACTTGAGTATTATAATGAAACAAATAATAAAATATAGAATATACTATTCAAGTATTCCATTAACATGTGAATTGGGTAATATTTCTCGTGTAATAGAACATTGTGTATGCAAATTATGCCTACAGAGACGTCATTCTCATTACCATTTTGGAAATACAAACCTCAATATAACAACAAATAAAAGTTCAAATCAAAAAATATTTTGACATTCAACTGTACACATTAAATAGAATCCGTATGCAGTAATATCATATTTGGGTTTATAAGAACTTTAAGTTACTATGGGCCAATTGTAGAAACGGTGATTTAGTTAAACAGTGTTTAAGGATTAGATAATGGTTAGGAAAAGATTTAACTGTTGTCGACCAATGCATCAAAGCACTACAGGCGTAGAGCATACTTCTTACATATTGCATTATTATTATTATTATTCTTTATTTAAGGAGGATAAGTTTTTCAGCAGAGCTGGTGGGGTCCTCCATTTACAGCTAAGACCTATAGGTGTTGATTTTACAGAGGGAGGAAAACCAGAGAACCCGGCGAAAAACCCTCGAAGCACAGGAGAGACCAACTAAACTCTGCTCACATGAGGCCCACCCCAGGAACGGGGCTATTCCCAGACGGTCACCCATCCAAGTACTAACCCCGTCTAACCGGGCTTAACTATTGGTGAGAGGCAGCGCCCTAATAGCACACGCCACCCGCAATAATTGTTCATTAACATAGTCAACATTTTCGCAAGGCACCTCAGACTAGTTCCTAGTCCTCTTCTCTCTGGAACGTATTTTGGTGACGTCACAGAATAGGCATCGAGCAAGAGGACTAGCGGAAAATGTTCATTTCTTTATCTGTCATGAATCCTGCTGGAGCTTGGATTCTTTAATCTTTATGAACGATAGCACTTAAACAAACTTCTTCTTGACTAGCAGACAGCAAACGGGTTTCTTTGTTTTACGTTACGTTAAAAGGTTGTTACATACGAAGCTTTATAAAGTAGTGTTCGGCGTGGGAAGTGATTGTGTTGAAACACATTTATACAAATCGAAATATGCTACTTTAACGTTTCGGCAGTAGACCAACCTTGCTATATGATGTTATAAAGAATTGGTTTTCCGCCAAACGGCCGTTTGGTGCCTGTATAAGTTGTGGCCAGTTTTGGGGCCAGATTTGGGGCCAAGCAAAACATTTTATTCCAGGCCTCTCACAATTCGGTCTGCCGCTCGACGTTAAAATGAGAGGCCTGGGAACCAGGCTGAAGGCACCTATTAGCCATTTCAGATTGCGCTCAGTGGAGAGCTGGGGATAGCAAGGTTGACAATGCATCATGGAGCTGTTTTAGGGAACGGGTTCTTTGTTCACGTCCCCCAATATTTTTCTGATTAAAAATGAGTTTCTCATTACGTTTGAAATTGCCGTGCTCCATCGAGTTATGGAACACGCACGGGAGCCAATCAGAAACGCTGTTATATTACATCTATTTATAATACAATATATTCCATTCCTCTACTTCTGTACTCTTTGGTTGAGGGGCAACCTCGTTCCCAGGGCCTTTTCCCGCCCTCCCAATTTCAAAAAGGCGCTGGGAACGAGGTTGGCTGAGGGGCACTTACCTTTCTTGAAATTAAAGTGAATAGGTCTGTTGGCAGCAGGCTTCGGAAGAGAAACTGGAGTCTCCAGCTCTTCTGGATCACAATTTAAAAATTTATAAGCGACGAATATTTGCGTGATCGATTGATTTCTTATTAGCGTCGTATCAGGATAAAGTGTTAGACTGCTCACCATTATCGTCACTTGAGGCGGGGCCTGGAATACAGAATACAATGTCAGTTAGTTAGAGTCACTGGATACCGCTGACAAACGTTTTGCGCCTGCGCGAACTCCCGACAAAAAAAGAGCGGGAAAATATTGTTATTCTGTAATTCAACGAGACCGCCACACGTTTCTTTCAAATTCTATAAAGGTGAGATTTTTTTTGCAACTTGCAACAAATCACTGAATGTTGTAAATTGCATAAAGCAACTTGCGATTTTGGAATGAGTTAAAACACAAATGAATAATTGAGTCTTATTTAGTCTTCACTGTCTGGTTGTTGTTGCCACGGCTATTTCCCACGTTTCTTGCAGTGTTTACTCTTGTGAACTCACGCATGCGCTAACGTTTGAGAGAAGTCTCTAATGGAAGGCGAACACAGAAGGTGAGCACAAAATCTTTTTGGTCAGCAATGTGTATCTGACACTATTTTGTGTTCACTCCAAATCCACGCCCGGGATTCCAAACCCAAACGGGAAAGGAGTCCCGGAGTAATCATCTATCCCTCGGGATATTTTACCTGTGGTGTTGCTGCTCCTCGAGCTGACATAGATGACATCACTAAACCATCGCTATCACTCGACTGGCCTTCGCTGCCCGACGCTACATCTTCGTGGTCTTCTCGGATTACCGGCTCAATAGCTTCTTCGTCTTCGTTCGTTTGAGCATCTAGAAATTTAGAAAGAAATTTCTTAATGGACGTAAAACCGCGCTACAATACAATACAATACAATACAATACAATACAATACAATACAATACAATACAATACAATACCAGTGCAGTACAGTACAGTAGAGTGCAGTGCAGTGCAGCGAAGTGCAGTGCAGCAAAGTGCAGCGAAGTGCAGTGCAGACTTCGTTCTCTAAAATCTCAGTTGTTCACCACATTTTCTACACATCGTACTACACTGCCTACCCAGCACTCTACTTTTATATATCACTTTATATCATTTTATATACTCTTTCCAAACGTCAGTATTTCGTTATCTATATATAAAATCTCGGTAGTTCTAGAATTTTCAATTTAACGTAACATATCGCCGACACATAGAAATATATGTTCTTTATGAGCAAAATTCATTGTCATTAATAATATGAAAAACTGTTAAGGTTAAATTATCCTTGTTTTACAGCACAATTGCACAATTTTCATCCTATGTTTTGGATGATTACTAAAACAACACGGATGTTTTATCAAGCTCGACGAAGGACACATATGTTAATAGTTCTATTTTTAATAAACAGGTGGCTTTGCAGCAGTAATCGATTATTTTTTGTTGTTTTTTACCCCTCGCCAGGTATTTTTAACACCGATGTTGGCATTTAAAAAAATAAATTCAACTTTCGCTTAGTTTGGTGTGGTATCATAATTTAATGCCATGGTACAAATTAATACCTTCTCAAGCTCATTAAAAATTTATGGCAACACAAAAAGTGTGTGTAGTACACTGTATTGTATTGTATTGTATTGTATTGTATTGTATTGTATTGTATTGTATTGTATTGTATTGTATTGTATTGTACTGCACTGCACTGCACTGCACGCTGACGTTTTGAGCCAGAACTCTTCATCAGAGTAAATATAAGTTACATATAAAAGTGGAGTGCTGTGTAGGCAGTGTGTTACGATGTATAGAAAATCTTAAAGATGGTGAACTGCTGAGATTTTAGAGAACGAAATACTGACCTTTTGAGCCAAAGTGCTTCATTACAGTAAATCGTGGAGTAATACAAAAGCAGAGGGCTGCGTAGGCAGTGTGTTACGATGTATAGAATATCTTAAAGATGGTGAACTGCTGAAATATTGGAGGAAGTAAAAACGTTTTGAGCTAGAACACTATCAAATTAATCTAGAATATAATATATATTAATGTCCAAATCCATCCATGTTCGAATCCGCGGCCATGCTGGAGGAACTTTAACAAAAGAACCTCGTTAGCAGCTATTATATTTGGAGTATGTTTTTCTCCAACATGGCCGCCGTTTCTTTGTCTTATAAATCTCAAGGGATTGATTGCAAAGCAGCAATTACATGTGATTTGTTCAACGTTGTTTATCCCACACAAGGTCATCCCACACAAGGTCTTGACCTTGACCATTGTGTTAGTAATGTAAACATAACCTGCAGCCACAACTTTGTTGATTGAGATAAGCCCAAAACAGTATAATAGACATCACATCCTAACGACGCCTAGTTTGGTACCGCAAAGTATCATGGTACAACGCACCTGATTGGTCAACGTTACATCGTCTTACCCATTTACTGTCCAATCATATTCTACGCGCCAATTAGCATAAAAGAGAGGCAACTCCCTCGTATCAAGTCATAGAGTGCAGAAATCCAAGG
Source organism: Paragorgia papillata (assembly GCA_035771165.1). Taxonomy (NCBI): domain Eukaryota; kingdom Metazoa; phylum Cnidaria; class Anthozoa; order Scleralcyonacea; family Coralliidae; genus Paragorgia; species Paragorgia papillata. Next base: position 854,722 of record JAWNZC010000430.1, on the reverse strand, counting down.
AAGTAGGGGAAATCCAAGGAAGTAAGGGAAATCCAAGGAAGTAAAGGAAATCCAAAGAAGTAAGGGAAATCCAAGGAAGTAAGGGAAATCCAAGGAAGTAAGGGAAATTCAAGGAAGTAAGGGAAATCCAAGGAAGTAAGGGAAATCCAAAGAAGTAAGGGAAATCCAAGGAAGTAAGGGAAATCCAAGGAAGTAAGGGAAATTCAAGGAAGTAAGGGAAATCCAAGGAAGTAAGGGAAATTCAAGGAAGTAAGGGAAATTCAAGGAAGTAAGGGAAATTCAAGGAAGTAAGGGAAATCCAAAGAAGTAAGGACCTGAGCCTGGAGAAGGGACCAACATAAGAAGAAGCCTAGAAACAGCACAGGAGTAGAAGACAACTAGACTTTAAGTACATTTACTGAACTTTAATAGTAACTTTATCTATATCTTAATATTTTGGGACTCCGTAATAAAGATCTATTGTGCTACCTCGACGCTGCGTGTTTTACCACCGCGTTAGCTTCCCCCTAATTACAACAATTTTTAGTCTGCGTTTCCTTAGTTATGGGGTAACTCAATCATATTGCATACGTGCATCTGTGATTTCATCAAGTGTCCAGTCAGTAGACTGTATAACAAAAGAAGAACACGTGATTCGATTATAACTTTCTCGTTAAATTTAGATTATTGTAATTCTAATGATTAAGCCACCACTTTTAATGATTTCGACGGCGCGATTTCCTACAAACGTTTTTAAAGCGCCGCCATTGAGGGAGACGCCTAAAGAAACCAAACGGCACGTGAGAGGAGGTTCGTGTCGGTTCAATTCAGTCGGAAGTACAGAAAATCCTTCCAAGGGCAGTATAGACGTTGAAAAAAGATGAACTACACGACGGATAACATCAGTTCAGAAGTAGAAAACACGACATGGCAATGTTATGGAACTTTCGGTGGAGTGGTGAGAAGAGATAACATGTTATTCTTTTGGAACCTAGTAATGCACGTCTTCTTAAACTGTCTAGGAGCAATGTTCTCAACGCTGGTTAACTCGTTTATACTCAACAGATTGTTTAAGTGTAAGGAACTTCGTGATATCCATGCTCTGTTGGCCGGTGTCTTGGCATGCGCTGCTCTCTTTTCCACACTCGCAGCTCAGGTGCCGCTTGTCATTTTGAAGATCTATATTCTAGCCGACAGCTGGCAAGACAACCAGTCTTCGTTCTGTTGCGTTGTATGGCTGTCTGCTCACGGAGGCAGGCTTGCCATTCAGTATTCGCTAACCTGTGTACTAAGCATAACAATAGATAGATATATCGCTGTATTTCACCCCTTCTACTTTCTTAGCCACAAGACATTCCCCCTCAAGGTCATCGCTTGGGTGTTGCCCTTTCAGACCATCCATGTTGTCATGAACATCGTCTTCGAATGGTACACGCCATTCACCAAAGTCATAGGGGTTCTTCAAATTGTTGGCGCCTCCATCTTCGCCGTCGTAACCTACGTGAAGATCTCCAAGTATTTTACGAGCTTGGCAAAGCCGAGCGCCATTGGAAAAGCGATAACTGTCGCAAAACAGAAACAACGCGTTTGGACATCCATCTTGGTTTTTCTAGTGTTCGTTGCCTGTTATTTTCCCATCATTATTCTTCAAATAATCGGCATGAACACCAATAGTTATGTCATTAATAACTATATCAAGCCCTTGTTCGTCACGCTGCTCTTTACTTCGTCGAGTATCAATGCAGTCATCTACGGTTTTCGGAACGCTAGACTGGGAAAAGCCATGAAAGCGCAGTTGAAACGCAGTTTTCGAATTCTCCCATCGTGAATCCCAAGAAGCAACAAAGTGTTTTCCCGTGTTAGTGTAGAAAACGAGGCCTTTGATCATAAATGAATAAAAACTGAACATCTCTTTGGTTTGACGACTTTGAAATCGTGTCGAAATCTTTATTACCTATTTCCCCTATATTGTTTTATAACTTCAATATCAAGTGTGAACTCTCACTATAGTGTGAACTAGTTAAATACTAATTTATTTCAATCATGTTAAATGAACTTCGCATTGCGTTGTCTGGACAATATAGAATTTCTTCGCCTGAGGAAATAGGTAATCATTGCCAAAATCAGACATAAATTTACTAAAATATAGGATAGATGTTAAAGTAGAAATTTTAAAGAACGCACAAAGGAGAAAAATAGTAACTTCACATGAAAAAAAATGAGAATTTTCAGCGTTCTAATATAAGTCGCTATCGTCTTTTACAAACTTAGACTTAGATAAGACTTAAGACTTAGATAAGCACTAGCTACAATTGTTGAGTCTTCAAGAGAAATATATTAAAGCCGAAATACATTCCAATTTACAAGACAAAGCATAAACCGAAAATATGAAACTCAAATAAAACAAATGAAATAAAAAAAATACAAATGAAACGGTTTCATTAATTGTTGTCTTGTTTAAGCCCATATTTTGAATTTCAAGATGTTTATTTTCGGTTTATGCTTTGTCTTGTATTTTTTCAAATCTTACGATTTTTTCGTGCTCTCCCAATTTTCCGCGTGCGTCCATAACTCTATGGAGCACGCTAAACCATGAGCCATTTCTTAAATATATGTGCAACGAGGACGGTATTGGGATTACTCTTGGGACTGCAAATTATTCAACGCTTTGTTTTGGTTGAAAAATACTATTGTACTCGGGTCGTCGTCGTGACGTTCGCGTTGTGCTTGCTTAAGGTCCTTAATATACAATTGAACAGGAAATGTACAACATTAAACTCAATTCTTGATTTGCACTTGACGTCATGGCGGCCATGTTGGAGGAAGTTTAACAAAAGAACCTATTATATTTGGAGTATGTTTTCTTCTAACATGGCCACCGTTTCTTTGTCTTCTAAATCTCAAGGGATTGATTGCAAACCACCAATTACATGTGATTTGTCCACGTTCACCACCCAGGAAACAAGAGACTCTGGGATAATCCGTTTCAAATCACAGGATTCTTGTTATTCCGGTTGAGGTATACGCATGCGTAAATATCCGAGCGGAATCTGGATAGTATGTTCTCCTTGTTTGACTTTTCCCCAAACTAGTTAATGGGGTTGCTGGCGAGGCTCGAATTACAGCATCTACACGCATACGGCGAAGATATCGATCGCGGAAACGTCTTCACTGGAGTCTTGTCGTCCGATTCAGCCAGTAACGTAACGGTTTGAAACGGATTATCCCAGAGTCTCTCGTTTCCCGGGTGGGGAACGTGGGCTCTGGGAACGAGATTGTGTTTATCCCACACAAGGTCTTGACCTCAAACACACTTAGTATATAGACGCTTCTTTTTATCTTTCAAATGGCATACGGAATAATTTTAAGAGATAAAAAAGATTTTAAGATATTTGTCATTTGTTGTTTAAAAACCCAGACGAGATTGCACCTGCCTAAACGCATCCTCAAAGGCCAATGTGACTGGAGCAGCAAAAAAATCTATGTTTCAGTGGTCAAAATGCTAACTTACAAAGGCCCTGCGTGAGTGTTCAAGTCAAATCTCGCATGTTGTTTCTCCTTGTTGTGTTTACATGAAGCGGATTGAGTGTTCAAGTCAAATCTCGCATGTTGTTTCTCCTTGTTGTGTTTACATGAAGCGGATTGAGTGTTCAAGTCAAATCTCGCATGTTGTTTCGCCTTGTTGTGTTTACATGAAGCGGATTGAGTGTTCAAGTCAAATCTCGCATGTTGTTTCTCCTTGTTGTGTTTACATGAAGCGGATTGAGTGTTCAAGTCAAATCTCGCATGTTGTTTCTCCTTGTTGTGTTTCCATGAAGCGGATTGAGTGTTCAAGTCAAATCTCGCATGTTGTTTCCCCTTGTTGTGTTTACATGAAGCGGATTGAGTGTTCAAGTCAAATCTCGCATGCTGTTTCTCCTTGTTGTGTTTACATGAAGAAGATTGAAATTTTTCGATCTGATCGAAACGAATGGCTGAAGTCAATCCACGCAGTGGAGTGGATTGACTTGAGATTCAAGCAAGGATCGACTTGAATGTCTCCAATCTGATTCATCTAAACACGGTTTGGCTTGAAAATGACTTGATATGCATGAGTGAAGTTGGTGCGTGTCGTGCTAAATGGCAGACATTGAGGGAAACACAGAAAATAGTGTTCCAAAACCGAAAACAAGGTTCCAAGCAGCTCGCCATGTAAACATATGTCCAGATTGACTTCACTCGCGTTTTTCGATCCGATTGGACTGTCAATCGGCTTCATCAATATCTACATTTGGCTAGAAATTAACCATTGCGTGTGCAGATTTGTATTAGAGAGAAAAACAAAACTAAAACAAAACACTTGAATTTCGAACAGCTGGTGTCTAAAGGCGGATTTCCATTCAGCTTTTTTTGTCGCGCAATCGACTTTTTGCGATCGCTTATCTAATTACGCATGCGCAACACTAACCTTAGCTCACATCTGTGGAAAATTGTCGAAGCGCGCAATCGCAAAAAAAGGTAGAAATGTTTTTAGAAATGCGTTTGCGCGATCAAATTGAAATCCCTCACTCGTGGATCCAAGATGGTGGAAACGAAAGGACTGTTCAGCTGCTTCTGTTACTATAGGTACAGATTGAGGCAGCGAGGTGCTCATAAATTTTACAGGCTAATGAAAAATATATTTGGCACTGGATGTCAAACTGAAATAGCCGAGCACTGAGTTCATCAGCCGATTGTAAGCGAAACGTTTTGTGAATATGGAGTTATTTCGTTAGTTATTTAAGACAAAGAAAAACAAGCTAACCTGTTTCTTCGTCAGCAAACATTGTATCTTGACTTTCGTTGTCTCCAGTGTCCACGATTTCAGCTTGAGGAATGTTTTCAAGGGGCTGAAATAAAAAGAAAATTAAAACTCATTTGAGAATTAATTGCAACATGGTTCCTTAGGTAGAAACTGCAGCTAGAACATTAACTACCAAGCACCACTAAGAACTACCAACAACAACTACAAACCACCAACATCATCAACCACCATCACCATCAAATATCACTGCCATCAACCACCACCATGAACCATAACTACCTACCAACCACCACAATCGGCCACCGCCATCAACCACCACCATCAACCACCAACCACCAACCATCACCATCAACCACCACCATCAATCACTATCACAATCAACCACTACCATCAACCACCATCAAACACCATCAACCACCATCCACCACCAACACCAACCATCACCATCAACTACCAACTATCACCATCAACCACCACCATCAACCATCAACCACCACCATCCACCATCAACCACCATCAACCACCATCAACCACCATCAACCACCATCAACCACCATCAACCACCACCAACCACCACCAACCACCACCAACCACCACCAACCACCACCAACCACCACCAACCACCACCAACCACCATCAACCACCATCAACCACCATCAACCACCATCAACCACCATCAACCACCATCAACCACCATCAACCACCATCAACCACCATCAACCACCATCAACCACCATCAACCACCATCAACCACCATCAACCACCATCAACCACCATCAACCACCATCAACCATCACCATCAACCACCACCATCAACCACCACCATCAACCACTATCACAATCAACCACCACCATCAACCACCAACCATCACAATCAACCACCATCAACCACAACAATCAACCACCAACTACCATCAACCACCACCCATCACAATTATCACCATCAACAACAACAGTAATTAACATATTATCACCTTCTGCTTCTCATCTTCAACAACATTGGGTACATCTTCTGAAGCACGGATTAATTCATCAATACTCATGTCTTTGTTGACCTCAACTTTATGATCAGAACTCTCTTCTACTTTATTTTCTTTAGTCTCACCAGCAACTTCACCAACCCTAAAAATACACATTCAAAAACTAACTGGAGGTATTCTTTATGTGAAAATTCTTTACAAAGTCTTACTACACTATAGGTAAAGCATACTAAACAAGGAGGGCACTCGGAGACAGCAGGCAGACAGACAAAGACAGACAGACACAGACAGACAGACAGACAGACAGACAGACAGACAGACAGACAGACAGACAGACAGAGATGGACGAACGAACGGACGGACGGACGGACGGACGGACGGACGGACGGACGGACGGACGGACGGACGGACAGACAGACAGACAGACAGACAGACAGACAGACAGACAGACAGACAGACAGACAGACAGACAGACAGACAGACAAACAAACCAAGGTGAAAATATAAGTCGAAAAGCGCATTCTCCTACCCAATGTTCATTTCGTTCAGTGATTTCGCCGAAGAAGGACGGGACGGTTTTTTCTTTCCTGATCTAGGACGTGGCTTTGGAGGCTTTCTCACAACACTTTCGTGTGACTGCTTTGGTGTGGATGTGACGAGAGGAACTGGGAACGAGCGTTTCTCCTCGGGTTCATCTGACATAACTGTGGCTCTCTCGCGGTCGATTTCGTCTTGAGCAATTGGTAAATACTAAATAAATCATAAACAAATAACCACTGTAAACAAATAACCATTTAAAACACGAATACGGACACGAACACGAACATGGGCACGAACACAAACACGAACACGAACACGAACACGAACACGAACACGAACACGAACACGAACACGAACACGAACACGAACACGAACACGAACACGAACACGAACACGAACACAAACACAAACACAAACACAAACACAAACACAAACACAAACACGAATACAAAAAAGTTGCGAAAATGACTGTAAATACCTGAGGTTGTGTTCTGATTTTAGCGCTCGCTGGTAGATAGGTGTTTCTCCACTCTAACAACACCTCGACTGTTCCGTTTTTCTCACCCGATTCCTAAAAAAGAATACGAAAACTAGATATCTAAAGGATGTTTTTAATGAAAAGAATAAATTTCTCCTATCTCCGTACTGCGTACGCTCAAACACAAGAAACCAGGAGAAAAATAACGGAGTTTTCTGCACGAGCGAAGCCAACTAACTCCAAGTTTCGTTCAGTACTGTGCCGGTTAGGCTACCTTGTTTAACTGAAATGATCCTTTAATTGGTTTGCCATGAGCCAAAGAAATAAGAGGAATCTTTGCGAGACCAAGATAAGCAGTAGGTTCTGGATCAACGTCATCCAAAACATAAATATCCAAAGACTAGAAAAATAAATGAAAATAAAAACACAAGAGAATTAAAATATTCAAAATCCGAAGAATTTCTGGTTGAAAGTTCATGTCCAACAGGTTAGTAGCTTATTCCTGCCTGAGACAGCCAAAAATGGTCTCTATTATTCTCCTCTGTCTAACGCCAGCCGATTTTACTCTGTAGTTGTACTTGGCTTATATCTAGAACCGTAATATGAAAAATCTGACAGTTTTTAGTATTTTATCTGGCTAACGCCAGACGATTTTATTCAGCACAGGGAGAGGTCCAGGCCTCAAAGCGTTATGTCTCTACAGGAAGACATCTCCTCTTCACAAGGTAGAATGAGCCCGTCGAATGACTTCCTCAAGTGGCGGAGCTGTACTCACAGCTCTTGAGCTGTACTCAAGCTGTACTCACAGCTCTTGTACACAGGAGGCTACAAATTACATGTGGTGTGCTTGCTTGTGATACGAGTGCCATCACTTTACCTGCGATCTAAGAAACGTGTCGAGTTCTTCTGTCATTGGCACTGGACATGTTTTCCTATCGTTCCATTGAGGGTGGTTTGAATTAGGAATTATATCAGTATCGTGATCAGCAAAGTCGTAGAATCTGTACACGATATACGGTGAAGGTTGAACGTCTGAAAACGTGAAAAAAGAACAAAATTTTCATGTCTTGAAGTAAGTATAGACCGTATTCATAAATGGCCGTGGAATTAGTATTCTTTTATGTGCATATAAATTAGCCCCTCTGAACTCGTTTTCATGTGCGAAATTCGAAATTTATATGCACATAAAAGGATTTTAAATCGTCGGCCATTTATGAATAAGGTCAATATTTGAGCCGGAGTATCAGGAGAAGTTTGTTGAAGTTGATTGTCTAGATTAGTGTAGTCTTGAGAAAGACTGTTAGTGACTAGTGACTGACGTTACAAAGTAAACGGTTTGAATCTAAGAGTACCAATTTATTCAGTAGATATTTGTTGAAGTTGATCATCAGGTTAGTGTAGTCTTGACAAAGACTAGTACTGTTAGTGGTAGTGACTGACGTTAAGTAAATTGTTTGAAGCTAAGAGTATCAGTAGATGTCTGCAGAAGTTGATCGTCTAGGTTAGTGTAGTCTTGAGAAAGACTGGTGATGGTTGTGACTGACGTTATAAAGAAAATGGTTTGAACCTAGGAGTATTAGTAAATGTTTGTTGAAGTTGATCATCTTTTCGTTAGTGTATACCTTTAGAAAGACTGTTGTTGATGGTGACTGAAGTTAAGTAAATGATTTAAAACTTTAAGTAGTACAGTGCTGTGACCACTGAGGCTGTTACCGAGCGCTTAGTTAACGAGTTATGTATATTTAATGATGGTAATGCCGGGAGAAAAATTGGCTATATTACATTGGTATTGGTGGCTATTGTTTAAAGGTAAATGGGGTGAATCTACGTGTATACATGTCTTCAATATCATTCCTGCTTTCTCTTAAGTACTGTACCTTCACGCCGAGCCTTCAGTTCAGAGCAGCGGTAAATTGTAATAAAGAGCTCGTTGACGTCAGACGGTAACTCGTCTCCAGTCTTTTCTAGTGATTTGTAATCCTGAGCGTTTAAATATCCTAGTGCTTTACTTCGCTCCTACGAAAAACACAGAAACGATACATGGTTTGAAACTACCCCGCACCGTCCTGTACTCTACTGTACTGTACTGTACTGTCCTTTACCTTGAATAGTCGAATAGCCTGTTCCATTGGAACCCTAAGTCGTACCCAGTACTCCATTGTCGCAACCTCAGAGCCGTCGTTTGACGAATGAGTACCTAAACCAAGTCAGATTACAACTTAAGTGAGTTACTTTTGTTTCAGTAGTTTGTTGGGTTTTTCACCAGAAGGAAAAAGAGAGACATGCAATTTATAGTTAGACTTGGGGGCACTGACACTATCACAACACCGCTGACCTAGAAGTTTCGCGGTACCATGTAGCCGTCCATGTGATCTTTCGAGCAGCTCGCGCAGTTTCAATTGACAAGCTGCCACTGTCTCGTAAGAAGAACCAAGAGCTCTGTGTAATTCAACCAACGTTGACTCCTAACAAAATCCACAATAAAACACATTATTCTTCATACACTGTATTAAATACATACACTAATGGTGTCAGAGACCACATGCTGCATGTCACACATGAAAATGTCATACGCCGGTCACACATCTCACAGCACATCGTGCATCGCACATTACGCATTATTATGTATCACGCACCACACAGCACGCATTACAAATCGCACATTCACACACCACACATTATTATATATCACGCACCACACAGCACGTATTACAAATCACACATTTACACACCACACATTAGATATCACACAGCACGCATTATTATATATCACGCACCACACAGCACGCATTACAAATCACACATTAACACACCACACATCACGCATTAGATATCACACAGCACGCATTATTATAAATCACGCACCACACAGCACGCATTACAAATCACACATTAACACACCACACATCACGCATTAGATATCTCACAGCACGCATTATTATATATCACGCACCGCACAGCACGCATTACAAATCACACATTTACACACCACATATCATGCATTAGATATCACACAGCACACATTATTATATATCACGCACCACACAGCACGCATTACAAATCACACATTTACACACCACACATTATATATCACATAGCACGCATTATTATATATCACGCACCACACAGCACGCATTACAAAAACAAATCACACATTAGATATCACACAGCACACATCGTGCATCACGCACCACACATCATGCACCTCACATCACGCATGATGCATCACGCATCACACATCACAAACACACATCACGCACCAGCCATGACGCATCACATATCACGCACCACACATCACGCATCGCATAAATCTAAAAACAACTCAACAGTCTGAAACATAACTTCGTAAACTTGCTTCGTGCCTACCTTTTGAAGGTAATGAAGAAAGAAATCATCAACTTTTACCACGTACAGCGAAGTAAAGTTGAAATCGACTCTAGAATACAAAAAAAAACACATTCGTTTACTTTATCCCACATTTTGTAGCATCGTTTATAGGTTCAGTGAAGTATAAAGGAAAAGAGATTTCAAGCCAAACCGTATGATTAGCATGAAATATAATAACCTTCTGCCTTTCATAACTGGAGTAGCTTGTATTTCATGTTCAAAGAACTCGTAAGTAATAAAAGAACTTGGTTCCACTTCTTCGAAAGAGGATGCTGTTTCTCCAGTTAAAGACACCTGGGAAAGAGAAGAACTTAAAGACTTAACTAAAATTACAAGAAACATCATGAATAATGCGAAGAGATCTAGTGGATGTCTAAATAAATAGTCCATTATAGTGGACAAGATGGTAGTGACGATGATGGTAGTGATAATAATAGTTGTGGTGGTGGTGAAGGTGGAGGTGGTGGTGTAAAAGATGGTGGTGGATAAGTTGGTGGTGGTGGAGAAGTTGGTGGTGGTGGCGGTGAGGTTAGTGGTGGTGATGATGTTGGTGTGTGATGATAGTGGAAGAGATAGTGTTGGTGATGGTGGTGATAGTGGAGGTGATGATGTTGGTGGCGATAATGGTAGTAATGGTGATGATGATGCTGGTGGTGGAAGTGACGTTGCTGGTGGTGATAGTGGTGATGGTGCTAATGGTGATGATGAGTGTGGTAGTGATGATGGTAGTGATGGTAATGACGGTGGTGGTGGTGGAGGAGGTGATGTTGGTTTTACTTATCTTCTTTCGTGTTTTAATCTGTTATTAAAGACATTAAATACAGGAAAGGAAAATGTACCTTGCCAATATGAATCTCGAAGAGATTTTGACCTCTCTCCAAACTTACACTACTGTCTTCTTCTTCAAACTCATTTTCCTAAAAACAACAAATTTTGCTTTAAAATGTGAATGCTGGTCAGGGAAGGGAAGTCTCTTTCACCCAGAAATACTTCATTTACTAAAACGTATTAGCATTGATTTAAAACAGAATATATGGAAATATAAGATTGCAGTCAAGATACTTACCGCTGGGGCCGTGGTCAAACTGTATTGTTTTGTACCATAAGCGACATCTCGCATTTGAGACTCAAGTTTCTGAGAGTAACACAGAAAAAAACATGTTAGATAATGGCTTGACTAACGAACTTATACAAACACCTCGGCTATCGCCTCGTGTCTTCATACCTTGATAAAGCACTCCTGCTCGTTTATTAAACAGTACATCAAACACAGCATTTAATAAAGCTTACCTTTATTCTATCTGCTCTTATATCTAATAATTGAGCGTATTCCTGAAGACGAAAATCGTATTCTTTTTTGTCTTCTGTCATTTTGCTACTCACTCTCTCAACCTGTTGTGATTAAAATATTTATTTTAGCAAATACATTAATGCTTTTGCATAGTACTTTAAGCTTGGAGTTTGTAAGGATTTCTTAGTTTTTTTTAACATCTATAAACAGCAGCTTCCACAGCAAGAACGAACAAAACTTTACAAACTATTATAAATGCAGGCTGTGAATCAGGGCTCGAACATGGCCGATATTTACGCTGATGAAACGTTTTAGCAGCTGCATGGGGACGTCTCTATATTTCGTTCCCTAAACTGTCTATTACTATAGTGCGCTATCTTAAAGGATTTTATGCACTCTTTCACATACCTCAGTTTGATAGTCTTTGTTTATCTTATGTTGTAAAACCAACATATTTCTTGTCTTTTCCAGTTCGTTAATCGTGTCCGCATGAGACACTTGCAATTCTTGAATACGTTTTTGGGCATCTGGTTGATAGAAACAAGAGTATCGGAGTTAAATTTTAAAAAATATTGAAATGCTAGTCCATAGAACACGTACCATTGCCGAACATTTTGGACCTGCGCGAGCTTCCGACCAAAAAAGAGCGGGAAACTATTATTATTCTGTAATTCAACGAGGCTGCCACACTTTTCTTGATTTTTATACAGCAGAAACTTACACAATATTCTACACCTCTTATCTTTATTCCAACATACTTCAAGCCGCACCCAATTTTACTTCACATCCACTACTAAATAACACTACAATTTACGCATTATATCCCGTGTTTTTGTATATAATATGCTCGAAAACCTGTCCACAAATTAACGCCGATGGAGGTCTTAGCTACAGTACCCACCTTATTATATAAAATCATAATTTTCAAGGTTCTTATTTTAAAACAGAAATGTCGAGTCTTACTTAGTCTTCATTGTCCTATATTTCTTGCAGTGTTTATTCTTACAAACTAACGCATGCGCAAACGTTTGCCAGCGGTGTTAGTCCACAGCTGCTATCATAACCTTTATCAATTTCTTCGTCGACTTTTTCCAAAAAATCAAGATCTTGACTGCCAGTCTCTTTTCTTCTCTACAGAACGGCAAACGAAAATGATTGACATTACAACAAATTGTAAATATCGTAAGTACATAAGTTTCCACGATGCTCAAACGTCTTAAAGTGCTTATGCAGCGAAAATGAAGTTCAAAAGAAACTCTCTTATTTGAGAAAACGTTTGAATTTATAAAGATGGACGTTTACAGTCCGTCCTTATCTCATTTCGTTCTTGAGATATTGAGATTTGTTTTATACGTCAATAACATCACTTAGACGTCACACTGCATATAATGGCTTGTTGGAAAATCGTGAATAACAATTTGAGATTATTTAACGAAATCTGTGCATGTGTTTCTGTGTATATCGCAGGTCACTATACATGAAAAGTTTCAAGTGATTTTCTTGAATTATTGCAAGAATAGACATGATTTTCCAACAAGTCATTATACATTGTGACGTCTAAGTGATGTTATTTGCATATCACGCAAATCTCAGTATCTCAAGAACGAAGTGAGATATGGAAGAGCTGCAAACGTCAATCTTTATAACTTCAAACGTTCTTTTAAATAAGAGAGTCTCTCCCGAACTTCATAAGCCCTTTAAAAAAATAATAGACGATATACTATACACATACCTTTATCAATGTCAAGGCTTCTTCTAGTTCTTGTACATCCACGGCACTTTCCTGATAGAAAGAAATATGTTAATTTTCATAATAAAACTTGATCACATTGCAAATACAAATATTCTATTTAATGTTACCTTAGTAAAGAACCTCATTTTTTCTGTGAGTTCATCGTGTTTTTCTTTCAAAGAAAAGTGGTTAACTTTAAGATCACGAACTTCTTCATGAAGACTTTCGTTGGATTCTGGAAAAAAGAAATGTATTGGGATAAATTTTTACAAAAAGTTAAAACGGCAACTTCAACGACGACGTCTTTTAAACAAAATAATTCTAGTTGCGAAACAAAGAGAATGAATAATTTTTAGTCCCAAGAGTAATCTCAACAGCGTCCTCGTTCTTTCTACAACGCCACTCAGAGCATTTTCACGTCTTCAGGACGACGTCAACTCACCAAAAGATAAGAACTGTTGCTTAAGATTGACTTCAATAAGGACACTACAATCATTTTAGCAATACTGGGACGTTTTGAAAGTTATTAAACTAGTTTCAAATATTAAATATAATAGTCAGTTAGCCGCTACTTTTTTAATTATAAAATTTATGATGCTTTTTAACCACCGTCATCGTCCTAGCATCGTCTCTGATAACAGCTAGTGACGTCCTCTCCAGTTATTTCTCTCTGCAATACGAGAGCAACTTCCGTGCATTATTATTGCCAAAACGTCCCCAACAGACTTGTGTATAGGAGAGGATTTCGTTCTAAAATTTCAAAGAATTCCAAAGGCAAGACATCAAAAATTGAAAATCTAGCCATAGTTTACCTCTTTCTTTCATCAGTTGATCCAATACTTCATTTTTTTCTTCCAGTTCTGACTTTACTGTCGCTTCAAGAGTTGCAATTTCAACCTGTTTAAATAATACACCTTTGTAAAAACAACTTTAACAAAAACTTATTAACCGAGTACAGCAAAAAAGAAAACTCGAAGGCAAATAAAATTTTTTTTATCAGAACAAGCAAACGAGGATAATGAAGAATTTATTATATGACTTGGTCATTTTCTTTTTAAATTTTGAACGGAATGTTTTCGTCTTTGAAGTTCGCCGTTACCTGTTAGCTTTTTCGTGTGGCTTCTTTTTACACCACTTTTGGCTTTTATTTGTCGTGTTTTTCGAAAACAACTTCAAAGAAAACCAGCATTAAGGTTTCCAGCACATTCTACTGTTCAGAATGTTTGAATGAAGATAACTAATTCTTTTTCATTGGTATTCAAAGCAACTCAGAAATTTTCCCGCCAAAACTTACAAGTCCGAGCAAAAAGCGCATTGATCCGACCGCACACCGACCAATCAGCTTGCAAATGCATTATATAATATATATGTGGGAACAAAAAAATATGCGATTCGTTACCTTTAGCTGCCGCTCAAGAGCTTGATGTTGTCGTTCTCTGTCTGAATCAAATGCACTAGAAACAAAATTGATCAGCTACTGGGACTCAGCATGCAACTGCTCACTTAAATAATATACTTTTTAAAAAATAAGTTAAAATGCTAGTGCAAAACATTACAATTTCTGTATTAAAATGTCCCACAGACCTCTTAACAAGATTTTCATTTGCTTGTTTCAGGATTTCTCTTTCCGCCTTTAAATCATCGATTAGCTGTTGTTGCTATTAAGAATAAGAAATAAGAAATTGAGAATTCAGAAAACTAAATATGTTTCCGTCATTTTTTGACGTCACAAATTTCAACTACATTTCAATAAAATGTGACTTAACCAATCAGCGGGCTTGAAACGTCGCATGGCACAGTTTCGTACCCAGTCTTTTTGCTATCCGTGATCAAACCTACCTCGACTAATGTCCTTGATGTTACCCCACTACTCTTTAGTTCATTCTGATAAACTAAACACTTGGCTTGCTCCTGTAATTCCAAACACAACAAAATCGATAAAAAATATCTTGGCTCAACTGTAGAAATTTCGGTTAGATCAACTTTAATCGAAACTTAAGAAAACGTTGCAGACATATTTTTGTTGAATTTAGAACCAACATTTAATGGATTGGTCCTTGGCCTATGGCCAACCCTTTCAGAAACTTTCATGAAAATCCGTCCAATTCCTTTTGAGATATTCTTTTTGAGATACAGACAGACAGACAGACAGACAGACAGACAGACAGACAGACAGACAGGCAGACAGGCAGGCAGGCAGGCAGGCAGGCAGACAGACAAACAGGCAAACAGGCAGGCAGGCAGGCACACAGACAGGCAGGCAGACAGACAGACGACAGACAAACAAACAAACAAACAAAACAGAGATGAAAACATAACCTCCTGAGGGAGGTAAAAAAAGTGCTAAAATAAGTTAGGAGATTCCCGCCCTCATCCCCATGCCCCTAGCTCCAAAAATGTCAATCATTATTTTCTACAACTGAGGCGTAGAGACTATGAATAATAATTGTCCCGCAGCTACATCAATTCACGGAAACAAATTTCTATTTCGTGGTTACGATCACATTAGTTTACCTCTTTTAGTTTATCGTTTAACTTATCCATGTTATCCAATACTTGGGAATGACTTTCTTTCATTTTACTTAAATTCTACAAGTAAAAAACAAAATATGGGTCATTGTAAAAACGTGTTGCGTAGGCAGTGTTTTGGATAGAGCAAAGCAAAATGATTGTAAACTGCCGAGATTTTTAGCAATATTTTTAGCCCAGGTTTTAAACGAATGTCAAGGACTCGAAACGTAGTTTTTCGCTCCTAAAAACTCGCCATTTCATCACCTTTTGGCTTTGTAATTCAATATACTGTATGCATACGTCTTGCTTAGCCTTGGCTAACACTGGGCTAACACAGCACCTACTGCCATCATCTTCAAAAAAGCTTGACAATTTTCAAACATTTCGTTCACACACTATTTTTCATGGCATTGTAATTTCACGCGCTTAATTTCCAAAACCTTGACCTCTACCTCGTTTAAACTAAGATATTTAGTTTCCAGAGCTTGTAACTTAGTCGCCTTTTCCTTAACATCTCGTTGTAGCTTTATCATGTCGACATTTTCTTGAATATTATTTCTATAAACAAGAAATAAAATATTCTCAGATCTCTCTTTTCATTATCATATTCAGTCTGGAGAACATGAGCAGTTAGTTATAGCATAGTTAATAGAATATACATGGTTTGGAAGCTCTATTGTCTTTCAACATGAAGCATGGTCATGTTGAACCGTGGTTGAACTGACAATGGAGTTACTTATATGGAAGTAAATTCTATGGACACGTGATGAGGAAGCACCACAACACGTGATGATGAAGCAACTCACTAATTACACCCGATCGTTGCTATTGGATGACTGCTTCATTATACAGAAAATACAATACCGTAAAATTGCACAAATTTCCATACACTTGAACAAAAACATAGAACAATCACTTTGGACGAGCTTCCGAACCATGTATATGTTCTATTAACTATGGTTATAGCTCTTTCTTGCTTATCTGTATGTCTTCAGACCAGTTCGTACCTCTGAGCTCCGGACAACTGTTCACGGACTTTGATCATAATCAATTCATGATCTCTTTCCCTCTGCCGAAGCTAAATTACAATTTAAAATGGAAGGGAAAAAGAACAAGTTATTACAAGCACGACTTTATGCAATATACATCTATGAAACACATCTCAAACACGTGAAGAAGTGTCTGATCTGATCTGAAACACCAACACCACAACTTTCTAGTGTTTGATATAGCTTCTCAAATGAATCAGTATTTTAGGGGCCGTTCACATGAGCCGGGCTAGCCCGGTTAACCGAGCTCACGCGATTGATTAGGATCGTACTGTGGTTTTGATGCATAAACTAAATTAACAAAGAAGAATTGGTTTAGAGTGCCTATGTCATCCTCAGGGACTTTACATATTTATACTAATTGGAACATTCTGAGAAGATTTTTAATATATCTTCTCAGGCGAAAATTTCATCTTCATGGATTGTTTTGCCGTTAAAGTTGACGGAAGTGACGTCGAAAGAGGAATTTGTCTATATGAAAACCACTACAGATTTCTCTTTTGACGTCGCTTCCGTCAACTTTAACTGCAAAAAACTCCATGAAGATGAAATTTTCGCCTGAGAAGATATATTACAAATCTTCTCAGAATTTTCCAATTAGTATAAATATGTAAAGTCCCTGAGGATGACATAGGCACTTTAATTCAAATCTCCTTTTGGGGCCGAGGAAAAAATTTCGTGACACGAGTCAGCCCCGACTCATGTAAACAGCCCCTAATCACATATCCACAACTCCGTCTCGGTACTGATTTCCTTTGTTTATCTTATGAATTATTAATGAGGTTGACAAGTGTGGTATTGTTTAGAATCTTACAAATCCACGTACTTCGTCTCGTAACGCTCGGCGATCATCTTCGATATCTCTAATATCCTCCTGTAATGTTTGAATAACTTGTTGCCTAAATAAGAATCTGAAGTTAATCGTCAGGCTTATGAAGCGTTGTTTTAATTTTTCACCTAATAATAGACCTACACACACGGCCAAGTTTTTCTCTTGACAACATAGTTAATGTTAAACGCTACTCTGGCTTAAACGTTTTGAAAACTTGTCCAGAAAAACTTGGACGTGCGTGCGCCCCGCACGCCCCCCATTGAAAATAAACTTGCAAGTCAGATTTTTATGCTAGTAATTTTGGCGGGAAAATACTTGAATTTGATTGGCAGACACCTCACTCATTACAGACGGTTTGACTGTACGTACTGTAGTTTGGCCTCATCGAAATTACTTACAATCCTTCTTTCTCGATTCTTGCTTCTTCAAGGAGACTGTGGCCATATCTGAATAGAAAATAAAAGAGAATTATCATTTAGTAAATTATAAAGATCAAACATTAATAAACTGCAGTAGTAATAATGTAGAATACAAAATGAGACAGGTTCATTAGTTCAAACAGCATAATGTTTTGGCTAATTCCAAAAGAAAATGTTTAAAAATATATATAAAACAATAACCATTGCATTACCTTGGTTGGGGTAAAAGTGGTGGTGGGACATGTTTAGGTGACCTAGAAGAAAATTGAAAGTACATTGAACGAAATAAGAGTAAAGGTAATTTTAAATTAGGTCAGTTCAAATAGACTTACTTCAGATTATCGCCTTGTACCCGCAAATTGTGAGTGATTCTTTGTTGCTGGGAAGATTTGGTTCGACCGTGAGCGCCCTAATAGAGTTATTAACCAGAACACAAAACAAGATATTGTACAAAAGTTGTTGTACAATGTAGGAACCATTGCACAGTGCTACGTATTGTGCATATATATAGTCAAAATCGTCGTGAGACCAGTTGCTGTTCGCTGTGTGTTTTGTGCTGTATCAGTTACAAGATTGTGTATTGCGTGCTGTGTGTTAAGTTATGTGTTGTTTGTGTGTTGCATGTACGTTATTTTGTCTGTTTTTTTGTCTGTCTGTCTGTCTGTCTGTCTGTCTGTCTGTCTGTCTGTCTGTCTGTCTGTCTGTCTGTCTGTCTGTCTGTCTGTCTGTCTGTCTGTCTGTCTGTCTGTCTGTCTGTCTGTCTGTCTGTCTGTCTGTCTGTCTGTCTGTCTGTCTGTCTGTAAAATTTATACCTTAGATAATACTTATGCATTACGAAATAAAGAAATGTCACTCGTCTTACCAAAACCACTCACTGAGTTTTTGAAAAAGACGTTTACTTATAGAGGCGTACAACTCTGGAACGAATTGCCAAGTCAAATGAGATGTGAAACTAATCTTAAAAATTTTTTTAAATCTCTCTCAGCACTTGCTTCCTCAAATTAATTAAATTTTTATGTATTTTTAAAAGTATTCTCGGCTTTCTTGTAAAGCAGTTACATAACTGAAGAAATTCCGAATTTAAATAAATATTTTCTCTCTGTCTGTGTGTGACTGTCTGTCTGTCTGTCTGTGTCTGTTCATTTGTTGTAAAGTTTTACAAGGTAGACATCAGAAGGTAGACATTAACAGGTGTAGTTCAACTCTCCACTGTCTACTACATAATAAACCCTTATTTTACCGTGTTCACTTTAGCTTTGACATGCCCATATGGTGAAGGTTTTCTTGGTCCACTGTGGGACTGCTGTTTTAAAAGAGAAACCTGCAAGAAAAATAACATCGACAGAATAAAAAACATGAAAATAAACAAGACTCTCCTGCTTTCCGTTCGAGAATGGAGAATGATGGTTGCTACTTGTGTGTAGGTCTAGTCATTCAGGATAGCAACGGAATAAACTGATCTCATTATATGTACATCAATTCAGCACTACCTTGTTTTTAAGATGAGCATTTTGTCTTTCCAGTTCTCTCAATTGTTCTTGCAGTTCCCCCATCTTTTCTTCAGTTTCTACATCCCGTTTTGCTAGTGCTATATTATTAGTTAATCAAAGTATTAAAGCAGGCAAATTTCTAATGAATTCAATTTAACAAATAGATTCCATTTTGCCGTTGTCTGTTCAGTTATAGATGCACAGATGACGTCACAACGTGGTAAGAACAAAAAAGTGGCCCACGAGACGCAGTCGAGTGGGTCACTGATGTTCTTACCACGTTGTGACGTCTTCTGTGCATCTATAACTGAACAGACAACAAAAAAATGGAATCTATTTGTTTTATACAATAAAAGTTTAAAAGGTTTTTGTCGAAACTCTTGCCGGATTTTGGGGCATGAAAAACGAAAAAAGCAAGTCAGCTGACGTGATCTGACGTGACCATGCGTCTGTCCTCTAATAGATCATGGGCAACAACCAATGAAAACACGCATAGCAACCAGGGTATTGTATAAATTGTAATGTTACAGTGTGTCTTGTTACTGAATATACTGTACATATATATACATATATATATATATATATCATAAAGCAATTTACATGCCTCCATCAACTCCTTCAATTTTCTTTTTGTCAGCAACCAGACGAAGAAGTTTTGTTGCCATTCTGAAACCAAGCATCAATATTGTTTCTTCTTAATTTTTATGAACACAATTCAAATTTCTATTTATACCCTATACACTACACAGCACTTTATACACTACTGACTACACTACACACCACTCTATACACCACACTACACACTATACACCACACTGCACCACAATACACACCACACTATACACCACACTGCACACCACACTACACATCACACTACACCACTGCACACCACACCACACTACACACTATACATCACACTACACACCACACCACACTATACACCACACTACACACTACACACTACACATCACACTACAAACCACACCACACTATACATCACACTATACACCACACTACACATCACACTACACATCACACTGCACACACACACTGCACTACACCACATTACCTGCCACACTACACATCACATCACACTGCACACCACATTACACTACACACCACACTACAATATGCCACACTGCACACCACACTTCACACCATAAGTACTATTAACGACACATGACACACCACACTACAAACACTACACACCACACTATACACCACACTGCACACCACACTACACTACACATCACACTCTACACATCACACTACACACCACACTGCACACCACACATCACACTACACATCACATCACATCACACCACACTACACTACAATATGCCACACTGCACACCACACCATAAGTACTAATAACGATACATGACACACTACACTACAAACACGACATACCACATTACACACCACACCATACTATACACACCACACACTATTACCGTTTGATCTTATCTTCTTGTTTTCTTGCATATTTCTTCAATTCCTTGTAAACAGTTCAATGGGTTTTACAGCAAAATATAATTGTAATTATATACTCTGTTCAAGAATACGTTAATCAACTGACTAAATTTGATCACAGTTAATACATTTGTTTATTGTAACATGACGTAAATACATGTACAGTATTACTTCATTAACACTTGTATGTATTATGGTTTTAAAACATTAAGAAAACAAGTTTTTAACTTAAATTGTTGAAATCAATATTTTTCACTTCCTAGACACTTTCTGTAACCTGTAGATCACCGGTGAAAATCCTTGCAAGGATCCTGTCCTTACAGGATCCTCAAGGATCTTTAAGGATCCTCAAGGATCCTGTAAGATTATTGGTTATTACTTTGTGTTTCACGCACAAATGCATTAGGGTTAGGATTAGGTTTAGGATTGGGGTTAGGATTAGGGTAAGGATTGGGGTTGGGATCAGGGTTAGGATTAGGATTAGGATTGGGGTTAGGATTAGGTTTAAGGATTTGGGTGTTTTCAGGGTCAGTGTCAAAGAATAACAAATTTGTGCGCAAAACACAAAGTAAGCACCAGATTATTCACCAGGGATGAATTGACCCTTTTTAATTTCTAATATTCTGACTGATACTTGACAGTATTAGTGTACTTTTAATAAACAGAAATGGCTAAAATTATACTATATATAATGCCTTAGCAGCCATCAACCCTTTCCCTACCGTGGTGGACTTTTAGTATTTTACTCTGGCTACACCAGATGATTTTACTCGTCAAGGGAAAAACTCTAGTAGGGAAAGGGTTAACGTGCACTAACACTTGAGAATATTTGATAGCTTTACAACTTAAGTACTGTATATCACTCACAATATTTTGTTCTCTTAGACGAAGAAATTTATCTTCCAGTTCCTCTCTATCCAGCCTTGCAATGGCTTGCCTTTCTTGGACATCACCAAGTGGTCTTTCTGCTGTTTGGAAGTGGAAAACACAAATTCATGTGCCACTGTGTTTCATGAAGTTGCTCACCCACCATTCAAGATATTCATTCCAACTAATTCTGTAGAGCATCTGTGCAAGACCTTCATATTCTACCCCACCCACCCTGCCTAAGAACCTGTTTCCAGATTACACACTGGACTTTTCAGCAGACTATACTGTATTATTTTACAGACTTTTCTGTTGGTTTACATCTATTTTCAAAGGGAGCAAAATGAAAATGTGGTAAATGGTCTGTTATCAAATTAACTAATCTCAGCAGTTTACCTAAAACACTGCCTATGCCACACTTTACTTTTTAATTTAAAAGGGCTTTTATTTTTTTTTTGGGGGGGGGAAGAGTTTTATATTAAAAGCTTGGGGAATTTGTGACAGCTTGCAACACTTTTTAACAGTCAGTGATAAAATGGAAACAGGCCCGGCTGTGACAGGTTTTTCAGTCTTAGCTCAGGCTTGGACTGGCCTATGTGCCATTGTGCCCCCTTTAGAATACCCCAACTGCACCCCATGAACTATATTTGCTAAAATAGATATAAAATAGTATGGTTGTCCATTGCACGTAGTTTGTTACTGAATATTCTGCTTTCTTAAATTCATGTTGTGTGTGGTCGCAAGGCGTAGACAGGAGAGTAGTAAAAATTATATAATATAATATAATATAAGCTTTATTTCCCTATAAACCTTCCTACTAAGAAACAAAAAGAATATAGCTAATACAGTTATTAAAATATAAACGATTTGTCAAACAGCCAAACTCAACTAACCTCCATCCATTTTGCGACAAAACACTGTACAACTTCCAAACAGGTTTGTAAGAATTTCTTTAGCTATCGTCCCTCATCAAGTTCGATCTTTCTTGTCACAAAAAACATGACGAAAGTCGAAAACCAGAAATTATTCTAGCTGTACTTGTATCAAGGAAACGTATAAAATCATGTCTCATTTTAGTGTCCAAATTTACCGATCTACATGATTCACAAAGAAAGCCTTTAAATCACCATCGTTCTTGTAGTAAACAAGACACTAGGGTGTACTTCTATAAACTTCATTTAAAAACATGAAGAAGTTCTAGGTAAACAAAAACAAACAAACAACAATTTCGTTTTGTCCCGCTTCGCTTTCACCACCATAGCATGCGCAGGAGCATGTAATTATACAAAACACCGCTGAGACGTGTTCTCAAGTATTTCAAAACCTGTGTTCAAAACAAAATTACAAAAAAATTCGGGGGAAATTGTTTCTCCCTCTAATTTTAGTGTCTAAAATGTTCTAGACAAAACTAAATAGCGTTTTTATTTTTGTTTTTAGATTTTCAGCCTAAAAATTCATGAAAAATTTAAATCAATGATTGCTTGCGCCCACGGTTTTTCCAAAGGAAAATGGTCGAGTATTTATCCCTAACGTTCCCTCCCGAAAGTGTCCTTCTGGTATCTAAAAGTGCCCTCCTAGTCCCTAACTTGGCCTTCCTGTCCCTAACTGCCCACTCTATCCCTAAAGTTCCCTTCTAGTCCCCTTCATTCACAGTTACTCCTAGAAGTCCCGGCAAGTGAGTGGGAACAATGTGATAATTATTAATTATGCTGTTGTTGATACACTTTTTGGGCTATTTTATTCTCTTTTCCAGCGTTCTACAGCTTTCCTCCAGCCATTCTTGTCATAAAGAGCTTAAACTCAACTGGACTGTGACAATAAGTGATTCCCCTATCGTTTCCTCACCACTTCTTGTCCCCTCCAAAAATGGAGACACAAACCAACTTATCGTTGCGACACATGATGGAAGTGTAAGCATCGTCAATACTGCTTCGGGTGAGGAAGATTTCCAATGGCCAGTTCACTTTCCAGAGAAAACATTCTTCGCTGGACCATTATTGTACGATATCGACCAGGATGGTGCAATGGACATTCTTTTAACAGCCTCTGATGGAGAAATTATTTTTCTGTCACGAAATGGGACATTAATGGTCCCTTATTCTATTGTTCTACCATATTTATTAATGAGACGAAAATGGAATATTCTGTCAATGGAAGTTATCCAAGATAGGACAAAGCAACCAGATTTAGAGCCATCAAGTAATACTCAGTTTATTTCTGTGAAGGAATACCGAGATGATTTAACAAGTTTAGCAAATAGATTTGTACTAGTGGACACCCATATTCTGTCAACACCAGTAATTGGTGATTTTAATGGTGATGGTATTAACAGTGAGCTGATTATACCAGTGAATTTCTACTTTGACGAGGACATTAAAAATAATCCAGAAAGGTTAAACAATTTAACCCTAGAAGCATCGGAGATTGATTTCTACCTTGCAAATGGTATCATTGTCGTTGATTTGAGAACGCGAGAAGTAATATTTAATGTTACGTTTGAGTTAACCATGAAATTCAGTGATTTCCCTGCGTATTTGTTATCTTCACCCATGGTGGTTGATCTTGATGGGAATTACGGTGATCCCGAGGTGATTATTGGTAGTTCATCTGGCAAGATTCATGTTTGGAACAAGGCTGGAAAATATTCGCAATCTTTTGAGTTATCAGATTCTATAAACGGCGAGATTGCAGTGGGAGATACGAACAATGATGGTACATTAGAAATTGTTGTGGTTGACACAAGTGCTAATGTTATTTGTTACGATAATAAGAAAGTAATATGGGAGGCAACTGTGTCGGGTACGATGACTGCTGGAGCACAGTTTCAAGATATCAACCAAGATGGTACAACCGAAGTTATAATTGCTACAAATGATGGCTACATATGGGTACTAGATGGTCAGTCTGGTAAAGTCCTACCCAACTGGCCATTAAAACTAGGAGATGAAATCTACTCCAAAGTCATGTTTTACAAAAATTCAGACAAGTTGGTCGAAATGATTGTTATGTCTAAGGGCAACATTAACATTATTGCTGGTAGTATTCGTTGTTTGGAAGTTATTCCAACTGATGAAATATCGTATGTTCCAGTTATTTTTGATCCAATTCACGAAGCTTTTATTGTCTTGACTACCGATGGTGCAGTAATGTCTTTTCAACAACAGAACAAAAGTGGCACATCCATGTTTCCAATAAAACAAACTGGCATCATCTTCACGAAGGCTACCAAAAGATTTACATGTAGTAACTGCTGGAAGTTTTAGTGTGGAATATGAAATTTTTGACAATCAAGATGAAACACAGAAATCGAAGTTGTACACTGTCATACTGACTTTCTCAACAGAGAAAGGTGTTGTTCACCATATTAGTTCATACGATAAACCTGGGGTTTATGTTGTAAGTTTGAGAGCCCCACAAGCTCCAAAGAAGTCGTATGTTTTGGTGGAGTTGTGTAACCAATTTAAATATTGTAGTGAAGATATTATACATATTCAATTTCACCCTGAAACACGAGATCACTTAATACTTTATATGATATTACCATTTCTTGTCATGGTCTCACTCTTGCTGGTTCTTCATGGTTATCCAGAAGGAAATCTTTTACCAACATGGGAGAGCTCCAAGAAGCAATGAAGATTTATACTTTAGTTCTAAAATATTTATTACTGTTTCATGCTCAAAAAATAAAGCAATGTTTACATCAAGCAATGTATATTTTTAGTCTTGGTTGTTCTTGTTCACTGATGTATTACTTCACAATATCATTCAAACATGATTTGATATCTGGAAACAAAAAGTTGTAGCCAGATTCCATAGTTCTTTTGGGAATAACCTTTTGGCCTTCAAGAAGCATTGTCCCTCGCTCGTCTCCAAACATCAAGTTCACTGCTGCAGCTGGCATGGGAATGATAGCTGGTCGCCACATTGCTGATGCCAATTCCTTTGTGAATTCAGCATTGCTGACAGGCTGTGGTGAGGTGGCATTTAGAACTCCTGAGATGTTTTCATTCTCCAATGCATGGACAAAAATTCCCACAACATCTGAGATGTGAATCCAGGGAAAGATCTGCTGACCAGTGCCAATAGTTCCTGAAGAAAAAAGGAAGAATTTTAGGCTCGGGTGTGCAGGAACCCAGGGGTGGAGGGGGTAGGGGTGGAGGGGGTATGTGCCCTCCCAACTTTGTCGTAAAGTGCCCTTTTTGTAGCAGAAAAGGGGACTTTTTAGTTTTAATGAAACATGTGTCTCAAATGTCTTTTTGGAGCTATTATATACCCTTGAACAAAGTGCCCTTTTGAAGGCTGTGCTCTTCCAACATAACCTTGCTTTGTACACCACTGAGGGCCCAGCCTACATAACAGTTATTTACCTACCTCCAACACCAAACCAGAATGGCCAAATCATCAATTCTATGGCACCACCTCCACGTCCTAAAGCTACACCAATTCTAACCACCACATGTCGACTTGGATGGTTTGAAGGAAGGTTAGCAGAATCCTCACAATCACAGCAAAATTGTGTAAAATACGTGTGCTCTGATGGCGGAGGAGTATCTTCTGTATATTCAGCAGTTAAACTTGTTGGATAATACCCTAAAAGTTCCAGTCAATAATTTTAAAGATACTTCTACAGTAATATGATTCATATCCATAATTTATAAAACTATGCATTCCCTTAGTCTGATGATTTACCAGTACTGCACATATTTTATAATAATATGCTGTTGTCAGTCTGTCTTCCAGATTCCTATGAACGTAAAGATTTTATTCATTTCTCCTGACCTATAGCAGAAGATGAAATCCAAACTCTTGGAGGCTTTGTTGTCTTTGCAATAAGATCAGCCAGTAACTTTGTTGTCTCTAATCGACTTCTTCTAAGCTCAGACTGAAACTCCGATGTCCATCTAAGATAGCATTCAAACATGTTAGTTAATAAAAGTATATTATTGTAAATGTTTCAGTGAATGACAACATGTTGATCAAGTGCAGTCACAAACCTTCTCAATGGATTCATTATGGTTTCCCCAGCAAGATTGATAACTGCATCACATTCTGGTAACTCATCTGCTTCTCTTAATTTTCCCCTAAAAGTCACAGTGTTCAAACACTTCTAGTTTAACACACAGTGTGAATGAGTATGTAATTGGAAGGAGGAAGAGAAGGAAGGAGGGGTAAAAGAGAAGGGGTGAGGTAGAGGTAAGGGGGCCCCATGGAGGTGGGGATAGTGAGGAGATGGTGAGAAAGTGAGCATGAGGAGGGAATGTAGATGTGAATAGGTGGGAGGTGGATATGGGGAGGGGAAGTGGAGGTGAGGAGATGAAGTAGGGAGAAGAGTGGGGGTAGAGAGAGGAGTGGAGGTGGAGAGAGGAGTGGAAGTGGAAAAGGAGTGGGAGAGAGGAGTGGAGGGGGGAGAGGAGTGGAGGGGGGAGAGGAGTGGAGGTGGGGAGAGGAGTGGAGGTGGGAGAGGAGTGGAGGTGGGGAGAGAAGTGGGAAGAGGAGTGGAGGTAGAGAGAGTGGAGGTGGGGAGAGTGGAGGTTGGGAGAGGAAGTGGGGAGGAGCAGAGGTGGGGAGAGGAGTGGAGGTGGAGAGAGGAGTGGAGGTGGAGAGAGTGGAGGTGGGGAGAGGAGGTGAGGAGTGGAAGTGGGGAGAGGAGTGGTGGGGAGAGGGGGAGAGGATTGGAGGTGGGGAGAGGAGTGGAGGTGGGGAGATGAGTGGAGGTGAGATGAGGAGTGGAGGTGGAGAGAGAAGTGGAAGTGGGGAAATGAAGTGGAGAGAGAAGTGAAAGTGGGAAAAAACGGTGGAGAGAAGTGGGGAGAGGTGAGAAGTGGGGAGATGGGGGAGGAAATGGCCCCAAATACATGTAATACTATTATTCTCAGGTAGTCTGCTTCTGCCACTCCAACTCTATAACAAAAATCAGTGAACTAGAAGGTTAGTTTTACCCAGGTTAGTTTTGAAGGTCCAGGCGTTCTTGAAAGAACAGTGACATTGTAGCCATGTTTTTCAAGAGTTTTACACAGAGCTCTTCCTATGAATCCTGTTCCACCACCTTAAAATAAAAATATTCCACTGTCGAAACAGTTTTCCTTAGAGATTAGTAACCTGTCCTTGGTTTTAAACCCTACTGTCTGCTAAAATGAAAGACGTCAAAAGTGACTGACTCACTGCTACGCGATATTTGGGTGAAGTTTATACTGTTGTGTAGGCTGTGTAGCCAATACTTATATACTTGTTTTCTCATATGCACAAATGATTTATTATTTAGCTGTATTTCTATTGTAATTCTTCACTAAAATAAAGTGATTTACTGTGACTTACCAACAAGAACTTTGGACAACTTTTTCGTCGTCTGAGCCGCCATGTTTGTTTACAATGGGATACCAATGGACACAAGGGGACTGTGGGATACCCCAGCCTAGTCCCAGGTTCTCTCTTCGCTGTTTTAATATTTGCTAGCATGGCGCCCTGTGCCCACAAAAACCACCCAGACAGACAGACAGACAGACAGACAGACAGACAGACAGACAGACAGACAGACAGACAGACAGACACTTGAGATAAAAGTGAAAAGAAAGTAAGTTGGTGAGAGTTGCGAAGTAAAAAGAAAAGTGCACAAGTTTAGCGACGGGTTTAACATGTGTAGATTTTTTTGTTGTAAAGCTATTGAAGTGTGTGTTTTTAGTTTTCTAAAACTGAGTTATGTATATATTCTACTCGGCAGATAGGGACGGTAGAAGTCGTTGATCGTACGTTAGTACTTGCACTAGTTTCTCCAGTGTATAGCATGGAGGGTTCCTTTGGGTCTTACGTGATTGGTTTTTTCAGGTGCCATTTCATTGGCTCCTTTAGGTCTTACTTGATTGGTTGCTTGGATTCCTTTAGGTCTTACTTGATTGGTTCCTTGGATTCCTTCTGGTCTTACTTGATTGGCTCCTTGGGTTCCTTCAGGTCTTACTTGATTGGTTCTTTGGGTTCCTTCAGGTCTTACTTGATTGGTTCCTTGGATTCCTTCAGGTCTTACTTGATTGGTTCCTTGGATTCCTTTAGGTCTTACTTGATTGGCTCCTTGGGCTCCTTCAGGTCTTACTTGATTGGTTCCTTGGGTTCCTTCAGATCGCATT
Source organism: Paragorgia papillata (assembly GCA_035771165.1). Taxonomy (NCBI): domain Eukaryota; kingdom Metazoa; phylum Cnidaria; class Anthozoa; order Scleralcyonacea; family Coralliidae; genus Paragorgia; species Paragorgia papillata. The sequence continues at coordinate 825,793 of JAWNZC010000430.1, read as the reverse complement.
TGATTGGTTCCTTTAAGTCTCACTTGATTCTTTGGTTCTTTCGTGTCTTATTTGATTGGTTCGTTGGGTTCCGTCAGGTCTCATTTGATTGGTTCCATCAGGGGCAAGTTGATTGGTTTCGTCATGTCTTACTTGATTGATTCCTGGAGTTCCTTCAGGTTTTATTTTATTAATTCTTACAGGTGCTAATTGATTGGTTCCTTCAGATCCCCCTTGATTGGTTCCTTCAGGTCCTCCATGATTGGTTCGTTCAGGTCCTCTCTGATTGGTTCCTTCAAGTCCTCCATGATTGGTTCCTTCAGGTTGTTTTTGATTGGTTCCTTCAGATCCTCCTTGATTGGTTCCTTCAGATCCTCCTCGATTGGTTCCTTCAGGTCTTCCTTGATTGGTTCCTTCAGGTCCTCCCTGATTGGTTCCTCCGAGTCCTCCTTGATTGGTTCCTTCACCGCCACCACAAAATTCCGCGTCCATTGTCCCTCGCTGTACATTGGCAGCCTCTTCACCGATATAATTACCAGCTGGTCTATAATACGCAACTACATACACACAATCCATGTTATTTTCTTTCCGTGAGACTTGCCAATGCCTAATTCTTTGCTTCTTTTCCATACTACCTGAGTGAAATGACCAACGGGCCCGGCTGTTGGACTAATTTGGGCGTGCTTTGTGTAATCGTAGTTGCACAGCTCTTTGTACCTAAAAATAAAAAAACAAAGGTGATATTTAAAAAGTATCAATTGTACACTTCAGGTTGGTTTTTTTTTGTCTATCCACAATTAAATCTGGTCTCACTACATTCTATATACGGTCTTACCATTCTTTTGTAACGTCGGCTCCACTGGGATTCATTCCACAAGCTACGTAAATATTTTCTCCTTGATCAGGCCTAGATGACTTTGGAGAATGTTCAACGTTCTTCATTCCTAATTCGGATACTGTTTTAGAATATTCTCTGGCCGCCTTTGCCATTTCAGCGTTGAGGGTCATTGGTTGTGAATTGTGGTATTTTCTGTACTTGTTATGGGCCTCAACAGCGCTCTGTTCATAGTCGCCTGCAGATAATAAAAAAGTAAAAATCACCCCGAGCAGAATTATTAAATAATCCAAGACGCGAATTAGACTTGGTTTTATTTTAAAATTTACGCCTAACGCTAACATCAGATACTGTACAGTACATCGCATTCAACCTCTTAAGATTTGAAATCTGACCAAAAACGTAATTTTAACTTTAACTTTTGACACACCCACATTTAACTGTTCTAACAGACGCGTTAAATAATTTATTCAACTAATTAGTATGCAATAATTAGTATGAGTGATAAATGCTTGTCACATTCTTTTTAACAGAAAAGAGTGTACGTGATAACAACTTATCACACCGTTTATCACATACTAATAAGTATTTTGATTTCTAACTTTTGAAGTTTCTATCCGGTAAATTAAATGTAAAAAAATACATTCTGTTTGTTACGCCGTTACGCTTCACTTACGATGATAAATTCTTTATCACACTCGTAATTTCCATTGATTAACCCTTACATAATATAATATAGGCACTTCACGTTTAGATTTTGTCAGTAGGTTAAGATTATCCTCCTATTTAATAAAATAAAAGAAAGTTAAACTTGCTTTCTAAAAATTCTCCTTCATTACCTTCGTTTGGAGTTGAAGCACCACCAGGACCAGCAACGGGAGGACAGGGGGGACAGTTCTCTGGCCGTGTCTCTCCACCAGACGTAGGCTTTGTAGGTGATGGTTCTGATGGACTAGCCCCTCCTCCCGGGGTAGATGGTGGTTCTGATGGGCTACCCTCTCCTCCAGACGTAGGTGGTGGCGGTGATGGTGGTTGTGGTGGTGGTTGCATTGAGCTACCACCTTCTCCAGGGGTAGATTGTGGTTCTGATGGACTAGCCCCTCCTCCGGGAGTAGATCCTGTAGGCTGCACGTTACCACCTCCTTCTACAGGGGTAGACTCTGTAGGCTGAACGTTGCCACCACCTCCTCCGAGTGGAGACTCTGTAGGCTGAACGTTGCTACCACCACCTCCAGGTGGAGACTCTGTAGGCTGCACGTTGCCACCACCTCCTTCGGGCGGAGATTCTGTAGGCTGAACGTTACCACCACCTACTCCTTCGGGGGTAGATTCTGTAGGCTGAACGTTGCCACCACCACCTCCGGGCGGAGATTCTGTAGGCTGAACGTTGCCACCACCTCCTCCAGGCGGAGACTCTGTGCGCTGTGGGGTACCACCACCTCCCGCAGGCGGAGACTCCGTACTTACCGGAGTACCACCTCCTTCAGGTGGTGACTCTGTAGGCAGCGGAGTACCACCCCCCTCAGTCGTTCGGTTAGGTGTGGCAATCTCCGAGCAAATACTGGCATCAAAGTTGCCAAGTTTAATGTTTTCATCCTCAGCTGAACCCTCTTCTGATGCTGGATCGTATCTAACTACTACGTAGGTACAATCTTGTTCAGGCTTGCTACCAAATGTCATGCTGACCCCTACAAGAGCAGTTGCCTTCCACACGACCTGAGCAAAATGCTTGTACTCTTTGTAACTCTTCTTTCCACCTTTTCCAAAGAAGTTGCAGACCCCGCAGTCATACCTTTAGAACAAAAATGTTTAAGTAAATTTAACACTTTATTCCACTAGACTACAGCACAGCACAGGGCAACGCATGGCAGCACAGTACAGCACAGTACAGTACAGCACAGTATAGTACAGCACAATACAGTAAGTACAGTACAGTACAGTACAGTACAGTACAGTACAGTACAGTACAGTACAGTACAGTACAGTACAGTACAGTACAGTACAGTACAGTACAGTACAGTACAGTACAGTGCAGTACAGTACAGTACAGTACAGTACAGTACAGTACAGTACAGCACAGTGCAGTGCAGTGCAGTACGGTACAGTGACGACACTACACGACACGACACTAAACTACGCTGCACCACACCACAATGCATTGCACTGCACAGCGCCATACGGCACGGTACCCCCCCCCTAGCCCCCACCCCACCCCACCTAGAAATAAACTCACCAATTTTTCACCACATCTTCTCCAGATACCTTCCCCCCACACGACGCAAAAACATTCTCTCCTATTCCAAAAGGTAGCTCCGGATCACTTTTGACTGTTTTGGAATCCATTAGGGCAAGGTTTTGAGCGTACATGCCTGCTTGGTATCTTAACGATCCACACTCGGCTAACTGAGGACTGCCATGAATCTTACGGTACTTGTTGTGCGTATCAACGATCTCTTTTGTAAAATCAGCGTTATCTGTTAAAAACAAATAAGATTGTCTGATGTAGCTGCATTAATTTTACTCTAGAGCAAAATGAAAAGGTGGTGGACTGTCGACTAGTTTTGATAACAAAATATAGCTGATGAGCAGAACACTTTATTACTCTGATGAAGGGCTCCGCTCGAAACGTCAGTATCTGCAAGATAAGTTTTATTTTGTCGCAAAGTATCCTTTTTGCAACAGAACAGTGTCCTTTTTATGATAAAACATGTGCCTCAAGAGTCTTTTTGAAGCTCTATCCTAACCCCCCGAACAATGTGACCTTCTAAAGCTGTGCAAGCACTGTTGGAGCCTCTAATTAGCGGACACCGACGGGATTAACGTTTCTTACGTGCGTTAATTAGAGGTGTCCGCTGGATGGAGTGTCCGCTAATTAGAGGTTTCACTGTAATCAATTTATTATTATGGTTGGATGAAACAACAATTACCTTTGCCGTTCTTGGCCGACATTGATGGTAAATTTCTAGGTTCTATATCCTTGCAAGGAAAGCCTAAATATCCTGGAAATTTGATGTTTAAAAATTAAGTCAGCCATGCTGTAGCTCTCTATAACTGCAGGAGTGTTAATAATATTTGATCTAATTTACTCCTGTCTAGTTTAACTCAGTTCAACTTAGGGGGCCCTTACACGAGCCCGGGTTGAGAGCCAACCCGAGTTAGCTCGCCAACCCGGGTCAACCCATCTACGAATAAACCCCTGTTAGCGTTTACACGATAGCCGGGTCAACCCGTCTTGCCGGGTGACCCTTTTCAAGACCCGGGTCGACCCAGGTTGAAGAGGTGCAACGGTGCGGAACTTTGGTCAATTCCTTCATGTAAACACGGGTTGACTTGACCCGGGCTCGTGTAAAGTGTTGGCAATATCATAATTTGTGTTGAGAAAAGCTGACCCGGGTTGGGGGAAAAAGCAGTCAACCAGGGTTCATGTAAACACGAAAAAAGAATAACCCTGCAGGGATGGCGAGCTGACCCAGGCTGGCACTCAACCCAGGCTCGTGTAAAGGCCCCCTTAGTCTATTACAGAATTACTTGCAATACATGCATGTAGTAATATATGTTTTACTTTATACCTCAGTGCTTTATATACATGTACACATATACAAATACACAAACATGAAGAATTCTTACCTGTCGTATGACAAATAACTAGGAGGAAATAAAGTCTCCAATGATTCATATTAGTTCCACATTAAGCCTCCTGATTTGCCGATTTTCAAAAAAAAAAAAAATATATATAATTTCCAAAACCTGCATTACTTTTGCTTAGTTTATTCATGCATAAATTATCTTATGGTGGTCCTCCACCCCCACCACCTTCACATATTCCACCACCACCTCCTTGGCCACCCATACTACCTCCACCACCAGGTGCTCCACCACCCTCACTTGCTCCACCAAGGCCCCCACCACCTTCACCACCACCACCCCCACCTCCTTCACTTATTCCCCCTCCACCAGCATGACCACCACCACCTTGACCACCTCCACCCATGTTCCCACCACCACCTTGACCACCTCCACCCATGTTCCCACCACCACCTTGACCACCTCCATCCATATTCCCACCACCACCTTGACCACCTCCACCCATGTTCCCACCACCACCTTGACCACCTCCACCCATGTACCCACCACCACCTTGACCACCTCCACCCATGTTCCCACCACCACCTTGACTACCTCCACCAGTTGAGTACGTCCACGTGTTTCCACCAAAGTTTCCTCCACCTTGGCCCCCACTAGAGCCTTGCGAGCCTTGACCACCTCCACCAGTTGAGTACGACCACCTGTTACCAGCATGACCACCACCACCGTCACCTTGCATATTAAATGACCTACTGTATCGCTTTTAAACTACGTCTAGAATTAAATAACGACAAATATCGTCTGTGACATGAATAAACTATATATCTATATTGATATATACATATATAGAATACATAGATAATTAGATATATTATAAAAAATATATCAGTATACATACAGTAGATATATACACATACAATTAGGAATTGAATTGCTACATACCTTTTACTTTGGTGTTTGCCAAAATGAATATCGCTGTATTGATGTAACAAATTTATCCTTCAGTTATCCTTCTTAGATAACGCAGCATACGAACTCAGACAGTCCTGCCACTAGGTGCTATCTCAAAATTCTTAATCTTCTTAAAAAAGCAATTAAAATCTCCAGTCACTTGTCAAACCTACTAAACTACTAAACGTGTCCTACTGCCATGCGTATTAAAGCTTGTAATAAATGGCTGAGCTAAACAGGTATGGGCAAACAAAAATCAACGTATTTCTATTTTTTTATAAAACGTGGCAATGTTGTCTATATATATATATATATTACAGTACAATTTTGAGATTGTGCATTACCAATTGAAATACTATAATACCATAAAAATTACGAGCTTTTGTAATTTTCAGATTAAAAATATTTTCAATTTGGATTTTTTCTGGCTACCTCTTACAAAAAGATCCAGAAATTTAAAACATGGTTTCCTTCCTATAGATGCTCGGTTTGTTCAAACTGCTTTGCATAGAGCAAATCCAATTTAAATTTCGGCAAATATTTAATGACAGTTTACAATGGTTTTAAAAATAAGGCGATTGATTTGGAAGGATATATTAGTTTTTACTACAATTAAAATAGCAGGTATAGTTTGTCATTTTATCAATTGAAGACGTTTGCGTTTAATGATTAACTGATAAGCGTGCCAAGAAATGAATGTGCCACAAGAATAAATTACTAGATTTAGTCGTCACAAGAAAACCAACTATACGGATCCTATATTTTGTTCGACTAAAGTATTTTTTTAAATTATCTTTATGAAATCTCTATGTAAATACTGGTGAATATACCGCGAAAGACAACAAAATAAGGTATGTAAACTTAATTGTGTTAAAGAAAAAAACATTATTTTATATAACTTTAGTCTTAAGGGGGATTGGCATTAAAAATTAAGTTTTACAATTTGAAAGAACTCATAAAATTGTAATAGAAGATCCTTTACAACTTTTTCGTATCTTTCTGCGTTTTCAAGATATTTCAATTTGTTTGATATGTAAATGAGATGGTCTCTGACGTCAGGTGTGGGGTAAAATATTTTCACACGTAGGAAAACCAGTTATATCTCTAAGTTTGTTCAGCGAAATCATTTGAAACTGTGCACATAAAAACTCCTTGCGACGCTGAACATTTCATGTTAGATATGTAAGTGATTTTGCTCTGTATGACCAAATGTCTTTTATTCCGAGAGCAATCTCTTTATTGTAAAACATAGGGTAGTATCCTCCAAGTTATGTACTCTTACTAGATTTTTAGAATGACTTTAACAATATAGTTTTGTAAATTATATTATATTTGATCATACGATATATGTTGTAAATCCTTTGTATTTTTAAACTTAAGATGGATATTGATTAAAACTTTAAAAAAAACTTTAAATATGAAAATGAGAAATGTTCTTCCAGCTATTTTACCCAACTATACTTATATTTCGAACTATAAGTATATTCGAACCTACAACATTTACCGATACCATTTTTATGCAGTTACTCTTTTTCCAAACGTATATTTTACAAAAATATAGCTGTCCAAATGTTTGGCTATTATATGTAGCTTCTCTTGGTACCAAAAAGCTAAATCACTAATTCACCAGAGTGTCAAATTTGCCGTTCGCCGCGCAATTTTTTCTCGCACACCAAAATTACGTGCATAACTGTATCAGTATATGTATAAACAATCATGGCCAAAAACCCTAGGACAGTTCGTAAAAACCACTACGCATTCGAAGTTGCCCCCCTTCCCCCCTTCAATGTTGCCATTCTATTGCTCTTTTTCGTCGTTATATCACACCAAGTATAAAATGAAACAACATTGATGGAGGGGGGAGGGGAGAGATTGTTAGGCAAGGATTCAAGGCGATATATATTATAGTTTTTCTTGTGTGAGGTTACCAGACTCTTCATTTGCACTGCTGTCCCAATTATTTATGGCCATGATTGTAGTTTAGAGCAAAGTGAATTAGTGATAAACTGCCGAGAATAGTTTTGATAATGGAATACTGACGTTTCAAGCGGAGTCCGGCCTTCATCAGAGAAAAATGTGGAGGTCCCCGCTCGAAACGTCATTATTTCGTTACCAAAACTATGGCACAGCAGTTTGCCACCTTTTCACTTTGTTCTATCTAAAACACTGCCTACACGGCACTCTACTTTTTTAAACTCTCGGATACATTGTTGATCTCATTTAAATTTTAAACAAATCTGAATAACTCGAGAGCAAAGTGAGAGATTGAAAAACTGTAAAAGCCATTCATCATTTCACTGGAGATCCTGAAGATTATTCCTTTTTTAAGTTTAAAACCTCTGTTAACTTCATAACATAAACAAATTGCTATACATGTTTATATTACAGACAAAATGGAAATACATTCCCACTTCTGCTTCTGTAGTTTGTTGTGTATTACTGTATTTCTCAGTGTAAAGCCCCGCACAGACGACCAAGTTTTCCTTGACAAGTTTTTCCTTGACAAGTTTTATTTGTTCATGTGTACGACACAAATTGACAAGTTTTTCCTTGACAAGGAGCCTTGTTCAAAAGCTGGTCATGTCAGCTGGTCATGCCAGCTTTTGAACAAGGAAAATTGTTCGTGTGTATAGTCGTCAAGGAAAACTTGACAAGATCATCATCTCCGAACCTTACGCGACCATTGCCGTCAAGGAAAACTTGTCCAACCGTACACACGAGCAATTATAAATAGTCGTACACACGAGCAAGGAAAGCTACCAAGGAACTTGTCAAGGAAAACTTGGTCGTCTGTGCGGGGCTACAGAAACGTGAGAAAAATCTAGCGATAAAAGTCGCTTATTCTTGATTTATATTTGTTTATTGGTATCGATTTGGGAGAAACATTCGTTATATTATGATTAAATTCCACGAAAGCTAAATTATACTTTTTATTCACATTTTTCGACAAAAAATTTCCTCACGCTTCATGCAGTAGCAACTACAGAAATCAGTAATACACAACAAACTACAGAAGCGGAAGGGGGAAGGTATTTCCATTCGACTGTAATAACTTTTTCTCTTTTCAAGATGGGACTAAATCCTGACACCAATATGGCCAAAATTCTGGTGACATCTTTGATGCTATTATTGGTATTTTTATCAACTGAAACAGGTGAGTTAGTATCCGTTTTCCTCTATATCAAACAAACTATTTAATTTCTTAAAATTCCTTTAATTTTAATTCCATGAACAGAATGTCAAAATTCAACACCCATCTCGAAACTGAAGGGAAATTTGACACACAGTGTTCTGGGAAAGCCATTGATTAAAAAAGTGGTCCTACTCGTGGAACGGCGCCAACACAGGAGGATCGCAAGGCTCTAGTGGGGGCCAAGGTGGAGGAAACTTTGGTGGAAACACGTGGACGTACTCAACTGGTGGAGGTAGTCAAGGTGGTGGTGGGAACATGGCTGGAGGTAGTCAAGGTGGTGGTGGGAACATGGGTGGAGGTAGTCAAGGTGGTGGTGGGAACATGGCTGGAGGTAGTCAAGGTGGTGGTGGGAACATGGCTGGAGGTAGTCAAGGTGGTGGTGGGAACATGGGTGGAGGTGGTCAAGGTGGTGGTGGGAACATGGGTGGAGGTAGTCAAGGTGGTGGTGGGAACATGGGTGGAGGTGGTCAAGGTGGTGGTGGGAACATGGGTGGAGGTGGTCAAGGTGGTGGTGGGAACATGGGTGAAGGTGGTGGAGGTGGAGGTGAAGGTGGAGGTGGGGGTGAAGGTGGAGGTGGTGGAGCAAGTGAGGGTGGTGGTGCTGCTGGTGCTGGTGGTGGTGCTGCAGTTGGTGGTGGTGGTGCTGCTGGTGGTTTGTTTGGTGTTGGACGGACATTTTCTCTAAAACATAATGGTGGAAAGTGCATTTATCCTGAGCAAGGAAGTGAGCAAAGTGGTACTTACTTGGTTGCTGCTTCCAAATGTGATGATCCTCTGGCAATATTCACTCAGATATCGTCTGGGCTGCTTAAAAACGTCAAAACTGGTTTGTGCGTAAAGCCAGAACAAGGAAGCCTGGCCAATGCTAAAGGGTTGACTATGGCAGACGACTGTGAAGGAAACATGTGGAGGATTAAAATGACACCTGGAAATTCGTTGCAAATGGAAGAAAGTGGTCACTGTGTCCACCCAAAAGGAGGCAGTGGAAATCCTAAAGAGAACACATTATTTCTGTTTCACAGAGGTTGTGATGAACAAAGGCTTTCATTTAGCATCCAAGGTAGGGTATGACCAGTACCAAGCACGCATTACCCGCTATATTAGTGGCGTGTGCAGTTAGCGCGCTGCCTCTCACCAAAAGTTAAGCCCGGTTAGACGGGGTTAGTACTTGGATGGGTGGAACTCGTGTGAGTAGAGTTGTTGTAGTTAATCTCCCTTGTGCTTCGAGGGTTTTTCGCCGGGTTCTCCGGTTTTCCTCCCTCCGTAAAATAAACACTGGCTTACTAGTTTGCAATGTTTAATAATAAACACTGGCTTACTAGTTTACAATGTTTAATAATAAACACTGGCTTACTATAGTTTACAATGTTTAATAATAAACACTAGCTGGCTCACAAGTTTACAATGTTTAATAATAAACACTGGCTTACTAGTTTACAATATTTAATAATAAACACTGGCTTAGTATAGTTTACAATGTTTAATAATAAACACTGGCTGACTACTTTACAATGTTTAATAATAAACAATGGCTTACTATAGTTTAGGGCAATTGTTCAATTGGAAAGACTCGTTGGAATTCAGAAACGCTGTGCTCGATTAATCTTAAATGCCCACACTCTTGATAATTCTGTCAAGCTATTTAGCACGTTAAACTGGATTCCAATAGATGACATTATCCGTGTTAAGAAATTGTGCATGATGTTCAAGATTGTCAACGGACTATGTCCGCAATATTTTGACAACTATGTACATTATGTTAAGGAACAGCCATAAACACAATACAAGAGCCTCAGCTAAAAAAAAACGTTTCATGCCAGTGCCATTCGGCTCTGGAATTTATTAAGTTTGGACGGTATGAACATGGCAAGTCTAACTTTAAATCTTATTTAAATAAAAATATCTTACACAACAATTGTAATAATGGCCACTTTAAAATCACACACACATTTTGAAAATCGGGTCACGATGCTCAAGTATATATTTATTTATTCTGATAATTATTGTTCATATTTGTATATATACCTGTTTTGTATATTTATGTATTTAATTGTAATAGGGCCACAATGTAAACTACTCAAATAAAGACTTATTATTATAATTTACCTTTCTTTTTGCAGATGCTGGTGGCGGAGGTGGTGCTGGAGGAGGGTTTGGCGGAGGTGCTGGAGGGGGTGGTGAAGGTGGTGGTGGTGCTGGTGCTGGTGGTGGCGCTGGTGGTGGTGCTGCTGGTGGTGGTGCTGGTGGTGGTGCTGGTGGTGGTGCTGCTGGTGGTGGTGGTGCAGGTGCTGGTGGTGCAGGTGCTGGTGGTGCTGGTGGTGGTGCTGCTGGTGGTTGGTTTGGTGTGGGACGGACATTTTCTCTAAAACATAATGGTGGAAAGTGCATTTATCCTGAACAAGGAAGTGAACAAGGTGGTACTTACTTGGTTGCTGCTTCCAAATGTGATGATCCTCTGGCAATATTCACTCAGATACCGTCTGGGCTGCTTAAAAACGTCAAAACTGGTTTGTGCGTAAAGCCAGAACAAGGAAGCCTGGCCAATGCTAAAGGGTTGACTATGGCAGACGACTGTGAAGGAAACATGTGGAGGATTAAAATGACACCTGGAAATTCGTTGCAAATGGAAGAAAGTGGTCACTGTGTCCACCCAAAAGGAGGCAGTGGAAATCCTAAAGAGAACACATTATTTCTGTTTCACAAAGGTTGTGATGAACAAAGGCTTTCATTTAGCATCCAAGGTAGGGTATGACCAGTACCAAGCACGCATTACCCGCTATATTGGTGGCGTTTGCAGTTAGCGCGCTGCCTCTCGCCAAAAGTTAAGCACGGTTAGACGGGGTTAGTACTTGGATAGGCGGAACTCCTGTGAGTAGAGTTGTTGTAGTTAATCTCCCCTGTGCTTCGAGGGTTTTTCGCCGGGTTCTCCGGTTTTCCTCCCTCCGTAAAATAAACACTGGCTTACTAGTTTGCAATGTTTAATAATAAACACTGGCTTACTACTTTACAATGTTTAATAATAAACACTGGCTTACTATAGTTTACAATGTTTAATAATAAACACTGGCTTACTATAGTTTACAATGTTTAATAATAAACACTGGCTTACTAATTTACAATGTTTAATAATAAACACTGGCTTACTAATTTACAATGTTTAATAATAAACACTGGCTTACTATAGTTTACAATGTTTAATAATAAACACTGGCTTACTATAGTTTACAATGTTTAATAATAAACACTGGCTGACTACTTTACAATGTTTAATAATAAACACTGACTGGCTTACTATAGTTTAGGGCAATTGTTCAATTGGAAAGACTCGTTGGAATTCAGAAACGCTGTGCTCGATTAATCTTAAATGCCCACACTCTTGATAATTCTGTCAAGCTATTTAGCACATTAAACTGGATTCCAATAGATGACATTATCCGTGTTAAGAAATTGTGCATGATGTTCAAGATTGTCAACGGACTATGTCCGCAATATTTTGACAACTATGTACATTATGTTAGGAACAGCCATAAACACAATACAAGAGCCTCAGCTAAAAAAAAAACGTTTCATGCCAGTGCCATTCGGCTCTGGAATTTATTAAGTTTGGACGGTATGAACATGGCAAGTCTAACTTTAAATCTTATTTAAATAAAAATATCTTACACAACAATTGTAATAATGGCCACTTTAAAATCACACACACATTTTGAAAATCGGGTCACGATGCTCAAGTATATATTTATTTATTCTGATAATTATTGTTCATATTTGTATATATACCTGGTTTGTATATTTATGTATTTAATTGTAATAGGGCCACAATGTAAACTACTCAAATAAAGACTTATTGTTATAATTTACCTTTCTTTTTGCAGATGCTGGTTCATTTGAAGGAGGTGGTGCTGGAGGAGGGTTTGGCGGAGGTGCTGGAGGAGGGGGTGGTGAAGGTGGTGGTGCTGGTACTGGTGGTGGTGCTGCTGGTGGTGCTGCTGGTGGTGGTGCAGGTGGTGGTGGTGCTGGTTGTGGTGGTGCTGGTGGTGGTGCAGGTGCTGGTGGTGGTGAAGGTGGTGGTGGTGCTGCTGCTGGTGGTGCTGGTGGTGGTGCTGGTGGTGGTGCTGCTGGTGGTGGTGGTGCTGGTGGTGGTGCTGCTGGTGGTGGTGCAGGTGCTGGTGGTGGTGCTGGTGCTGGTGGTGGCGCTGGTGGTGGTGCTGCTGGTGGTGGTGCTGGTGGTGGTGCTGGGTGGTGGTGCTGCTGGTGGTGGTGGTGCAGGTGCTGGTGGTGGTGCTGCTGGTGGTTGGTTTGGTGTGGGACGGACATTTTCTCTAAAACATAATGGTGGAAAGTGCATTTATCCTGAGCAAGGAAGTGAACAAGGTGGTACTTACTTGGTTGCTGCTTCCAAATGTGATGATCCTCTGGCAATATTCACTCAGATACCGTCTGGGCTGCTTAAAAACGTCAAAACTGGTTTGTGCGTAAAGCCAGAACAAGGAAGCCTGGCCAATGCTAAAGGGTTGACTATGGCAGACGACTGTGAAGGAAACATGTGGAGGATTAAAATGACACCTGGAAATTCGTTGCAAATGGAAGAAAGTGGTCACTGTGTCCACCCAAAAGGAGGCAGTGGAAATCCTAAAGAGAACACATTATTTCTGTTTCACAGAGGTTGTGATGAACAAAGGCTTTCATTTAGCATCCAAGGTAGGGTATGACCAGTACCAAGCACGCATTACCCGCTATATTGGTGGCGTGTGCAGTTAGCGCGCTGCCTCTCACCAAAAGTTAAGCCCGGTTAGACGGGGTTAGTACTTGGATGGGCGGAACTCCTGTGAGTAGAGTTGTTGTAGTTAATCTCCCCTGTGCTTCGAGGGTTTTTCGCCGGGTTCTCCGGTTTTCCTCCCTCCGTAAAATCAACACTGGCTCACTAGTTTGCAATGTTTAATAATAAACACTGGCTCTAGTTTGCAATGTTTAATAATAAACACTGGCTTACTATAGTTTACAATGTTTAATAATAAACACTAGCTGGCTCACAAGTTTACAATGTTTAATAATAAACACTGGCTTACTAGTTTACAATATTTAATAATAAACACTGGCTTACTATAGTTTACAATGTTTAATAATAAACACTAGCTGGCTCACAAGTTTACAATGTTTAATAATAAACACTGGCTTACTAGTTTACAATATTTAATAATAAACACTGGCTTACTATAGTTTGCAATGTTTAATAATAAACACTGGCTTACTATAGTTTACAATGTTTAATAATAAACACTGGCTGACTACTTTACAATGTTTAATAATAAACACTGGCTTACTATAGTTTAGGGCAATTGTTCAATTGGAAAGACTCGTTGGAATTCAGAAACGCTGTGCTCGATTAATCTTAAATGCCCACACTCTTGATAATTCTGTCAAGCTATTTAGCACGTTAAACTGGATTCCAATAGATGACATTATCCGTGTTAAGAAATTGTGCATGATGTTCAAGATTGTCAACCGACTATGTCCGCAGTATTTTGACAACTATGTACATTATGTTAGGGACAGCCATAAACACAATACAAGAGCCTCAGCTAAAAAAATAACAGTACCGAAATATCGTACTGGTCTTCGTACGTTTCATGCCAGTGGCATTCGGCTCTGGAATTTATTATTTAAGGGGGCATTAATTAGTCTGTTATTTATTTTGTAAGCCCATCGTTAATAAAAAGATTGTTAAAGTCTTAGCTAACCCAGGAAAGCGTCTTCACGACGACTAATTAATTTATTAAATCTTCGCTTTGATCACGAAACACACAAACAACGTTGATGTTCTATTTCAGTTCCTTTCAGCACTATTTATTCACACAGTCAAGCAAACGAACGCGTATCGAAGCGAGTTCAACAGTTTTCCAGCCCGGTTTGCCGGGATGAAAACGATTACATGGACATTTCCATCCCGGTTAACCGGGCCAGCCCGGTCCATGTAATCGCCCCCTTACTTTCAAAAACTCATTAATAATTCACGAGGAAAACACAAAGGAAATCAGTACCATGTCCGTGGTTTTATACCTGATAAAACTTCTTGACGTCAGAAAGAATACTAATGAACATACAATTTTATATAAAGAATACTAATGACATTACAATTTTATATAAAGAATACTAATGAACATACAATTTTATATAAAGAATACTAATGAACATACAATTTTATATAAAGAATACTAATGAACATACAATTTTATATAAAGAATACTAATGAACGTACAATTTTATATAAAGAATACTAATGAACATAACATCCAATAACGAATCGTTTTTGAAGTCATTCAAAACACTCGCATCACGTGTTCTGCTCGTGTTTTAAATATTACTTAAATCTTATTTAAATAAAAATATCTTACACAACAATTGTAATAATGATCACACACACATTTTGAAAATCGGGTCACGATGCTCAAGTATATATTTATTTATTCTGATAATTATTGTTCATATTTGTATATATATACCTGTTTTGTATATTTATGTATTTAATTGTAATAGGGCCACAATGTAAACTACTCAAATAAAGATTTATTATTATTTACTTTTATTTTTGCAGATGCTGGTGCTGGAGGAGGGTTTGCAGGAGGGGGTGGCGAAGGTGGTGGTGCTGGTGCTGGAGGAGGGTTTGCAGGAGGGGGTGGCGAAGGTGGTGGTGCTGGTGGTGGTGCTGGAGGAGGGTTTGCAGGAGGGGGTGGCGAAGGTGGTGGTGCTGGTGGTGGTGCTGGAGGAGGGTTTGCAGGAGGGGGTGGTGAAGGTGGTGGTGGGGGAGAGGGTGGTGGGAGAGTTGGTGCTGGAGGAAGGGGTAGTTGGGGAGGAGGGGGTGGGGGACAGGGTGGTGGTTGGAGAGAGGGTGGAGGAGGATGGGGTGGTGGGAGAATGGGTGGTGGAGGAGGGGGTGGTAATAACGGAGGATGGGGTGGTGGGAGAATGGGTGGTGGAGGAGGGGTGGTAATAACGGAGGAGGGGGTGGTAATAACGGAGGTTGGCGTTCATCTTGGTCAACAGGTGGGAACAGGGGATCTAATAATGGTGGTGGTTATTATTCTTGGCCCATGGTGAAAGATCAGAAAATGCTAAAGAAAGTTCATAGAAAACATCCCAAGAAAAAGCATGGTCAAGTAAAAATAATCATCAGCGTCAAAAAGCACACAATTAACAAAAAAAAACACTCGAAGGGTTAGACTTGTTTAAAGTGTCTGTTTACTGTCTAAGAGAACTGATTGCGATCTAACTGTTTTAGTTGAAACTGAACATATACCGGGTATGCGTGTACAGATCAAATAACAGAACTTTATTTCAGTTTGATTTAAAATAGGCCACTTAACTTTTCTATACAAGGTCACAAATTAAATAAGCTCAGAGCTTTTACGGTGGATAGACATTTAGTTTTATATTTATTACGCTTCTACATGTACTTAAAGTAATACAAGTAGATGCGGGACAAGTACGACAGAGCTAAGTTTTAATTTAATTACATCGTTGTCACAAGTACAGTATGTAAAATTTATGTATGAGTATCAATTATATGATAATTGAAAGCTGTGTTTCAGTAGAAGCAAGGTTTAGCAAAGAGCGTGTTCTGCTTAAAGGACATTGGCAACAAAAATTAAGTTTGTTTCATTTGAAAGAACTCGTGAAATTGTAATAGAAGATCGTTTACAATTTTTTCGTATCTTTCTTCGTTTTCAAGATATTTCAATTTGTTTGATATGTAAATGAGATGGTCTCTCACGCCAGGTGTGGGGGTAAAATATTTTCACATGTAGCAAAACCAGTTATCTCTCTAAGTTGGTTCAGCGAAATCATTTGAAACTGTGCACATAAAAACTCCTTGCGACGCTGAACATTTCATGTTAGATATGTAAGTGATTTTGCTCTGTATGAAAATATTTTACCCCACTCATGACATCAGAGACCATCTCATTTACATATCAAACAAATTGAAACATCTTGAAAACGCAGAAAGATACGAAAAAGTTGTAAAGGATCTTCTATTACAATTTCACGAGTTCTTTCAAATGAAACAAACTTAATTTTTATTGCCAATACCCTTTAAAACAACATATTTTAAACAGATAGATGCAAAAGTTATCAACGTCATAACAAGGATTAATTACGGCGTTATTGTACAGTGATTAGAAATTAAGTCGAATTGATTAACTGAAATGCTGTGAGTAACTTCGTTACAAGTAACTAGTTACAGTAACTAGTTACATTTTTAAGTAACTGTAACTGAATCTAGTTACTTTTTCTGAAGAAGTAACTGTAACTATAACTAGTTACTTTTTGAGGAAGTAACTATAACTAGTTACTTTTTTAAAGAACTGTAACTAGTTACAATATTTGATTAAAAAATGTGACTAGTACAGTAACTGATATTCAGTTGAGGATGTCATTCTTTCTTGATAAGAATTGTTTTGATATAATAATAAAGGTACATTATGTACACATTTGACTATTTCTGCTTAGTGACAACTATATTTAGGCATTTAGCTGTAAAAACATAATTATGGTACTGGCATCTAAAAACTAGTATTTTCTTTGTTGATTCTAGTAACACGGACAAAGGAATGTAACTTTGTAACTAGTTACAATATTTTTGAAGTAACTTTGTAACTGTAACTAGTTACTTTCTTTTCATTGTAACTTTTATCGGTAACTAGTTACTTTTCTAACGATGTAACTGTAACTGTAACTGGTTACAAAAATTATGTAACTTTTACAGCACTGTATATTACATCCTGACGTCCAAAGTAAGAGCAACAAGCTCTATATTGCATGCTACGTATTCTTATCTTCACCACCCATGACTGCAGGTGTCCCAGGATATAAACATTAAATAAAAGCCACAACAAAATAAAACAAATATCGAGAACCTGCAGTTCACCTGTTGCCTTCATACAAGTGTTTCAAATTTTGTATCATTCTTTCGTCTGAAGAGCAAATGGATACAAAAAAGATTACGAAAAACTATAAAACTTGGTAAGTGAAAGTCTTCGCTCATTTGGTTTAGAAGATTGTGTTGTATATTTGTTTTTATAATTGTCTGTTAGTAAGTTCATCTGGTAGCGACCTCCAACAGACACGTTATCAATAGCGCCACATGCAAGCACGACAAAAACGAGTTTGATCTAATCGAAGAGATTAATTAAAGTGTTTATGAAACGAAAATTAAGTTTGTCTTATTTGAAAGAACTTTTGAAATGACAAAGTAAGATCTTTTGCTGTTTTTTGTTTCCTTGCTTCGTTTATGAGATATTTCAGTTTGTTTTATATGTGAAACTAACCAGTGACATCACAAGGTGCATAATGACTTACTGGGAAAGGTTATATATATTTTCTGTTATCAAACGGAATCACTTCAAAGCAATTATGTGTGCGTTTTTCCCTTACAACAACAGAAATATACATTTTCAACTGATTCCGTTTAGTAATAGCAAAGATATATAACCTTTCCCAGTAAGTCATTATGCACGTTGTGATGTCACTGGTTAGTTTCACATATAAAACAAACTGAAATATCTCATAAACGAAGCAAGGAAACAAAAAACAGCAAAAGATCTTACTTTGTCATTTCAAAAGTTCTTTCAAATAAGACAAACTTAATTTTCGTTTCATAAACACTTTAACACAAGAGTTTCGCATGAAGTATGGGTTAGTTACCGAACCCGAGGCAACTATGTCAGTTATTTACGGAGGGCCGAAAATCAAGTTAATTGCCCTGGACTAATATATATTAGCCCAGGGCAATTAACTTGATTTATGCGTGGTTTGGAGTAACTATTATAAATAAACAACCGCGGTACATCAAAGAAAACCGAGGTGATTGTGAACTAATGAAGGGGCTATTTACATGAGCCAGGCTAGCCCGGTTAACTGGGCTCACGCGATTTATTGAATTTCTTGTGAAAATAATTATGGATTTTCAACAATTCTCATGGGTTCTTGGATTTGCGGATTTTTCGGCAAAGTGTACGAGATTTTTTATTTGCCCCTTCGATTATGCACGTGTACATGACAACATGTGACATTTACTTTTAAAACAAAACACACGTTACATTGTGATTTTAAGTTGTAGCTTCTATACATTGTCGCTTCGTGTTTTCAATCTGATAAAACACTGCTCCTCATGTTTTAAATATGACTTCAATATCTGTGTTACTTTTGATTCTATTTTAGACTTTGAATTCTTGGTGAACTAAAAGGTTAATGCTCATCGGTAAACAATCACGATGTTCTTTGCCTTATTTTTCACCTTGTTTATTCGTGGTGAGTGGCTTTTAAATGATGTGCAGGGCATTACCCCAAGCTCACACATGCATGCGCTACATATATATATATATATATATACTATTTACAGAATGAGTGGCCGTTCTGTATCGGGGTATGCAGAACGGACACGAATTATGTAAATGACTTCTAAAACGATCTATTTGGTAAGTTCATTGGCGTAGTAATTTTTCTAAAAAACCGTTGTCTAAGTCGAGAAAATCAAAGCTAAAGTTTATGTAAATCAAGAGGAATCTGTATCACTTAATTTTCACATGCCTCGGGCCCGCAGTTTCCTTTGTTCTTTTCGGGGAATATATTAATATCCATCAATAGAGCGTTTTCACTCACGTGATCGGTGGCCCCATTGGGGTGGTGAAACAATACGAAATATTTGAATAAGAAAGAGCTAATTCCCATACCGTACACCAATATGGCCGCCATTTCATTGTTTTGGTACACCAATATGGCCGCCGTGACGTCAGATGAAAACGCTCTATAGACCTTATTCAAAAATGGCCGCCGAATTAGAATTATTTTATATGCATATAAATTAGCCCTTATGACCTCGTTTTAAAGTAAAAATTCTTTTGAATTTGCCACATGAAAACGAGTTCATAAGGGCTAATTTATATGTATATAAAAGAATCTTAATTCGGTGGCCATTTTTGAAAAAGGTCTATATTCCCTCTAATATTCCCCTCAGGAACGAAAATCTAATCGAGCGATTAATTTCCTCATAAATGGATTTATATAAGCCATGGCAAACTTTGATAGCTTATAGCTCAAAGACTATGTGGCATATTTGCTTGAAATTTTCTGTCATGTTGATCTGTTCAAAACGCCGCTTAAAATGGTTTTCGCTTCATTCCTATTCCATTTCCTAGCTGTCCGAATTGGTCTTTGGTAATTTTTATTCTGGCTAACGCCACACGATTTTATTCACCTCTGGGGAAGCCCTTGGACAGGAATGAGTTATAAACTATCTCTCTAATTCTTTCCTGTCCAAATTGGTCTTTAGTATTTTATTCTGGCTAACGCCAGACGATTTTATTCACCTCTGGGGAAGCCCTCGGACAGGAATGAGTTAAAAGTGTCGGCCATTATGAAGGTGGTCTATTATCAACTTGAAATGAATGCACGTACTAAATAATCTATCTATGTCTATTAATTATCATCATTGTTAATTTCCTAAACTTTTATTTTAGAAAGCTTTCAAAATTTTGAGACCACTGACAAAAACGACAACGCCAATATAAATAATCTTGGCTACAACAGCAGCTTATCCAGCGAGTTACCACACATGCGACCAGAAATGAAGACTGGACTGAGTGCTAGTGGTGGTAGTGCTGGTGGTGGTAGTGCTGGTGATGGTAGCGCTGGTGGTGGTAGCGCTGGTGGTGGTAGTGCTGGTGATGGTAGTGCTGGTAGTGGTAGTGCCGGTGGTGGTAGTGCTGGTGGTGGTAGTGCTGGTGGTGGTAGTGCTGGTGGTGATAGTGCTGGTGATGGTAGTGCTGGTGGTGGTAGCACTGGTGGTGGTAGTGCTGGTGATGGTAGTACTGGTGGTTGTGGTGCTGGTGGTGGTAGTGCTGGTGGTGGTAGTGCTGGTTGTGGTAGTGCTGGTGATGGTAGTGCTGGTGGTGGTAGTGCTGGTGGTGGTAGTGCTGGTGGTGGTAGTGCTGGTGATGGTAGTGCTGGTGATGGTAGTGCTGGTGATGGTAGTGCTGGTGGTAGTAGCAGCAAGTGGGGTAGTAGCGGTGGTAGTGCTGGTGGTGGTAGCAGCAAGTGGGGTAGTAGTGGCGGTAGTGCTGGTGGTGGTAGCAGCAAGTGGGGTAGTAGTGGTGGTAGTGCTGCTGGTGGTGGTAGCAGCAAGTGGGGTAGTAGTGGTGGTAGTGCTGGTGGTGGTAGTAGCAAGTGGGGTAGTGGTGGTAGTGCTGGTGGTGGTAGTGCTGGTGGTGGTAGCAGCAAGTGGGGTAGTAGTGGTGGTAGTGCTGGTGGTGGTAGTAGCAAGTGGGGTAGTGGTGGTAGTGCTGGTGGTGGTAGTGCTGGTGGTGGTAGCAGCAAGTGGGGTAGTAGCGGTGGTAGTGCTGGTGGTGGTAGCAGCAAGTGGGGTAGTGCTGGTAGTGCTGGTGGTGGTAGCAGCAAGTGGGGTAGTAGTGGTGGTAGTGCTGGTGGTGGTAGCAGCAAGTGGGGTAGTGCTGGTGGTGGTAGCAGCAAGTGGGGTAGTAGTGGTGGTAGTGCTGGTGGTGGTAGTAGCAAGTGGGGTAGTGGTGGTAGTGCTGGTGGTGGTAGCAGCAAGTGGGGTAGTAGCGGTGGTAGTGCTGGTGGTGGTAGCAGCAAGTGGGGTAGTAGTGGTGGTAGTGCTGGTGGTGGTGGTAGCAGCAAGTGGGGTAGTAGAGGTGGTAGTGCTGGTAGCAGCAAGTGGGGTAGTAGCGGTGGTAGTGCTGGTGGTGGTAGCAGCAAGTGGGGTAGTAGTGGTGGTAGTGCTGGTGGTGGTAGTAGCAAGTGGGGTAGTGGTGGTAGTGCTGGTGGTGGAAGTGCTGGTGGTGAAAGTGCTGGTGGTGGTGGTAGCAGCAAGTGGGGTAGTAGAGGTGGTAGTGCTGGTAGCAGCAAGTGGGGTAGTAGCGGTGGTAGTGCTGGTGGTGGTAGCAGCAAGTGGGGTAGTAGTGGTGGTAGTGCTGGTGGTGGTAGTAGCAAGTGGGGTAGTGGTGGTAGTGCTGGTGGTGGAAGTGCTGGTGGTGGTGGTAGCAGCAAGTGGGGTAGTAGTGGTGGTAGTGCTGGTGGTGGTAGCAGCAAGTGGGGTAGTAGTGGTGGTAGTGCTGGTGGTGGTAGCAGCAAGTGGGGTAGTGCTGGTGGTGGTAGCAGCAAGTGGGGTAGTAGAGGTGGTAGTGCTGGTGGTGGTAGCAGCAAGTGGGGTAGTAAAGGTGGTAGTACTGGTAGAAGCAAGTGGGGTAGTAGTGGTGGTAGTGCTGGTGGTGGTAGCAGCAAGTGGGGTAGTGCTGGTGGTGGTAGCAGCAAGTGGGGTAGTAGTGGTGGTAGTGCTGCTGGTGGTGGAATGAATCATGGAAGAAAAGGAGGAAGGGGAGGAAGTAAAGGAGGAGGAAGAGGAGGAGGAGGAGGAAGAGGAGGAGGAAGAGGAGGAGGTGGAATGGGAGGTGGAATAGGAGGTGGAGGCAGAGGTGGAATGGGAGGTGGAATTGGAGGTGGAGGTAGAGGAGGTGGAATAGGAGGTGGAATTGGAGGTGGATTTGGAGGTGGAATGGGAGGTGGAGGTAGAGGAGGTGGAATAGGAGGTGGAGGTAGAGGAGGTGGAGGTAGAGGAGGTGGAATAGGAACGTGCGACATGATCAAAGAAGATGGTAAGTAGCACTCGAAGAAGCAAGATATAATTAAGTGACAGAGAAACTTAGTAAAATATAGACCTCGCTATATATGTCCAGTATGTATATCTTCCCAAAGTTATTAATAATTCATGAGGAAAATTCAAAAGAAAGAAATAGTTTATCAGTATTTATAAATCGGAAGATTACGGTCAAATTTAGCAAACTTTGAGGTCGATTTTCTCTTAAAATATTGATTCGTTTGTGAAGCTATATCCAACACTCGTCAGTGTTCATCCTCCGAGGTCTAAATACAGCCAAGCTGTTTAACACTTTGAGGCCTGGACCTCTCCCTGTTCTGAATAAAATCGTCTGGCGTTAGCCAGAATAAACCTTAAAGACTCGTCGTCAGGCTTGAACGTGTTAAAAAACCTCGTATTTTCAACCTGCTTGACTGGATTTAGAAATCAGAAGAATTACACTGAGTCGTGTTGGTTTTTCTATTTATCTAATATAGGAGGCTGGTTCGTCATAAAACATATATCAGGCAGATGCGTTTACCCTCAAGGTGGCCAAGCAGGCACACGGTTGGTTCTAGGCGGCGAGACAGGCAACAATCAAATGTACGTGTTTGTGTGGACTTCGAAAAAATCCTTGAAACACATAGTGAGTGGAATGTGTGTCATCCCAAAAGGAGGGTTCTTGGTGCTTCAGAAAAAGTGTGATGCCTCGCCAAATATGAAGTTTCAATATCGAAAATATTCACGAGTCCTGAAACATATAAGTGACAACAAAGTGGTTTTTCCACAAGAAGGAGGTCTCCAAACTAGATTTGGCACCGCACTCATCCTAAAAACAGGACAGGAAGCAGGCATGATATTTGTTTTAAAAAGTAAGTACTTCCTAATTGGGACTTGTATTTTAATCAGATGATTATTTTGGCAAAGTAGCTATATTTACAGCATAACTTAAAGTGTCTATGAAACGAATATTAAGTTTGTCTTACTTGAAAGAACACTTAAAATTATAGAGTAACATCTTTTGCAGTTTTTCTTTTCCTTGCTTTATTCTTGAGATATTTTGGTTTGTTTGATATGCAAATTAAATATTTTGACGTCGTAAATGCATAATGAGCTATCGGAGAAGGTTAAAAATGGTTAAGTAGGATTAAGTACGGTTAACTAAGGTTAAGAATGGCAAAGTAGGGCTAAATAAGGTTAAGTAAGGTTAAGTAGGGTTAAGAATGGTAACGTAGGGTTGAGAATGGTTAAGTAGAGTTAAGAATAGTAAAGTAGGGTTACGAAAGGTTAAGTAGGGTTAACAATGGTAAAGTAGGGTTAAGAATGGTTAAGTAGGGTTAAGAATGGTAAAGTACGGCTAAGTAAGGTTAAGTAGGTTAAGAATGGTAAAGTAGGGTTAAGTAAGGTTAAGTAGGGTTAAGAATGATAAAGTAGGGTTAAGTAAGGTTAAGTAGGGTTAAGAATGGTAAAGTAGGGCTAAGTAAGGTTAAGTAGGGTTAAGAATGGTAAAGTAGGGTTAAGTAAGGTTAAGTAGGGTTAAGAATGGTAAAGTAGGGCTAAGTAAGGTAAAATAGGGTTAAGAATGGTTAAGTAGGGTTAAGAATGGTTAAGAATGATTTTAAGAATACGTTGATAATTGAAGAGAATACCACATATTACACAAAATGAAAAGTTAAACCATTTATATCCTAAACAAACTACTTAGCCTTACTCTTTTTTTGCAGGTGCCTTAAAGATGAAAATACAGTTTTCATTCACATTGGGAGGTGGTGGTGCTGGTGTTGGCGGTGGAGGAGTAGGTGTTGGTGCCGTTGGAGGAGCAGGTGGTGGTGTCGTTGGAGGAGCAGGTGGTGGTGTCGTTGGAGGAGTAGGTGGTGGTGTCGTTGGAGGAGCAGGTGGATTTGGAATAGGAGGAGGAGGTAGAATGGGAGGAAAGGCTGGTGGTGGAGTTAGAATAGGTGGAGGAGGAAGGATGGGAGCTGGTGGTAGATATGGAATGGCTGGTGGCGGTGGAGGTAAGATAAACCGCTTTTAGTTTTAATTGATTTTGAAACCATTCAGTAGTACTAGTTTCACCAGAATTAAACACTTTTGGTTTGTTTGTTTTTTCAACAGGAATGTTTGTAATAAGACACAAATCGTCTGGCATGTGTTTGTATCCAAAACGTGGAGAATCTCGAAACGACGTGCTGCTTGTTTTGGCGAACAAATGCCACGATCCGAAAGCTGTCTTTTCTTGGACTAGAAGGCGATCAATCCGGTCAGTCGTTCTGAAAGACATGTGTATTCACGTAAAAAATGGTGCAAGGATACCAGCTGATGGTACATACTTGGTGTTATTTAAACTGTGTGATCAAGAGCGTCTGGGGTTCAGTTTCAGAGGTGGAAAATTCCAACACAAGCCAAGTAAGAAATGTGTTCAGCCACAAAAAAAGCAAGACAAACCACCAAGTTCAACGTTAGCTATAGTGGGACAATGTCCAGCAACCTTCTTCTCCTGGATGAGGTGGGAATTTTCAAGTAAGCATGAAACGAAATGGAAATGAAATTACAGAAGTAACGTGACGTGAAGTAAAGTAACGTGACGTGAAGTAAAGTAAAGTGAGGTGAGATGAAGTGAAGTGGAGTGAAGTGAAGTCAAATGAAGTGAAGTGGAGTGGAGTGAGGTGACGTGAGGTGACGTGAGGTGATGTGAGGTGACGTGAGGTGACGTGAGGTGACGTGAGTTGAGATGAGATGAAGTGAAGTGGAGCGAAGTGGAGTGAAGTGAAGTGAAGTGAAGTGAAGTGAGGTGACGTGAGGTGACGTGAGGTGAGTTGAGATGAGATGAAGTAAAGTGGAGCGAAGTGAAGTGAAGTGGAGTGAAGTGAAGTGAAGTGACGTGAAGTGAGATGAAGTGGAGTGGAGCGAAGTGAAGTGAAGTGAAGTGAAGTGAAGCGAAGTGGAGTGGAGCGAAGCGGAGTGGAGCGGAGCGAAGTGAAGCGAAGTGAAGTGAAGTGAAGTGAAGTGAAGTGAAGTGAAGTGAAGTGAAGTGAAGTGAAGTGAAGTGAAGTGAAGTGAAGTGAAGTGAAGTGAAGTGAAGTGAAGTGAAGTGAAGTGAAGTGAAGTGAAGTGAAGTGAAGTGAAGTGAAAGTAAAGATTTCATGTTGAGCAATCATGGAGGTATAAGTGATTTTGAAAATAACGGTTTTCTCACGGGCCTCAAAAAAAAAAAAGACAAGATTTTTTCCACTAACTGTTGTTACTTTCATCGGTTTTAGTGACAATTGTCAAATTTTCCGGAGGTAGATGGTCTATTACGTATAGTGCATCAGGTGGAGGAATGCGAGGGCATTCATATAAGTGGAGTAAAAGTGGAGGAAGGAAAGTAGGCGGAAAGTACTCATATAAGTGGGGCAGTAAAGGCGGAGGACGTGGAGGTGAAGGACGTGGAGGTGGGGGAACGGCAGGAGGACACTCGAGCCCATTTAAGTGGGGCAGTAGTAAAAGTGGAGGGGGTGGAGGAGGGGCAGCAGGTGGGGGAAGTGCAGGAGGACACTCGAGCCCATTTAAGTGGGGTAGTAGCAGTGGTGGAAGTGGTGGTGGTGGAGGAGGTGGTGGTGGTGGTGGTGGTGGCGGTGGTGGCCAATGGTCTAGTGGTGGAAGTTGGTCTTCAAGTTCTAGTTCTAGTTCTAAATGGGGTAAAAAGGACAATATCGCAGAAACGATATCTCACGGGAACAGAACTATCACATATCTATGAACGTGTGCCGTCATACTGAAAGTTTAAATCCAACCACCAAAGAAAACCAAGCGAAGAGAATGACGACAGTCATTGATATTTATCACAAAAGATCACACCGGAACACTGGTCCTATATTATATGTCGTAAAAGGTTTATGTAATAGATAGAGCATGAGCAGCGATCTGTATCTGATTTACAAGGCCAGACGAGCTGTATTTATCGTACTTATCAAATGGACGCATCTAAATAGGCATGTTTTCAAACTATTTTTCAAGTTGGAGTGATTTTAGCTCAGTAAATTGAGGAAAATGTTTATGATTCATTCATTTGTTTAATATTCATTTCTTTTGAATTTTCTATAATATAAATATTTATATCAAATGAAACATGTTACTGTTGTGTATAGGTATTTTCAATAAACGTTGTAAAGGAGTTATTTGATCTAGAAGAAAAATGTTTGGTATAACGTACACTAAACTTTGGTAAAAAAAACGAATTAAATAAGTGGGGTTTTTTTTTTATATAGCTGGGTTTTTGCTGGTTAGTTGTACTCAGACTGCTATTGGTTCATTTATGGTCACGTGGGATTATACAAATCAAATGTTTCCTGTGCTCATGATCAGACAACAACTGCTTAGTGAAAGTCTAGCTAAACGGCCTAAACCAAGCAAAAATCCAACAAAACCCAGCTACATAAATAACAAAGCACTTCATGTCTGATTCCTCGGGAAACATTTAGTTTTGTTTTCCCTTGAGTCTCGATGCTTCCCCCAGCTTCGTCTCGGGAAAC
This sequence comes from Paragorgia papillata, assembly GCA_035771165.1. Classification (NCBI taxonomy): domain Eukaryota; kingdom Metazoa; phylum Cnidaria; class Anthozoa; order Scleralcyonacea; family Coralliidae; genus Paragorgia; species Paragorgia papillata. Next base: position 799,088 of record JAWNZC010000430.1, on the reverse strand, counting down.
ATTTAGACTCTCGGGAAAACAAAACTAAATGTGACCAGACATTAAGTGTATAATTATATGTACATTTTCAGTTGAAAATGTAAAGAAAAGCACTCCCTTAAAACCAAGAAACGGTCAAAAAACGCAATTCAAAGACTCTTGCTTCTTTCCCGCGCTTTTCTTCGGTCTAGCATGATAAGTCCTTTTTTCCTACAAATAACACCTCGAAAACTACATGCAGATAATAGCATTGTGGGCTCTGACAACCACAGTTTTTATTTGTAAGTCAAGAGTTTTATCCGCAAGTGTGAAGTAAAATAATTGATGTGTTAAAAATTCCCACCTTCATTCTCCAACAGCGCTCACCTGACCTAATCACTCGCGCTTTGGTATCTTTCGTTGTTTCATTAAACGCAAGTACACTTAGCTTTGTCTGCGATGTTTTAATCTTTATGCTGTTTGTCGTTTTCCTCAAATGATACACCATATTCGTTGACACGTTTAACATCTACGGGGTACAACCTGAAAAGTGGCAACAGGTTAGTATATAAGCTAGGCAGCGGTAACCTAATTACTGAGACTAAAAAAACACACTGACATACCATCTTTGATACAAATATATGACGAAAACAATATCGTCTCTGAAACACGCCAGTCTATGAGCTGTTGGCATGGTGATAATAAACGCAAATACATCGTCGATAAAGGTATTAAATGCCTGGGAGAAAATATAGAGGAAAACCAGATAAGTACGATACCACGCAGAAAACAGCTTGTACATTAAAGCTCTCCTACAGTACCTTGTACATTAAAGCTCTCCACGGCAAATGGGCTACAGATTTAAGCTACAGCACAGAAAAAGAAAATTCAAAAAAAAATAATCGTCGTCATCATCATCGTCATCATCGTCGTTATCATTATCATCATCGTCATCACCACCACCACCATCATCACCATCACAATCACCACCACCATCCCATCACCACCACCACCATCATCATGACCATCATCACGATCATCACCATCACAATCACCACCATCACAATCACCACCATCACAATCACCACCATCACCATCATCATGACCATCATCACCATCACCACCATCATCACCATCACCACCATCACCATCATCACCACCATCACCACCTTCACAACCACCATCACCACCACTATCACCATCGCCATAACCACCACCACAAATAAAATATACACTCCCTGCGTACCTTATAATTTACAAACAACTGAGGAAGCATAAAAAGGAATCCAAAAACGTAAACGCCTAAAAACAATAAAAGAACACACTCAATTATGAATTTTGTTTCACATGTTAAGTAATATATCAAGTTTCATGAGTCCTCAAACGAATTAGTACTTACAAGAGAAAATTCACATTAAAATTTCGTAAAAACAATAATAAACAGAGTGAAAACAATGGCAGCAAAAATTTCCAGTGTAAACAGGAATTTACAGTGCATAAATATAGCTATGGCGCATGTGATAAATTCCCTTACCGTTTACTAATGATCTTATAACCCATGAATACCAACTGCAGAAAGAAAAAAAGAAAAGACTTATTAAAAGACAACGCTTATTAAGTATAATTTCATTTAATCCAACAAGTACCTTTTGTGAGGTTGATAAAAAAGTGAATAAATAGCACCAAGAGCAAGGAGCGGATAAAGAGCGTAAGATAAGTACTTCATGGCCTACAAAAGATTGTAGTTTAGAGAAAAGGAAGGGGTACGTTAATAAGGGGGATAAAAAACAAAGGAAGGAAGGGAGGGAGGGAGGGAGGGAGGGAGGGAGGGAGGGAGGGAGGGAGGGAGGGAGGGAGGGAGGGAGGGAGGGAGGGAGGGAGGGAGGGAGGGAGGGAGGGAGGGAGGGAGGGAGGGAGGAAGGAAGGAAGGAAGGAAGGAAGGAAGGAAGGAAGGAAGGAAGGAAGGAAGGAAGGAAGGAAGGAAGGAAGGAAGGAAGGAAGGAAGGAAGGAAGGAAGGAAGGAAGGAAGGAAGGAAGGAAGGAAGGAAGGAAGGAAGGAAGGAAGGAAGGAAGGAAGGAAGGTGGAAAGAAATTATTCAATTATGAATCACCTGCGAATCAAATTCCTCTGTCTCCTTTTCTTCACTACTCTTCTCGCCAAACTATGAGAAAACCAAACACCACAAACCACACGTTCAATATTTCGTTATTAATGCTACAAATGTTTACCAAAAATTTTAATATTGCAACCGAGCCCACCTGAAGAGACGGTAGCCCTCGCTCAGTCCATGTAATTGTTATCTTTAAGGCTTTCCGAACTTTCCACATCTAAAGCAAAATCGTGTCATCTGATATAGAGAAAAACACTACTTGACCGCGGCATGTCATTCATCACTGATAAATAAGAAATAGAAAATGGCCGCCCGTGTTTATATAGCCTGATGCAAACACGAGAGTGAGTTGGGAGAATTCGAAAGTTTATGTGAACCCGAGCCGTAGGCGAGGGTTTACATAAGTACTTTCGAATTCTCCCAACTCACTCGAGTGTTTGCATCAGGTTATATAAACACAGGGCATCCATTTTCTATTTCTTTTATGAAATAAGGCTAAAAAATGTGCCGTGACATCACAACCATGTTTACATAGCCTGATATAAACACGGTAATTGACCAATCACAGCGTGCGTAAGACGCAACCTATTTTATAAATAAACATATTATATATAACAAAGAAATTCAAAAAATGTAGGTTAGTGATTAAAATATTACATACCTCAATTATTGCACCAATACCAGTTGGAATTAAAATAAGTAAACTCGTTTTTTCGTCAAGTAAATACAAAAAAATTATGGCTGTGCTGACACATCTCCACAGAACTAGACGATGAAGAAAAAAAAAACACAGGAAAAAATCGGTATATTTTATAATTCGGTTTCAGAATCGTGAAATTGTCTTTTTGTTTCGGAATAAATATATGTTATTGTATTAAAAGTAGCGCGCTGCGTAGGCAGTGTTGAAACAACAATCGAAATATAGTAAGGTTATATACTGGCGAAACAGAGAACGTAGGAGTCTAACGTTTCGACCGAAGGTCCTTCGGCAGAGAGAAACGTAGGGCCTTCGCTCGAAACGTTAGACTCCTACGTTCTCTGTTTCGGCAGTATATCTAACCTTACTATATGTTAATTGTATGGTTGGTTGGTTTGACCGCCCGCCAATACGACCGAGGAAAAATACGAGAAAAAAGGTTAACTTGCATGGCTTGGTCCCGCTTAGCCTGCGTGGTAGGCCCTCGGGAAAGGGAAGGGGGGATAGGTCCCGCTGGGAGAAACAACCCTCGGATATGTACAGTAACACGTAATAAAATTGTTATAACAGCAAATGAGCATTTCACCTGCTCTTGTAGATAGCCCAACCATAGATGAACGTTTCCTCCAATACAAAATATCATTCTTGAAAGCCAGGAAATCAAACATCAGCTAATTCAAAACGAAAAGAAAGTTATGTCAATCAAAATTTATCATATCCAATGTTTTCATGCCAGTTGCTAAGTAATACTTGAAACACGTTATTATTATTATTATTCTTTATTTAAGGAGGATAAGTTTTTCAGCAGAGCTGGTGGGGTCCTCCATTTACAGCTAAAACCTATAGGTGTTGATTTTACGGAGGGAGGAAAACCGGAGAACCCGGCGAAAAATCCTCGAAGCACAGGAGAGACCAACTAAACTCTACTCACATGAGTCCCCACCCCGAGAACTGGGTTGTTCCCAGACGGTCACCCATCCAAGTACTAACCCCGTCTAACCGGGCTTAACTATTGGTGAGAGGCAGCGCCCTAATAGCACACGCCACCCGTGCTCCCCTACTGCGAATGTTTACGTACTGCGAATGTTCTGAATAGCTTTAAAAACGACACATTTGGTAAGTTCATTAGCGTAGTCATTTTGAAAAATAACGTTGTCTAAGCCGAGAAAATCAAAGCTAAAGTTTATGTAAAGCAGGAGGATTTTTTATTAGATATAACACTGATTTCTTTTGTGTTTTCCTCATGAATTATTAATAAGTTATTTTTTTAATATCTCTACGCGTTTTAAAGTTTCCAGACATGTTTTCTACGCCGAACTACTGTAAACGCGTAATTGGTCTGGCATGAAAGTACTTACATGGAAAGCAGAAATTAAAAACGTAAGACCAAGAAGGTATAAATTGGTATCTGTAAATAACCCTTTCACATCGTCTAAATCTTTGTCAGAAAATCCTAGAAAACAAACCAATTGTGGCCATCATTACACTTACAGAATAAATTCCCAACGCAGCCAGGTAAAGAATCCCACTGTATATAGTTTAACGCTACTCTGGCTTAAAAAATGTTTGAACTTAAAAATATCGGATTAGCATAATTAAAACCAGACAGATGGCAAGAACCACAAGCATTACCTAGATTTTTCATGGTGTCCATGGAAGCATGCACGCTCCTCCAAGCTCGCAACTTTCCAATACCAATTGGAGAATAGGTTATATCGAGGGCCATTTCATTACTGCTAGAGTTAATAAGCTGCAAAGAATGAGAGAAGGTGCAGTACGTAAAACGTAATTGAGGTAAAAATAGGTACACACTGCGTACCCGTCACTAATGCGCATGGTCACACGTAATTCACGGAAGTCAGTGAGCTGAGCTCTATTTAAATTAACTTTGCGCTAAATGTACATAGAAGATTCGAGAAATATAGATATATTCTTCTCGAACTCAATAATTCATGAATTATCGTAGCCAATCCATGAACGTATACCACATCACATGCATGAGTTTTGATACCCAATGAAAACCTGTAGGAAACTTCCTAGCGAACTGGATCATATTTCTTAATCTGAATATTGAAATCAATGAAGAAAACACCGCAAATCCCGATGCGAATACTCGTTTGAGAAGCAAGATCAAACACTCGTTTATCGTGTTTCATCAGGGGACTTCAAACACTCGAAAACAATAAAAACCTCGGGGCTACGCCCTCGGTTTTCATTTGTTTTCTCGTGTTTGGAACCCCTGATGAAATACTCAAATTCGTGTTTGATCTATTACTTGAAAATTTCGTTATTCGGTTATGAATTAATTTACCTTTAAATTTCTTTCAAGCAATTCTAACTCATCTACGTAAAGAATTGGAATATATTTTCCATCAGGAGTTAACCTATTAAACAGTAATGAAACTGAATTATAAAATGGACGGAATCCATCTTATGTATTTTACTCTGGCTAACGCCAGACGATTTTACTCTTACCTCATAATAGAGTATATTTCTGATGGTATTGCAAATCTATCGAATGATACTGGATCTGTTAGAATGTAGAATGTCAAGCGAGGTCGCCAGTGAGTCACAGGAGTGTTGTCATGATTATAAGTGTTCTGTAACAAAGAAAATAAATGTAAAAAGAAAGGACTGAAAAAAGATAATGCAGTACCCTTTGGATACAAGCTTTGTTTAGAATCAGATTCCTGTAATTCACTGACATTTGCATTACGCTATATTACTACCATACTGCATATACTACATTGCACTATACCACGCCAAACCATACCTTGTATCACATACAGTATAATACCAACTGGTACTACAATACTATGATGCACTCTATATTTGTTGCTAGTGATGATGATGGTGTTGTTGGTGATGATGGTGGTGATGATGGTGGTGATAATGGTGATGATAATGATGGTGTTGATGATGATGGTGGTGATGATGGTGTTGATGATGATGGTGGTGATGATGGTGGTAATGATGGTGGTGATGATGGTAGTGATGGTGGTGATAATGGTGATGATGATGGTGATGATGGCGATGATGGTGGTGATGGTGGTGTTGTTGATGATGATGGTGGTGATGATGGTGGTAATGATGGTGGTAATGATGGTGGTGATGATGATGGTGATAATTGTGATAATGATGGTGATGATGATGGTGGTGGTGATGATGGTGGTGGTGATGGTGACCACTGAGGATGACGGTAATAATGATGATGGTAATAATGATGATGATGATGGTAATGATGAGGGTGATGAAGATGGTGATCATTATCATCATCATCATTATTATCATCATCATTATCACCACCATGACCATGATGGTGATAGTGGTCATCAATGATGATGATGATATTGACGATGTTATTGATGATCAGATGATGATCATCATAATGATAGTTATACCTGGTTGCTTTCAACCTGTTCTGACATAAGATTGAGACTTTTCTCTTTCTCAACAGTGTACTTAGTCAAAGGTGCAATCATGTACGATGCCAGGTCATTCTGAAAAGCTGATGAGCCTTGTAAATGCAAGAATATATGAACAAACAGTGTTCCATTTTGTCTCGTTGTCTCGGGAATGGTGACATTGATATTACTAAACAAAACAAAACAAAACAATAAAATACATGTACTGTTACTGTACACATGAATCAAATTTAAATAGTCATCCTTTAATTTTAACCCATTGCTGCCTAGGTTGTCTGAGGGTTCTCCCTTTGACGAGTAAAATTAGCTAAAGAGTAATTAAAACAATAAAGGGACCATTTTTCGCCAGCTCAGACAGGAATGGGTTAATCACTTGTTAACTCATTGCTGCCTAGGATGTCTGAGGGTTCTCCCTTTGATGAGAAAAATCATCTGGTGTTAGACAGAGTAAAGTTATAGTAAAGAGGCCATTTTTAGTCAGCTCAGGTAGAAATGGGTTAACTAAAAAATAACCAGAAAACTACAATAGCTACAAACATTGAGGTTGTCTCCAGAACATTGAAATTCTCTTTTGACCATATTTGTTTCAAGTTTCTTGTTGTGGTTGCCCTCTTTGTGGAAGTAAATATTGAAATCTGTAAGTCAAAACAAATTTAAAGGCTACAAATGAAGCTCCCCCCCCCCCCCACACACACACATTTTAGAGTTTTAGAGTTTTATAGTCCAAGCATCCTAAAGTAAAACGCGCCCAAACAACCTAACCAAATTGAAATCATTGTGTATATTTAACATGAAGATCGTCTTTCATCTTGACTGATTCAGTGTTTTCATTCCCCGTTGCGATTGCATACATTTTGTAGTTTTGTTTTTGTTGCATTTAAAGTTATTAAATTGTAAGATTTATTTAATAAACTGAACTAAAAATTGTGTTTTGTTTTAATAATTTTTTGTTAAAATGCCCTTCAAAACTGTATGCCCCCAACCCCCCTGAAACTTTTTTCCCTTCAGCCCCCCCACTTTGAAAGTTGCTCCACGGCCCCTGCCACCATGTCAGGAGGTCTTCCCTTGATGAATAAAATCATCTGGCATTAGACTGAGTGAAAAATAAAAAGTGCCAAATGACACCAATGGGATCAATGAAAGGGTTACCGGTAAATATTCTGGTACATTTATTGAGAATAAAAAAAATGTTGTACAAACTCTATCCAAGCTATAATTTATGCAATCAATCAATAGAAGCCAATAACAATATCAATTAATTGATTAATATTGATAATCAATGAAGGAAAGTTTTGTGACCTTATCAATAGGTATCAATTTATTAATATCATTAACAATAGACCTTTCCACATGAAGTACTGCATGGATAACGCGCTGAGAGATTTGATTGGCTCTCGCAAAACTTCAGACATCCAAAACTTCGGACAAACATTGGACATTATAGCCAATCAGATTTGTCAAAAAGAAAGATCATGTGATCCATTCACTTCATGCGGAAAGGTCAATTGATGAACTAATCATTTTCTATTGTCTAGCAAGAAGGCCTGTCAGTAGTTTGTAATATCTATTATGTCACTGTATGCATATAGCAATATATATTGTACCCCAAGCCTATCCTCAAAATAACCCTAAAATACTGTCAAAAATACTGTCGATATAGCCTAACCCTGTCAGTATAGCTATATTTACAGCATTTTTGTCATAAATATAGCTACTTTAATAAGTAATTAAATGAAACATTACTGTATACATGTATATAATATAAATATTCAATATCTATTGTCTTTTTCCTACACAAGGAAAAGTAAGCTTAAGTTATCACCAAAGAACAGCTATAGTTGTACTTAGCAAATAAACAAATACACAGCTTTTACCACAAACTTCTGATCCCATAGTTCACTGTAGAAAGGCAGGATACATTTAGCTAATCCTCCATCACATTTTGGTGGTTTAAAAAGTGTATAAATTACAGACACTGAGTGTAAGAGATATGCTGCAAAAACCACCAAGATTATCGTCGTAATATTTATAGATTTCATTTCTTTATTTCAACGTAAAAATCCAAATATTTCCAATGGCAAGGAATTTTTCATTTTCTTTTACCCACTTTTACCTTCGATGGAAGTTAACCGCTGGGCAACACGTGGTTTTCGCGGGCACGCATAGTTTACCGCTGGTCAATTTTTAAGTTGCTCGAAGGCTCGTATTCTCTACCGCTGACCAATAAATTGCAGTCGCGCATGGTGGTGATTATTGCAACATATGCATGGTTGGTACAGTAACAGACCAACAGTTGGTACATTCTTAGCTTTGGTGAGAGAATTTGTTGATTCACGTCAAGGTTATGATTGGTCGAACTGGTCTTCAGCGAGGTTTCAAAACAACTATGGACCTGGCAAGATGTTCATCGACTCTCGCTGGGAAGGTTGCCATTGTTACAGCTTCCACAGAAGGGTACCATTAATACCATATACATGTTGTCTGTTTTTAGCTCATGGCTATCTGGAAAACCTGATCAGTGACATTACTGTTGTTAATGCCATTTGATTATTATAAAAGGCATTAATGATTTGTTGAGAGTAGTGCAATAATATACTATACAGTCTAACCACAGCTAAAATATCTAAGTGTTGGTTTTATTGTTAGCTATATCACTGTAATTTTATTTATATTGTATGTACGGTACATGTACCAGTAAGGCATTGTTATCTCAGGATAGGTTACGCTATTGCTCGTCGTTTGGGACAAGATGGTGCAAAGGTGGTTGTGAGCAGTCGTAAACAAAGCAATGTCGATCAAACTGTTAAACAGCTTCAAAGTGAAGGTCTTCAAGTGTCTGGCCTGGTCTGCCATGTTGGTAAAGACGACGATCGGAAAAAATTAATAAGCAAGGTAAAATTATGCATGTCTGACATTAATTATAATATTTAAAATTGTCTTATCTACCTATTCAGCCAGCCATTCCATTCATCCTGACCACTCCTCGACCCATTTGTTCCCTTCAGTGTAGTGACTTCCTGTAACCTTCCACTCCAGCCCCAACATAGTTACTGTTATAGCCACTGACTCAGATCCCACTCACTTGTAGTCTTTTCTAAGACTCTGGGTATAAGGTTACTCACCATCCTGCTTTTGCAATGGTTATAAAATTGATATTTTACATTTTAGGCATTAGAAGATTATGGGAAAATAGATATCTTGGTTTCAAACGCTGCAACAAATCCAGTGTATGGTCCAATTATGGATGTAAGTTTTAATAGAACAATAAACTTTATTTATACATACATGTATTTTATATATCAGAATGAAGTATTCTCTATGCAGCCCTAATTATAATAAACATTTAATACTATGTGTGTGTGTACTTTGTTTGTAGGTTACAGAAGCAGCTTGGGATAAGGTAAAGAAAATTTCTTGATATGTATTGGTACTGTAACAATAAGGTTTTAATTATTTTAAAAATGTGCATATTTAAATTATTTCAAGCTTTGTTATATGTTTCTTGTATTGTATATAGATTTTTGATGTCAATGTTAAGTCAACATTTCTTTTACTGAAAGAAGCTGTTCCACATATGGCTAAACAGAAGTATGTATACTATACAATATACCATTGTTAACCCTTACTGTAGAGGGAGAACCAGCCAGTAAAATTCTCAAATTACTGTATATTTATATCATTCCATTGATGGTTATATTAATTTGAGAATCAATCTTTAGGAATGGAGCAATAACCATTGTCTCTTCCATCGTTGGTTTTTCACCATTTCAGGTATTTATATTTTAAGTGAATATAATTTTTAATTTAAGCTATTTTCACTGCTGCAAATCAGTAGCCCAAAAGCCTAATTGACATGATTGTACAGTACTGTGTTAGTACTAATGTAACATCTTTTTAGACCATAGATATGGTTATATACACTTTCTGATAGAGTCTAAGATTAAAACTGTCACTCCAATAATTATACTGTAACAATGTAGGCATTTAAATCCTGTGTCATCACTTTATTTCAACATTATTACTAAATAAATTTCATTCTTTTATCAACATATGAACCACTACTGTTTTGACTTGTAGGGGCTTGGGGCATATTCAGTCAGCAAAACAGCTTTATTGGGTCTGACAAAAACCTTGGCAAATGAACTGGCACCTTCTGGAATACGTGTTAATTGTATAGCTCCTGGAATTATAAAAACAAAATTCAGTCAAGCAGTAAGTCACCTGGTTGGCATTTTTATAACAACCACAAGCCTGTCTTGCAAACCCCTCAACAACCTACTTTGGTTGACGTCTAACTCAAAGTTGTGTGTTACATACATGGAGATCTTGCCACTGGTTTGATGCTGTCTAATTAGATTTTAATTTATCTTTAATTTTAGCTTTTTGCGAGTGAAACTGCCACAGATATGGCTTTACAATACATTCCATTACACAGGTATACATACTGTACTAGACTTAAAAATTAAGCTGCAAATTAAATAACAATGTTGTCAGCCATTTGTGAACTGCTATTACATACGGTATATTATATTTTTTACAGATTTGGTATGCCTGATGACTGTTCTGGAACTGTATCATTCTTGTCATCTGATGATGCTTCTTACATCACAGGAGAGACCATTGTAATAGCAGGAGGAACTCCCTCACGTCTTTGAAATGCTGATATAAATTGAATCCAGCTAATGACTTCAAAATAATATTAAATCAAAACATACACGATCATTTATCACAAATTGTAAAGGGGCCGTTTACATGGACCAAAAGTTGGCTCGGGTAAGAGGGACACCCTAGCCCCCCGAGACAACTTTGTCGTGCGTTTACATGAGGAATTAGATTATGACTTCTGAATCAGTTTAAGCCTGGAGGACTGGGTATAGTTTAATGCATCTAATTTAAGATGGCCGATCGTCGGGAAGAAACTATAACTGTACTGTTAGAATTAAACGATAGAATTAAACTCACAGAAGCTTTTATACTTCTTCAGGTCAATTATCAGGTTTTCAACCATTGTTGGAGACCAAGACCATTTTTCTCTCTTCGTATTTGCTGCTCTATCAATTGTTTCACTTTCTGTTGCCATTTTATTTCGCAGTTTTGCCTCAGGTAAGTGAGTCAACTTTATCTCACCCCCTAGGGTAACCCTACCTCACCCCCAGGGTGACCCTACTACCCGAGACAAGAATGAAATTCCCCATGTAAACGCTCGCTGTCGAGACTAAGTAAAATGAACACAAAGTTGGCTCCCCCAGGGTAGCTCGGGGGGCAGGGTGACCCTTCTACCAGGGACAACGTTTGTCCATGTAAACAGCCCCTAAGAAGTAGATTCTGCATACTTTATACTACATGTATATGCCATTAAGTCAGATTATGTCACTACCATACTATGGTTGAGTAATAATTAAAAGATTAAAAAATAAATGAATATAAAATAAAGTTAATATTTTTTGACATTTTTTAAATCCTAAAAATGCTTTTACATTTCTCATTATTCAACCAACCATAACCCTTTTACGTCCCCGTAATCGAACCTCGTCAAGTTTCTTCAATACTTGCTGAGCTTTTTCCGAGTTACTGGTGGCCTTCACATAGTTCTGCAATACTGTTTGAAAGAATGCCTCTGTATTTGGATGACTGCTGAGCAATGCTCTCTCTAAAACGTATAAATCAACTCCTTTATCTTCTACAAGCGATGATATATAACTTAAACCAAAGTCAATCAATACAACATCCTTCTCTTGGTCGCGTAAAAGCATATTCGAAGTGGTCAGATCACCGTGGATGACATCAATTGAATGCATCTTTCCTAACATGACACCCATCTTCTCGGCTAAATTCTCCAACGATGCCTCCACAGATGTTGTTTCTACACCTTTCCCGAGCATTGTATTGATAAAATCTTTAACCGGTGATGCATTCTGAACGTTTTCCATGTAGATTTTATGCGTGTTGTAATCAACGAAGTAAACGAGAGGTGTGGAAATCCCAGCTTTGCGGCACCTTGCAATGGAGCGCACTTCTTGTGACGTGCGACGGTGTGTGAGTTTTTCGTCTAAAGATGGATGTCTGTAGGTTTTCTTGAATCTTTCCTTCACAATCACCGGCTTGGAAAGAAGCTGAGCGCAATAAATCCTAGCTTCGGCTCCTTGCTTGAAAAGAACACCACCGTCCGCCATCTTGGTTTTGAGAAAATGTTATTCCTAGTCAGCGGTAAATCAAAAACAGTAAGCGCGTGACATCCTCTGCTTGAAAATTGAAAAATTTTTCTTTGCAAGTTGGAAGACTTTAGAGACCAATTCTGGTATGTTTTTAACACAAAATGCTCTATTATATTCATGCTGTATCAACTGTTTTACTCCTAGATTGTGTTTACTAATTTTGGTTTTGAATTATGTGACTATAAATGCAGTGTAATGCTGTTTGTTTTATGTAATAAAGTTGAAATGTAATTTGCCTATAGTACTGTATAAAATATACATATATAAATTATATACAGTATACTGTATATGTTTATATGCTCAAAATATGGCACTTATTATTTTTTGTGATTTTTGTCTTTTACGACAGTTTGTATTTTGTGTAGTTTTAGATCTATTCCAAATACACGTACTGTACATGACCGGAAAGTTTGTAAAATGTGCAATGGAGATTCGTATATTTCTTATATGCGGGCAATTGTCAGCCTGAAACTGTGCAACAGAGATCTCCGTTGCGCGGTACAAACTTTCCAGTCTGACTGTACATTCAAATTGAAAGGTGAATCACAGTTCCTACTGCATGTGTGCAGCATTTGTTTGTGAGAGTCACACAAATGAATGCTTGGATTTGTAATTGATGTATTTGGTATATATGGTTCCGAGGAAATATTCAAAATAAGAAATAAATATAAATTCCACAAATAAACAGTAGCACCTGTGATTCACTATTGAATGTTACCCCTCTCGAAAAAAGGTTGAAAATTATTGACATTTTGTAATGCTTTCATTTTCATTCTTGTTATTAATGTAGGGAAAGCCTTGAATAAGTCGTGATAGATTGATTGACCATGGTTTTAGTTCAACAAGTGACAAAGCATGCCAAGGCTATGGTGCCATTTTTGAAACCATTGTGGGCATTTGGTATAGCATTTTCAATCACTGGATATATGATATTGAGACTCCCCATTACAGGTGATAAAATAGGCTAGCTGCTATATAGGTAAAGCCTGCAAGGGAGCAGAACAAGGGGGGGGCACTAATACAGTATTTCTAATAGCCCTTCCAATATCTTTGAAGATGAGGCTAAGAATAGAAATTACATGTACACTGTACATAAAATTTTCTGGGGGTGTCAAAATACACACCTTATCATTCTATCCCCCCCCCCCCCCCCCACCATGTGAAAAATCTTCCACCACTAATGTAAAGATGATATCAAATTGTCAATGGTAGTTATGATGCTGTGTTATTGTTGAAGTTCTGTATATGCTTTTATGAATAGATTTTTAGTTAAAATCAATCTATTGTTTTTTCTTTCTTTATCATAGATGAAACAAAGGCAAACTCTAGTAAGTAATTACTAACTGAAATAATTCAATTGATTTCATTTGATAATATCAAAGATCAAAGATATATAACCTTTTCCAACAACTTATTATACGTCACAATATGTGACATAATTTGCGTATCAAACAAACTAAAATATCAATCTCATTCCCAGAGCCCACCTTCCCCACCTGGGAAACGAGAGACTCCGGGATAATCCGTTTCTAATTGCAGGATTCTTGTTATTCTGGTTGAGGTACGCATGCGTAAATATCCAAGTGGAATCTGGGTAGTATGTTCTCCTTGTTTTACTTTTCCCAAACAAGTCAATGGGGTTGCTGGCAAAGCTCGAATTACAGCATCGATACACATACGGCGAAGATATCGATCACGGCAACGTCTTCACTGGAGTCTTGTCGTCCAACATCTTTGTTATTTTGGTTTTATTCTACTTCCGGTCACTTCAGACCAACTCATGCTCACTATTCAGCCAATAACGTAACAATTTGAAACGGATTATCCCAGAGTCTCTCATTTCCCGGGTGGGGAACGTGGGCTCTGGGAACGAGATTGACTAAAATATCTCAAGAACGAAGCAAGGAAACGAAAAACTGCAAAAGATGTTACTTTAAGATGTCATTTTAAGTGTTTTTTTGAATAAGACAGACTTAATTTTTATTTTCGTTTCATATGGGCACTTTTATAGTGCTAATTTTGAGAACTTGTTTTCTTCTTATAGAATATTATAATCCTGGACCTGATGAACACTGATTTAAAGATAAAAACTTACTTCTACATGGCTCTGGATTTGTGAAATTCCTGTAAATGGATTGTTTTCATAAAAGATGCAACTTTGGATCACATTTTTTTGTATTTTAATTTCACTGGGGTCTCAGATTTACAAATCTTTCTGAAAATAAAGAAACCAAATTTATTTTAAAGTGTTGCTATGAATCATTCATTTAGTTTAAAGTGCCTATCTCATCCTCAGGGATTTTACATATTTATACTACCGTATGGAACATTCTGAGAAGATTTGTAATATATCTTCTCAGGCGAAAATTTCATCTTCATGGACTTTTTAGCCGTTAAATTTGACGGAAGTGACGTCAAAAGAGGAATCTATAAAGTGGTTTTCATAAAGACAAATTCCTCTTTCGACGTCACTTCCGTCAACTTTAACCGCAAAGAAATGCATGAAGATGAAATTTTCGCCTGAGAAGATATATTACAAATCTTCTCAGAATGTTCCAATTAGTATAAATATGTAAAACCCCTGAGGATGAAATCGCACTTGACGCATTGAACTTGACGTCATGGCGGCCATGTTGGAAGAATATTGTATTTTCCTCAAACATGGCCGCCGTTTCTTTGTCTTGTGAACCTCAAGGGATTGATTGCAAAGTAAACCACCAAGAGATTAAGGGCCTGTTTATATGGAGCCGAGTTACTCGGCAAACCGAGTTACCCGCCATGTATACTGTATAGAAATTCAATGCTATCCCGGCAGAATGTTTATATGAGACAGGCAGGTAAGGGGCCGTCGACAAATAGATTTCGTCCCCAAGCGCGGACTTGTCTTGTTCCGCGATTGTGTTGACCCCTGTATTATGTAGACTCATGGTGGTTAACGAATGTTTATATTTAAATTCAGATTTCGTCCTAATTTTTCTTGTTATCGCGGATTCAAGATTAACCCCCCCCCCCCCCCCCCCCCCCCCACCCCCCAAGTCCGCGATTGGGGACGAAATCTATTTGTCGACGGCCCCTAACTCGGACCACTCGGTTAGCCGAGATCCCGGCAAAACAGCCGAGAACTGGGCATGCCGGGATGAAAATATTCCCATATAAACACTCTCTTGCCGGGTAACTCGGCTAGCACGCGCCACTTATGAAGACCCATTATAATGCGTGGGCGGCTTTGCCAAGTAAGGGCTGTTTATATGAGAGGCGAGCCAGCCCGGTAAGCGGCGGGATAGCCTGGCAAGCGAGATCTCACTGTGTAGTTATTTTCCTGTTAAAAATTCCTCTGCGTTTACATGGCCAAGCGGGCTAGCCAGGTTAGCGAGATCTCACTTGAAAGAGGCGAGATCTCGGTAAGTGGGATGAAAATTTTCCCATGTAAACAATCGCTAACCGGGGATGATTTTTCAAAGGATGCCGACGCCATGTTTGTTTTGACTAAAATCATCCCACTAAACGCGAGTCAGAAATTATCTCGCTTACCGGGCAGGCTGGCTCGCCTCTCATATAAGCAGCCCCTAACTCGTCTCATATAAACACTCATCTTTTTTCAACTCGGTTTGCCGGGTAACTCGGCTCTTACTCGTCCGCCCGCTCAATTGTTCATCGATTTTAATTTATTTGAACCATGCTGTCGCTAGAAAAATGTGTTTCAAATATCGGCGGCGGAATAGTCGCTTACTAAAACAGTGAAATAAAAGTACTGTGCTGCGTAGGCAGGCAGTGTTGAAATACAAATCGAAATGTAGCAAGGAGTCTAACGTTTCGAGCGAAGGCCCTTCGTCAGAGAAACGTGGCGAAAAGCCTTCGCTCGAAACGTTTAGACTCCCACGTTCAATATTTTTAGCAGTACTCAAACCTTACTATATTTATTTCCGCTTGAATAGTTCTTTTTCTGTCATCATGCATCAGACGAACTTGACTGGGCAAAAATGAAAAAAAACAAAAACAACAAGGACAAAGTGTGTAAACATTGTGAGCAACTTACAAACAATTTTTTTCGGCATGTTATTTGAAGAATATTATGAAATATAACCCTAATCCTTGAATTAACATTTTGCGTCAACTACGAGAAGTTGTATGGTAACACAAAACAGTTTATAGCAATAAATAATAGAAGTGAAGTTACCACAAATTCTCGCTTTCTATTAAATGTAAAGAAGGTCAAAAATAAAGTTTTACTAGTTGTTTTGCTGTATACAAGTTGTCGCAGAGACTGCATGGCTTCGTATTAACAAAAAAAATTAAAATAATGACATTGGCCTACTAAGGTGCATTACAGACAAATTTCCCCACAAGCCTTCGTATAAATAGAAATATTTCAAAATTGGTGATTGTTGCTGCCATTGTTCCCCCATGTATGATTAACTCACAGAAACTTTATATAAAAACGACACGAAAGTGGCCGACAGGCTTACCATTTACTGGAATAAAATATATCTTACGCGGAACAGCAACAGTCTCCTGTCTACCTCCTGCTACCACAAGCAGAACATCATTCAGTAACAAACTACATGCAATGGACAGCCATATTATTTTACAGTGAAATAAAAGTAGCATGCTGCGTAGGCAGTGTTGAAACAACAATCGAAATATAGTTTAGGTTAGATATACTGCCGAAACAGAGAACGTATAGGAGTCTAACGTTTCGAGCGAAGGCCCTTCGTCAGAGAGAAAACGTATATTGGACGGCCACTTTAATATCGGCCTCTTTAATTAGCAAATACAGTATATAGTTCATGGGGCGCAGTTGAGGTATTCTAAGGGGGCGCATGTGCCAGTCCAAGCCTGAGTGAAACTCAAAGAAGTCTGAGCTTCAGACGAGACTCCGAAGCCACAACCTTCCGAATACTATAGTCGGGCCTGTCGGACACTCTAACCATTGAGCCACTTGACATTCGTCTGCCAACTGAGTTCCAGTGGCTCTACTTGGAAGGTTGTGGGTTCGGGTCCCGTCTGGAGCTAAGAGTTTAACTTCAAATATATGATCAAAGTTGTTTTCCGATAGTTTAATTTTAAGAACAAAGCTATAGACCAGGCAAACATTGTGAGCCACTTGTAAACAATTTAAACAATTTGTTTTGCGAATGCCATCTAGAAGAACTAATGAAATGAGTTTAATCTTTTAATCAACCTTGTACGTCAAGTCGTAAACAAATATCCGATAGACAAATATAGGTCAAGGTTGGCCATTTACTCGATTTATATACAGTATAGTTTAAACGTATATAGCCAAACTGTATGGTCTAAAAAAGTAGAGTATTATATATATATACCTATATATATGCAGTGTTTTAGATAGAGCAAAGTGAAAGGCGGTTAATCTTATAAACTGCCGAGAATAGTTTTGATAACGAAATACTTGGTTCATGTTTCAATGAGATGAGTATTTCCGGGGTATTTAATTTGACGTAAATATGTGAAGTGGGTTTCTGCTTTAGACATGTTTTTCTAATTTTACACTTTTCATATTTTTTTCTTTTACTTGATGAAATGGAATGTGAGACAGTAGAGGCTAAGTTGAGCCAGACGTCCAGCAGAAAATTCTGAGGATGCTTAAGTTATTCCAGATGGAACTCGAAGTATAGTCCGCTCTAACATTGGTTTAAATGTCAACTTCCAGCTTTTGTACATTTTACTGATAAAAAATTACATCTCCTCTACGAAGTTTTCAGTGTTTTTAAACTGGGCAAATACAAGCCAAGATTCCCTAAAAACTCTTTTAATGTAAAGCCGAAGGCTTAAATTGTATGACAGTATGTGCTTAAGTTGTTTGTAATGAAGTTAATAAGGCAATTCAATATATGATGAACTTTTGCCAATCTCCGAACCGGATCCTAACATAAACATCAGGAAATCATGAAAGTGGCGGGTTAACTTTATCACACAGTGCCATGCGAAAATTTTACTCAGTTGCCACGGGGGGTATCAGATCTCGGAATAGGTCCTATTTGGTGCAGCTAGTGACGAAATACTATAAGTCAAACTACTGAAATCTTCTTAACTCTTTGCCACCATATCGTTCATTTTCGAACGAAGCAGACTTTAGTATTTTACTCTGTCTAATGCCGGACATTTTACTTGTCAAGTGAAGGAGTTAATTAAACTATAGGATTTTACTATTTTGTCGGATGTCTCCTATAGCTATCATCAGTATGCCAATTTTAAAGCTTTTGTATTTGTACTGCAAATATGGGACGCAATATAGTTTGTTTATATAGGATGAGATATTAATGGTGAAAAATGAGCTATACAGCGAGCAAATACAGAGATTAGAGGGTGACTCTTGTTTGACCACTGGTGTGAACCAAACCTTTCTTCTTTGCCGACATTCACCGCAATAATTTTATTACTTACAACATTATATTAATCAGGCTAACAACATTACAATCTAATTATTAGATTGTAACCAATCCGGCAATCCCAATACTAACAACCCTAATCCACAAGCTTTAAGCAACTCCAACAAGTTATTGCTTACAATATATGCTGAATAAGCAATGTATAAGCTGTGTAATGCATACGTTCAGCTCTGTGGCTGATCGCATTGCGTCAGTTTATTTTCAGTTAAAACCGAACTTTCAAACATAAACTACTTTACTAACGTATAGAAAGGCAATGTTGCCCAGGAACAGGTGTACTGCCTATTCTGTCGGCAGGGAAGCTGAACCGCTGTGCGGACAGAATTTGAGCCCGTATATATATATAACCTTTGTCCGACACCCTACCATCACTGACTGCTGACAACAGTCGTGACTGAGAACTCGCACGAATTCAATTATTTTAATGTTATCTCTTTCCATTCACTAATTAGTACTATACTTTATAACTCTTGTTTAACTCTTCAGAAAATTATAGGGTGTCTCTATATGGTGCACACGCGCGTGTGATTAAGCAGTCATGACAGTCATCTGTTTTTGTGGTCTTGTATACTGTATATAATAGGACAGGGAGGGGAGTCTTGTTCTGCACTAACGATAGTAGCGAGCCGAGTTCGAAGTCTTTCTTCACAGTCAGTATAAATGAAGTATATATGTGTAACAGACGTTTGCTCAGACGGTCGTCAAGCCCAAATACTCAGAACGCGGTTAGGGGTTAGAAAATTGCACTGCTGGAGCCCTATCTGTGTGTCTGCGACTCATTTTCCGAGTATTTTCTTTACGTGTGTTTAACACATCGTATCATTTGCATTTACTTCATATTTCAAGCTCCGTGGTAAAAACGAAAGACTCAGAAACTAGGCTAATATTATATTATATTACATCTGAAAATTTTACAATATAAAATAATTGTGGTACGCTGCTGATAAAATTAAGCAATAACCTTGCCACCCTCGCGCTCAAACGTAAACATTTATTTTACTTTTAATTTGGCTGTATTGTTTCAAGCTATTTTGATTGGCGAGCTACTTTGATTAACGAGCCAGTTTGCGATATTGCGCAATAAACTTCGTTAGCCCTTTGAGGCCTGGACCTCTCCCTGTGCTGAATAAAAATCGTCTGGCGTTAGTCATGAGATAAGATACTAAAGACTCGTCGTCAGGCTTCAAAGGGTTAAGCCCAGACAAGAAAATTCCCAAATTGGCTAAACAGACAGAGTCCATGCTTTATACTCCATATATATAGCTCTCCATATATAACAGCAATAAATTTCGCCTTAAGCATACGGAAAACTGATTTCCCATGTTGTCATACGAACTTCATCAAAATATTTTCATAATAATTTCACTAAACACTATATAACAGAGAACTGAGAGACGAAATTTTCCATGTTTTAATGTATATAATAAATTTAAGAATGCATAAAGTCGATATGTAGTCACAGCTTCGCTAAAAAAGATGTGCACACTAGCTATAGCTCGTCTCTGAGACTCAACTAACACGTCGGATTAATTAAAATTGCAGCGCGAGAAAAATGGGTGGTACCGTGAAAAATCATATTTCGGAACCGTGAAACTGTTGACTCGCCGTAAACATTTCACATGTCGTAGTAATTTAAAATTATTGCGGGGATTAACCAAAAAGCTAATTATATCGATTTACATTTCTGGAGTAGTGAATTAAAACTCGATACACTTTTGTCAGGTATAGCTTGGCATAGTTCTTGACAGTTGTTGCGACGATAAACTTCGCTAAACGGAGATGGTGCCAATATTCTAGCAGATTAGGTGTTAACATCACAGCCGCGAAATACGTGTCCCAAGAGTAATCTCAACGACGTCCTCGTTCGTTATACAACGTCACTTAGATCATTTTCACGTCTTCAGGACGACGTCAACGGCCAAAAAATGAACTGTTGAGAACTGTTGCTTGAGATTGACTTCAATACGGACACTAGAATCATTTTAGCAGTGCTGGGGCGTTTTGGAAGTCATTAAACTAGCTTCAAATATCAAATATAATACTCAGTTAACCGTGACTTCTTTAAATTGTAAAACTTAACTTGCCGTTTTAACCGCCGTCGCGTATAGCATCTTAAGGTCCCTAATATGATTGTATAGAGATTACTCGAAAAGCTAATTATATCAATGGTTTTACAACACTTCCTGTATAACTATACGTTCGGGGACCAGTTAATGTGGCAAGGGAGCATTTTAAATATTTAAATTTTTAAGCTGTATCAGGCGGGGTGATTTTAATAGTGGAAAGGATTTTTATCTTATACGCGTATTGTTTACTGAAATCATCAAATCAGTAAACAATCGTCTTCATCCCATACACCTTTGACTTGTCAATCAGTATGACGTATTGGCTTTAGGCCACGTCTATGAAGGTTGGCATTTGATGAAATCTAATACGTCAAAAAAGAGTTAAGAAAGGGAAAGTCGGAAGAAACTGTCAGTCGTATACGACGCGGTCGCTGATCTCTATTTGGACACGACCTTATTTACGAAGTGAGCCCTAAGATGGTGCGGTTGCAAATTGCGCTCATATTGGTCCACATTTTGGTATTGATTAAGGCGGTAAGTTTACAAGGTTAAGGGTAAAGCAATGCGTTGTACTAACCCTATATATATACCATCATGAAATTTAGTAAATAGCCAAAGCGCACTAGCTAATTACGCAGGAAAGTGGTCTGATCTCGTTCGCCTGCGCGCCTTTCATCTCATTTCTTGACCAGTGTCAGAATTTTGATCATAAAAACAAAATACAGCCTCGGACGTACTTTTTACAGCAAAGGTTTTATAGATTATGACCATGTGAGTTATATGTAGAAGCTACGAGAATCAGTTAATCTCAGTTTTCGTAAACCAGCGTGGAAATGGAATTTGGGCCTCTGCATGACCACGCGATTTGGTCAAACTCGAAGATCTAATGGTACATCGATAGTGTGGCGCTCTCGAATGTTATATAGGTTATATGTAGATAATAAATAGGCTCATAGTAGAAGACAGATCAGTGTCGGGAGTTATTATCTATTGGTATGTACTATAGAATGCAATCAATGTACGATATATGGTAGACAGTATTTATAGCACCCGGTGTATATGTTATTGTTATTAAGTTATTGTACTTCATAAGTTGATGCTACGATTTGGCATAGTGATAAGAGTAGAAAAAATACTTCCCATGGCTGTACCGTCACATAGTATGTTCTACTTATCTGTCTGTGTACTTTCTTGGTACAACTATACACGAGGCCAGTTGATCCGGTTTATATATTAACCAAGCTGACTCGTCTGATTACAGTGACTCGTCTGATTACAGTGACTAGGATCGTATATACAGACCTAGAAAAAGCAGGATCTCGGGATCCTAGATCCTGAGGAACACTTGCTAAGGGGCTGTTCTGCACATGGGAGCCGGGACGAGACGTTTGCCGGGACGGGACGTTTGCCGGGATCTCACCATGCATGTATATCTCTCTTATTTATCCCGTTCCGTTTATATGGAAAGATGTTTGCTGGGACGTTTTTCATCCCGTCCCGGCAAAGCGGGATCCCGGTTTGTTCGGCTACAATACTCAGCCATGAGTGTCGTAAAAAAATGGCTCAAATGCCAGTCCAAACCTGCTTTTAAAAAAACCTGTTCGAAGGCTGAAGCTTTCGCTTTGACCTCTATGTCACCATGCAGGCAGACCTGATAATTAGACAGTGTATAAGTAGAGTGCTGTGTAGGCAGTGTTTTGGATAGACTAGAAGTGAAACTAAAAATGTGGTACACTGCTGAGAATAGTTTTAGTAACGAAATACTGATGTTTCGAGCGATGTACCATATACAAATCTCCGTACAATAAGCGTTGATTATCAAGGGCTCCGCTCTTTTTTCGATTATCAAAACTATTCTCGACAGTTTACCACTTTACCAACTTTTCACTTTTCTCAGACTTGTTAATTAGTTTACTCTGTTGTCTCGCATTCGATTTAATCACCTCTTTAACATTAGAAACTACGAAAAATTCTAGAAAATTAGATTTGATTAACTTTCACAAATCAACACTTTCTGGGTCATGGATGGGTGGCGTATAATATGATATACCTATTATATTTCCAAGAGCCTGCATGCTGGTGAAAGATCTGACAATACAAAGCCTAGACAAGTCCAAAGCGTGTTGGTTCATATATCTGCTAGCTTTCGTCAATTTGTGGTTGCGCAAATACCACCAAAGCGTTTCAATTTTAACGTAACATCCTGCTTGTTTGGCCTGATGTTATCATGCAATGACAATGGTTCGACGAATGACGATTATTTTTGCCAAAATCTTAAAATCTTATGTGAAAGGAATAAGAGTCACGATTGTTTTTCAAATTCGTGAGGAAAACACAAAGGAAATCAGTAACATATTTGTATCTGATAAAAAATCCTCCTGCTTTACATAAAGTTTAGCTACAATCAGTGACAAAAGTGTTGGGACACTTCAACTTAAAAAGCAACATTTTCCGTTTTTTGTTCCCCGGCCCCCCTGTTCAATGTTGGTGACTATTTAAGCGCTCATTTTCACGTTCACAGTGTCCCTTATTTCCTAGTCAACATTGTAAAGGGAGGGGGAGGGAGGGATAAACTCTATCACGAGAAAAAATGTAAAATATATTAAGTTAACCTACAAACACGAAGTGTCCCAAGGTATTTTGTCACTGACTGTAGCTTTTATTTTCTCGGATTAGACAACGTTGTTTTTCCAAATTACAACTACAGTACTACGCCAATGAACTTACCAAATGGGTCGTTTTTAAAGCTATTCAAAACACTCACAGTATGTGCTTTATCAGATCTAAAACACTCGACGATAGCCGCGTCTGAGTGCATGACGTAAATGTCTTTGTAATGTTCGTTTAAATATTTCGACTTTGCCTCGTTTATTCAAATTTTCGGCTCCGCGTTAAAAATAATCTTTAATTTCCAAGGGTAGGTTTATAAATTTTATTGGTGGTGTTGTTGGAGGTGGTAGTGTTGGTGGTGTCAGTGGTGTTGGTGTTAGTGTTGGTAGTGATGGTGGTGCTGTTGATGGTATTGATGGTGTTGATGGTGTTCATGGTGTTAGTGTTGTTGAAGTTGATGGTGTTGTTGGTGTTTGTGTTGGTGGTAGTGTTGGTGTGGTGTTGGTGTTGTTGGTGATGGTGTTGGTGTTGTTGGTAGTGTTGGTGTGGTGTTGGTGTTGTTGGTGATGGTGTTGGTGGTGTTGGTGGTGTTGGTGGTGTTGGTGGTAGTGTGGCGGTGTTCATGTGGTGTTGGTGTTGGTGGTAGTGTGGTGGTGTTGGTGTGGTGTTGGTGGTAGTGTGGTGTTGGTGGTAGTGTTGTGGTGGTAGTGTGGTGTTGGTGGTAGTGTGGTAGTGTTTGTGTGATGTTGGTGTTAATGGTGTTGGTTGTAGTGCGGTGGTTTTGGTGTAGTGTTGGTAATGTTGGTGATGTTGGTGTTGATGGTGTTGGTGGTAGTGTGGTGGTGGTGATGTTTGTGGTGATGGTGGTGTTGGTGGTGATGGCGTTGGTAGTAGTGTGGTGTCGGTGGTGTTTTGGTGGTGATAGTGGTGATGTTGGTGGTAATGGTGTTGGTGGTGGTGTTAATGATGATGGTGGTGGTGATGATGTTAGTGGTGTTGTTGTTGATAGTGTTGGTGGTGTCAGTGCCAGTGTCAGTTTTGGTGTTCATGTCGATGTTAATGCCACTGTTTTCTGGCGACAAGTAGATACCTTCGCTGAGCGAACATTAACATCGTATCACTCAATCTTCTCGTCTAGAGTGCGCAAGGCTCAGGAAGGCTCACGGTTAAATTGGAACATTACATAGAAAATTCCAATGATCTTTTAACAAAATGTATAAGTCTGTGTGTCACAACATCACCTTCTGGAATACCGCGATGTAATTTAAATACTACAACTGGACAATCGACAGTGACACCGAACTCTGGTAAAAAAAAATCTTGGTCCAATCCATATAAATACGACTATAACTTTGCAAGATGGGAGGTAAGTCTTGTAATCTTTGTTAACTAGTACATTTTCATCAAATTTTATAACTGAATGTCGATGGAGATAAACTGATATAGTTATCGAACGTAACAGAAAATCAAATATGTCATATTTAAAGGAAAAGCGTTGGATGCCTCTGTGTGTGAAATTATACGATTATTTTTTTAGCATAACAGTGAACTTAGTGTTACTGTGTGGAACCTTCCCGCGGGGCAAACCTGTGATACATCCAGTCCAACGAACACAACAATACACGGTACTGGATTCGAAATAATACCTCGGTCTCTAGTCTTCGAGCAGCATACAACACAAGACCTTCATAAGAAGTGGACGATTGAGATTATAACTCGAATTAAGGTGTACTACAACTGGTTGTCTTCTTCCCTGTACCCCCCGTGACAACAGCACTGGTCATTACACATGCAAAGAAGGCAACCAGAAATGCCTTCCAGTTTGGTATGGACTAAACTGCCTTAAAACGTGCGTCTCCTCAAATGACCCGCCTGGTCATTACAGCTGTTCGCGTACTGGAGAAAAGGGATGCTTGACGAACTGGTACGGCGAAAACTGTACTACTTTCTGTAATACAAGCGCAACAACATACCGCTGCAGTGAAAGCGGTATAAAAACATGTTTCCCAAACTGGTTTGGTGAAAACTGTTCTAAATTTTGCAAGGAAACAGCAAGATACACATGTGATAAAAATGGTGAAATACAATGTCTTACCAATTGGTATGATCCAAACTGTTCCACTTTTTGTAACGGCAGCGCACTAACATTTAACTGTAGTAAAAATGGAAATAAAATCTGTTCAGACAATTGGTTTGATAAAAATTGCTCAACATTCTGTGATAACAGTAAAAAAACGTATTACTGCAGCAAAAGCGGAGAAAAGGTCTGTTTGGATAACTGGTTTGACAAGAATTGCTCTACATTTTGTAACATTACTTCAAAAACATACAGTTGCAGCCTAAATGGTACAATAACATGTTTACCAAACTGGTTTAACAAGGATTGCTCTACGTTTTGTGATCAAAATGCTACAAATTATAAGTGTAATAGGAATGGAAATAAGGTCTGTTCTTCAGAATGGTTTGGTGAAGATTGTAACAGATTTTGCAACAAAAGTGCCAGAAATTACTTGTGTCGAGAAAACGGATTTCGAGTGTGCTTGCCTCATTGGTATGACGGAATGTGCTTCACCTATTGCAATAACAGTGCTATGGCTTACAAGTGCAACGACATTGGAGAAAAGATTTGTTTACGAAACTGGTATGGTCCTGACTGTAGAAAGTTTTGCAACAACAGCGCAACGGCTTACAAATGCAACGACATTGGAGAAAAAATTTGCTTGCGAAACTGGCATGGTACTAACTGCTTAAAGTTTTGCAATAACAGTGCAATGGCTTACAAATGCAACGACATTGGAGAAAAAATTTGCTTGCGAAACTGGCATGGTACTAACTGCTTAAAGTTTTGCAATAACAGTGCTATGGCTTACAAATGCAACGACATTGGAGAAAAAATTTGCTTGCGAAACTGGCATGGTACTAACTGCTTAAAGTTTTGCAATAACAGTGCAATGGCTTACAAATGCAACGACATTGGAGAAAAGATTTGTTTGCGAAACTGGCATGGTACTAACTGCTTAAAGTTTTGCAACAACAGTGCAATGGCTTACAAATGCAACGACATTGGAGAAAAGATTTGTTTGCGAAACTGGCATGGTACTAACTGCTTAAAGTTTTGCAACAACAGTGCAATGGCTTACAAATGCAACGACATTGGAGAAAAGATTTGTTTGCGAAACTGGCATGGTACTAACTGCTTAAAGTTTTGCAACAACAGTGCAATGGCTTACAAATGCAACGACATTGGAGAAAAAATTTGCTTGCGAAACTGGCATGGTCCTGACTGCTTAAAGTTTTGCAATAACAGTGCAATGGCTTACAAATGCAACGACATTGGAGAAAAAATTTGCTTGCGAAACTGGCATGGTACTAACTGCTTAAAGTTTTGCAATAACAGTGCAATGGCCTACAGATGTTTAAATGGAGAAAAGATTTGTTTGCGAAACTGGTATGGTCCCGACTGTACAAAGTTTTGCAACAACAGTGCTATGGCTTATAAATGTAACGACATTGGAGAGAAAATTTGCTTGCGAAACTGGCATGGTACTAACTGCTTAAAGTTTTGCAATAACAGTGCAATGGCTTACAAATGCAACGACATTGGAGAAAAGATTTGTTTGCGAAACTGGCATGGTACTAACTGCTTAAAGTTTTGCAACAACAGTGCAATGGCTTACAAATGCAACGACATTGGAGAAAAGATTTGTTTGCGAAACTGGCATGGTACTAACTGCTTAAAGTTTTGCAACAACAGTGCAATGGCTTACAAATGCAACGACATTGGAGAAAAGATTTGTTTGCGAAACTGGCATGGTACTAACTGCTTAAAGTTTTGCAACAACAGTGCAATGGCTTACAAATGCAACGACATTGGAGAAAAAATTTGCTTGCGAAACTGGCATGGTCCTGACTGCTTAAAGTTTTGCAATAACAGTGCAATGGCTTACAAATGCAACGACATTGGAGAAAAAATTTGCTTGCGAAACTGGCATGGTACTAACTGCTTAAAGTTTTGCAATAACAGTGCAATGGCCTACAGATGTTTAAATGGAGAAAAGATTTGTTTGCGAAACTGGTATGGTCCCGACTGTACAAAGTTTTGCAACAACAGTGCTATGGCTTATAAATGTAACGACATTGGAGAGAAAATTTGCTTGCGAAACTGGCATGGTACTAACTGCTTAAAGTTTTGCAATAACAGTGCAATGGCCTACAGATGTTTAAATGGAGAAAAGATTTGTTTGCGAAACTGGTATGGTCCTGAGTGTACAAAGTTTTGCAATAACAGTGCTATGGCCTACAAATGTAACGACATTGGAGGAAAGATATGTTTGCGAAACTGGTATGGTACTAACTGTACAAAGTTTTGCAATAACAGTGCAACGGCTTACAAATGTAACGACATTGGAGAAAAGATTTGTTTGCGAAACTGGTATGGTCCTGAGTGTACAGAGTTTTGCAATAACAGTGCAATGACTTACAAATGCAACGACATTGGAGGAAAGATATGTTTGCGAAACTGGTATGGTCCTGAGTGTACAGAGTTTTGCAATAACAGTGCAATGGCTTACAAATGTAATAATAACGCAGAAAAGATTTGTTTGCGAAACTGGCATGGTCCCAACTGTACAAAGTTTTGCAATAACAGTGCTACGACCTACAAATGCAATGCAGACGGAGACAGAGAATGTTTGCGTAACAGATATGGCAAGGACTGTGGTATTTATTGTTCTAAACTGCAAACAGTTTCTGATCTTTATCTGTGCGAGGCTAACGAAGGGTCCACAGTAAGTTGTCCTGAAGACTGGGCGAATAGGTCGTGTTCATCGTCCTGCATAATAAGCGAAGGCAAGGAGTTGGAGTATTTTCTGGATCAGTGCAATTCTAACACCAAAACTGCACGTTTATGTTCAAGAAATACAACCGATGTACCAATTAGTTGTGAACCAGAGCCTCCAGGTACGCAAAAAATCACTTTCTGATATAAAATGATAAAAAGTCACTTTGTTTGATATGCAAATTAAACATTTTGACGTCACACGTGCATAATGAGTTATCGAAAAAGTTATATATCTTGGCTATTATCAAATATAATAATTACTTGAAAATCTACATGTTTGGTGTTGTGGGCGAAACACATGCAAATGCTTCATTCAAATTAATTTGGTTTGATAATAGAAAATATATCTAACCTTCTCGGATAGCACCTATACGACGTCAAAATGTTTAATTTGCATATCAAACAAACTAAAATATCTCAAGAACGAAGCAAGGAAACAAAAAACTGCAAAATATGTTACTATATAATTTGAAGTGTTCTTTCAAATAAGACAAACTTAATTTTCGTTTCATAGGCTCTTTAACAGACGATTCCAGAGAGCATATCTCGAGTGTTAAGCTTTTGGGAGGATTGTTTGGCACGTTGTTACTAATTGTTATCATAACGACAATCGTTGTCGTTTACATCAGGTAAATATGTTTATTTTAAATAATATTGCTTCAAGAAGCAAGTAAGGACACCATAGTCACCGTACCATCTTGCCCTTCACTTTTCACATGCCTTCACCTTTTCCCACCTCCCTTCACTTTTCCTCATCTGCCGTCACCATTATTCTTTGCATTCCTTCACTTTTCCTCGCCTCCCTTCAACCTTTCCTCGCCTCTCTTCACCTTTCCTCGCCTCTCTTCACCTTTCCTCGCCTCTCTTTAAACTTTCCTCGCCTCTCTTCACCTTTCCTCGCCTCTCTTCACCTTTCCTCGCCTCCCTTCAACCTACCCTCGCTTTCGTTCACCTTTCCTCGCCTCTCTAATTTCCTTACTTCTTTCCACGTTTTCTCGCCTTCCTTAACTTTTTCGCATCTTCCTTCGTCCATCCTCACTTCTTATCCTTATTTCACCTTTCCTTACCTCTCTTCATTTCCCTATTCCTCGCCTCCCCTAACTTCTGTTTACATCGCTTCATCTTCTCTAGCCTTCTTTCACCTCCCATCACCTCCCCTCGTCATACTTTTCTGTAACAAAATTAATAACGGCTCTGTTCTGACAATTTTCAGTTCAAAGAAAAAAAGATCTACCGTCCCCAAGGATCGTTCGCATCGTTCGCCTTCAGATGCCTTTGCCCTACAATTCAACAGAGCAGAATTGACGTTGAATATCGACGAATTAATGAGGTAAGAAAGAAGTTCTGTTAACCCTTTCTTTCGCATTGTCGTTGTGGGATAACTTTATCTTTTAGTTTACTCTGTCTAAAGCCCTAATCAAACGAGAACGCAAGTCATCGCAAGTTGGCAGTCAGAATTTCTGTGGTGGTCGTTTGAACACCCAAATTAACAAAATAAAGGTTTCATGAGTGTTTTAAATAAGTTTTAACTTTGTCACGGTACATGATATTTTCGGGAAACTATTCAGAGCGGCTGGCTGAGATAGCGTGACTGCCAACTTGCGATGACTTGCGTTCTCGTTTGATTAGGGCTTAACACCAGACGATTTTACTCGTCAAGGGGACACGTCTGAGAAAGTCTTCGGGGGGGGGGGTATATGCCGCCCTATAGGGTATGGATTTCGAGCTCCGGGGTCTGGGATAGGGTATACAAATTGTCCATTTTGGTCTAGAATAAGGTGTATATTTAGGTCTGAGATCGCCTTTTTAGGTCTGGAATACTCGACCCAAAAATTTCCAGAGTACCCCCCCCCGGGGGAAAGTCGATCATGTATGAAAGGGTAAAGGGATTCTGTACATTGTTTGACTCTTTGAAAAATGCTGCTTCTAACGGGTTTTGTTTTTCTTAAGAATTCGCGCCCCAGAGGAAGATCATGGTTTCGTGAACCCTGGAATGATGGTCGAGAACCCGCTGTACTGCGCTACGAAGAATAATTTGAGAGCAACCACTCCGTTCTAAACTGCCAGGAACTACTACTCATTTAAAACCATTACACTAGTCTCTTAGCAAATATACCAAATTCTAGGAAACCAACGGCTTGCCGATCTTGGAGAAGTTCTTTACGTGCATAATTAAAGTTTCTATGAAGGGAAAAATTCGTTGGCAATTTCGTTGTTTCAATGAACACTCACTGAAACACTCACTGAAAATTTAGGAACACTCGCTGAAAATTTCAAGAGAATCTGATGTTTAATCTTCGATTTACGACTCTCAAAGTTTGCCGTGGATAGTTCATTTCTGGAGACAACATTGATAAATGAACAACATTGTTCATCATTGTTTCAACAAGTTGTTACAACTTGATGAAACAACAACCGTTGTTCACGCATGTTGTAACAACCGAAGAACGTGTTGATACATCAACCATGTTCACTCATTGTTGTAACATTGTTGTTCATCGTTGTTATTTCGTCATGCTGTTACAACATGCTGTATCATGTGCGAACAACGTTGTTGGCTATAAAAATGTGCTGTTGGAACAACTTGTTCATGACTGTTGATTTATCCGTGAACAAGTTGTTCAAACCATACGTGAACAACTTGTTGACAACTTGTTCAAACAACATGGTTCGAACAACTTGTTCACGGAGAAATCAACAGTCATGAACAAGTTGTTCCAACAGCACATTTTTATAGCCAACAACGTTGTTCGTACATGATACAACATGTTGTAACAGCATGATGAAATAACAACGATGAACAACAATGTTACAACAATGGTGAACATGGTTGATGTATCAACACGTTCCTCGGTTGTTCCAACATGCGTGAACAACGGTTGTTGTTTCATCACGCTGTAACAACTTGTTGAAACAATGATGAACAATGTTGTTCATTTATCAATGTTGTTCACATATGTCAACAAGTTGTTACAGCATTGTTCAGGCAACAATGCTGTAACAACTTGCGAGATTTTTACGCGTGTATGCATGAGAACAATGGATTTTAGTATCAATAATCCATAAGGCATTGTTTACCGAGAAGCCCATATTTCTCCAGAAATGAACTAGGCCATGGCAAACTTTGAGAGTTCACAACTAACTCTCTATACGTTAGATTTTCTTAAAATTCTCAATTCTCAAATGAAGTCGAATCACTGCTGTAGAGACTAAAATTTTCTGACTGCCCCAACCGGGAATCGAACCCAAAGTCTCTGGTTTAACGTACCAGCGCTTTACCACTGAGCTATTGGGACTCCCGGCTGAGGCAGTCAGAAATATCCCTATATCAAATATCGCACACATTACCGTAGCTCATCGGGGATATCTAACCTTTTTCTAGTATCTTTCTCCACGACGAAGTCTGTTTGACCCAAGCCACCGTAAGTTACTATAAACATTCAGCTGTCCTTCAGCAGCGAAAAAATGTGAAGAAGAATGCCATGCTCTTCTGTTCATTAAAACAAAAAAAATATCAACGAGTATTTTCCACTTCTTAGCAACTTTTAAAACATTAGCAAATATACATAATTCCAAGAAACCAACTTAGCCAGTGTACTGCTAGCTTGCCAATCTTGGAGAAGTTTCTTACGTGCATAATTAGGATGATAATTTTTTCAGTCACATTCAGTAAAAAGCGCTCAAAAGGTTTTGTCTACCACGTCAAACCTATTTACTTTAGCATTACTTTCTAGCTTATACAATCAACATCCTTTTCAAATGTTTTCGGCAGTGTATATATACATAATTATTAATTAAGTGTCAATTATTTATGTAAATAGAACGACGAGTGATTGCTTTTGAAATATAAATCACAAAATTAATTTATTTTTTAACGACCATGCCTATTGCAGATTAGTGTATGTTTTTCAATATTTAACTCCGTAGAATAATGACCAATCTGTTCGATTTATGTAAAATTTGGAATTTTAAATAAAATTTACCCTGATCAGTTATAAGTGTATCCTTCCTTCGTTCCAGCTTTGTTCGTTCCTTCCTTCGCTTATTCCTTCCTCCCTCCCTCTCTCTCTTGCTTCCTTCCTTCATTCATTCATTCCTTACTTTTTTCCTTCGTTCGTTCCGTCCGTCCGTCCGTCCGTCCGTCCGTCCTTCCTTCTTTTCCCTCTCCCTCCCTCCATTCCTACCTACCTACCTCACTCACTCACTCCTTCCCTCCCTTCCCTTCCCTCCCTCCCTCCCTCCCTCCCTCCCTTCCTTCCTTCCTTCCTTCCTTCTTCCCTTCCTTCTTCCCTTCCTTCTTCTTCCCTTCCTTCCTTCCTTCCTTCCTCCCTCCCTTCCTCCCTTCCTCCCTCCCTCCCTCCCTCCTTTCCTTCCTTCCTTCTTCCCTTCCTTCCTTCCTTCCTCCCTCCCTTCCTCCCTCCCTCCCTCCCTCCCTCCCCCTTCCTTCCTTCCTTCCTTCCTTCTTCCCTTCCTTCCTTCCTTCCTTCCTTCCTCCCTCCCTTCCTTCCTTCCTTCCTTCCTTCCTTCTTCCCTTCTTCCCTTCCCTTCCTTCCTTCCTTCCTTCCTTCCTTCCTTCCTTCCTTCCTTCCTTCCTTCCTTCCTTCCTTCCTTCCTTCCTTCCTTCCTTCCTTCCTTCCTTCCTTCCTTCCTTCCTTCCTTCCTTCCTTCCTTCCTTCCTTCCTTCCTTCCTTCCTTCCTTCCTTCCTCCCTCCCTCCCTTCCTTCCTTCTTCCCTTCCTTCCTTTCTTGCTTGCTTGCTTGCTTCCTTCCTTCCTTCCTTGCTTCCTTCCTTCCTTCCTTCCTTCTTCCCTTCCTTCCTTCCTTCCTTCTTCCCTTCCTTCCTTCCTTTCTCCCTCCCTCCCTTCCTTCCTTCTTCCCTTCCATCCTTTCTTGCTTGTTTGCTTCCTTCCTTCCTTCCTTCCTTCCTTGCTTCCTTCCTTCCTTCCTTCCTTCCTCCCTCCCTTCCTCCCTCCCTCCCTCCCTTCCTTCCTTCCCTCCCTCCCTCCCTCCCTCCCTCCCTCCCTTCCCTCCCTCCCTCCCTTCCTCCCTCCCTCCCTCCCTCCCTCCCTCCCTCCCTCCCTCCCTTCCCTCCTTCCCTCCCTCCTTCCCTCCTTCCCTCCCTCCCTCCCTCCTTCCTTGCTTGCTTCCTTCCTCCCTCCCTCCCTCCCTCCCTTCCTCCCTCCCTCCCTTCCCTCCCTCCCTCCCTTCCTTCCTTCCTTCCTTCCTTCCTTCCTTCCTTCCTTCCTTCTTCCCTTAGTCACGACTTAATTAAGACGCGTCTTATCTAAGGTACCATTTCATATTAATTATTAGTCACTAGTGTCAGAAGAGCGACTGAGATCCAGTCAATAACCGCTGGGTAAATCACCTGTGCATCTGAGTACGAGTGTTCAAAACAATATTTCATCATGCAAAGGGGGGAGCGACCGCTCCCACTCCGTTCCCCCTCTGGCTACGTCCCTGTGGACGCATGTAACTTAACTCAACGGTTGTTTTTTTTTTAGTATTTTATGACTTTTCAAACTTTCAGAATTGTGTAAAATCTTCTCCCAAAATGCAGGAAATGCCATTTTAGAGACTCTAGATTTCAAAATTTTCCAGGGGAGCATGCCCCCGGACCCCACGTTTCGCTCCTCCCCTTTCAAAATCTTGGCTACGTCCCTGAGTCGTGAAGACACTCGTATAAACGGTCAATTTCTAATAAGTCGTGACTTATTTTGGACTAGCTTTCAACCCTGTTCTTATTTTAGTCGCGAATTACTTTGGTACGGAACAAATTGACCATTTATACGAGTGTGTTCGCGACTTAAAGTGTATATGAAATGAAAATCAAGTTTGTCTAATTTGGAAGAACTCTTGAAATGGTGAAGTAACATCTTCTACAGTTTTTCCATATCTTACTTCGTTCTTAAGATATTAAGATTTGTTTTATATGTAAATGATCACACTGCATACGTCACATTGTATAATGAGTTTTTGAGAAATCGTGTATATCATTGATATTTGTCTGTTAAATCGCTTGGACCTGTGTTTGTTTAAAGTCATGAGACAAATACACCTACATGCCCAGTTTCGTGTGACTTTATTCGATAACTTCAACGACATTCCTAATTTTACAACAACTCATTATACAATGTGACGTATGCAGTGTGATCATTTACATATCAAACAAATAGCAATATCTTAAGAATGAAGTAAGATATAGAAAAACTGTAGAAGATGTTACTTTACCATTTCAAGAGTTCTTCCAAATTAGACAAACTTAATTTTCATTTCATATACACTTTAAACAAGACGCGTGTTAATTTTCTCTCGTTTAAACGGCTCTATTATAATAATATTATAATATATATTTACAGTATCTTCGTTCTGTTTATATATACATATAGCTTGTATATAGTTTTGACTACTGCGGTATTTTGGTTGGGATTTGTCAGGGCAATCAGTCTGTTGCCTTGCCAAATCCTGACCAAGATATTCAGTATTATTTATGTAGTAGTTAAAGATAATATCATTTAGGCAAATTTTAATCAACCCATTGTACTTCATATTACTTACACACAATTATTCATCTTTTAACAGAAATTGCGCGAAATCATCTTGACTTGCGCGAAATCATACAGAAATTGCGCGAAATCATATTGACCTGCGCCGACTGATCATATAAAAATTACGCATAATCGGCGTGTAGAAATTTCGAAAAATCATGTAGAAATTCCGCGAAATCATGTAAAAATTCCGCAAACTCATTCTGAATTTTGTCAGACAAGAAAGCATGCTTGTATTGGTATGATGTAGACCCAGTTTCAGACCACGGATCCCTGCTAAGCCCTAGAATCAAATTTCTACAATGTTTATAAAACTGTAAGTGGTTAACTGTCTTAACTATTTATTTATTTCAGTTGGCAATTACTAGACCTTGACCTGGATTGTACACGAATTCTTGGCACAATATTTAACACTTGAAACCTGAAGACGAGTCTTGACTTTAGTATGTTATTCTGGCCATAAACGCTAGCCGATTTTATTCAGCACAGGGAGAGGTCCAGGCCTCTTAAGTATTTCTGTCATCAGCACATATTTGCCCATCAGTTTGTGCGGTTTGTGTGATCTGTATAAACACATTAACAAAACTGTGGGGGGTCCTATAACCTGAGGGTAAATGATCCGAAGGAATCAGTTCGATCGTTGGTTAGAACGGTAAGACCGCTGTTCTTTATTTGGCTTTACTCGAAAGGGAAAAAGCCTTTCACGGAAGTCAAACTCTAGCCAACGCCTTTATTCGCTTTGATAATTTTCCAGAAGCGCGCTCCGAAGATGAGGGCCTCTCGAAATTCCTCGTTACTGGTTATTTCCTTGGTTCTCGTTATTGCACTAATCAAGGTAAGTTAGTGATGCCCGATGGCAACTCAGTGAAAGAGTCAGGAAAAATGCGCGGTTTGGCTACAGATTACGAGTAATTGTAGAAAAATTATCTTGGCTTCGAGAGGAGAAAACGGTCTGCGTTTACTGGAGGTCGAGAACATCATGTGTAAAATAGATTATCAGTGTAGACTGTAGAGCCGCGCAATGACAATTGATTTGAAAGTCGTTTTTTTACCGGTCCCTCTTCCGTTTTTTTTATATCGAGCCAGATAGATTTATATAATGACGCGAAAACTGGAGATGGAAATTGGCGTCCCACAACTATCGTGTATAAACACAAATTACGGCATTACGCGTCAATTCAATGCACTGAATTGTGTGCATGCTTTTACAATTTAACTTTGATTAAAGGAACCGTTCTCTGTTTTATAGTATGGCTAGTTAACATATTAACTGTGTCTGAGATTGAGTCTTCTTGTAACCGTATTGTAATCAATGTTACAATACACACATTGTGCCGGTGGCTTTTTTACGAATGTTGTATATGCTATATATAGCTTGCCTTTCGCGGTGTTTCAGAGTCAGACGCGTCATAAAAGATATAAATTGAATCTTATGTAATAGATAAATCCCGAGAACGAGGGATGTATGCTATATAAAGACCCGAGTTAGGACGCGCAGCGTTCGAGGGCTTTATATCGCATACATCCCGACGTTCGAGGGATTTATCTGACTTAATTTATTATTGAGGAGGTTTTCCAACAAAGTTTTGTCTTTTTTTTCCACCTTGGACAAAGATTTTCCTTGTTTTTTTCTTCATTTCGTTTCTAATTATTATTCAAGGGCTTTATGCGATATAAAGCCCTCGAAAGAACAAAGAAAACCGACTCGATAATAAATTAAATATATAGATTATGGTTTACACATTTAATCTTGATAAAATGCCAGTAAATTCCTTTGCCGAGTTAGTTGTGTAGAATCAATATTTATTTATTTGGAAGCACCTAAAGCTTGCGCCGATTAATTAAATGGCGCAAAGGTGTTTTTCCACAAACTGTCCCGACGCTTGCGTCTCGCTGCGTCTGATAAGCCAAAACGTTAACTAACATGGTTCTTGTGTAATTTTATTTGGGTCTGTTACGTCTGTACGTGTGGTTTCCTGCGAAACGAAAGGATTTCTGTTGTCGCAGTATCCGACATTTGGCTATAGCTAAACTGTAAATGCCAATTACGTCCCTTGTGGTAAATATTTGTCATTCATGTGCCATATGGTGATGGATCCAATATAGCCTGACTGCTGGCCCAATTTTATAGTACGGGAAAAAAGTCAGCTTTGTTAATCGGTTTATGCAACAGTCAGTGATGTGAAAATGAGAACTATGGTAAATAAGGCTATGTAATAGCCGGGAAAATTCAACGTGGTACATGGCCACTGGGATATGCCCAGATGAGATCAGAATACTAGGTAACCTTATTGAATGTCCTTCTGGCTTTGCCCCAAGGTGAATAGAAACAGTTGAATAGAAACAGGTGAATAGTCTGAACTGAAATCTGACCACTTGACGACAGCGAATTCATACACAATTATAAATGTTAATCATTACACTAATCACAGCAACTGAGCTACATGTGTACAGTTGATAGGCGCATATGCTAGCAGCAATTTACACCAATAAAATTACTTATTAGACCCAAGTTTTTTATTTTATTTATTAATTAAAATTAACAAAAAGTACTTGATTACTCATAGTGAAACTTAAGTTACATCGTAAAATATGAAATAATGTGGCAGGGTAAGGGTTGCCGCAACAGCGATCGCCAATTACTGCGATCCCAAGCAAAAAGGAAAAGGCCATATTAATTATTTAGGTTGTGTTAATTATTATTTTATAAGTATTAATTATTAACCATTAATTATTGTCAAGTATTAATTCGTTCTTATTTACTAATTATTAAGTATTAATCGTCAGTCGCCAACTACAAACTATCAACCACCAATTGCCAATAATTTATCCGACAATTATCATTAATTAGCAATTAACAATCAATATCCAACAATCAGCAACCAACAATCAATAATTAACAATTAATTAATTAGATATTAGATACAATATCAGCTTCTAACCACCAACCCACCGTATTAGGTGTCATACATCGACCTCAACCTACGTTCAAAACATCTGAGTCTCATTAGTTCAATGCTAAGAGCGTCTCACCAGATCCCACAGCCGAGCAGAAGGTTGTGGCTTTGAGTCCCGCTTGGGAACTAGACCACTTTCATGATGGCCGCCACTTTAAATATTCTTTTATGTGCATCTAAATGAGTCTTTCTGGCCTCGTTATGAAGCAAAGATTCTTTTGAATCACCAGATCAGTCGCCATTATAAAAGTCGGGTCTATATTTCTGAGTAAAAAAGCTAGAAGAATTACTTAGAGTTTAGTTACACACATTGCTAGTTAGCAAGGTGTTTGTTTTCTGTGCGTGCTTTACAGAAAATTGAGTAAAGCTATATCTAATCTAAAACTATTTTCAGGCGGACATAAACTTTAATTACAGAAAGAAAAGCATTCAAAGTGACTGGACGACACGCGACTAATGACAAAATTGTTGCGTTGCAAGTTGAATAGCGTTTGTTGCACGTATTACCACCCACCTTAAACATTGTCACGCAACAATGATTTTGTTGCAAGTTGAAAAAATTTGTTGAAAAAAGTAGACTCCAGTTCTACTTGCTGCAACATGCTGATTCAACTTGCAAAAAAATCATTGTTGCGTGACAAAGTTTGAGGTGGGTGGTAATACGTCCAACAACGCTATTCAACTTGCAACGCAACAATGTTGCAGCAATTTCTTGCTCGTATATTACTTCACCTTAACGCATTAACGCATGGCCGCTTTGTAAGACGCCTTCTCTTCACGAGTATAATTTTGTTATTAATCAAGACTACCATGATATTCGTGAGACCTGTGTAAAACATTTTATGGAAAAAATCCCAATTTCTCATGGTTTAGACTGTCAAGCTATAAGGGTGTTGGTGGCACAGTGGTTAGTGCACGTGCCTTTCACTTCTGAGAGCCGGGTTCGATTCCTGCACGGTGCATTTATCTGATTTAAAAAAATTCACCTTGGCCGCATGTGAGAAGGAGTGCTTCCAGTTTGACTCTACCAAACACCACAGGTTTCCTCCGGGTATCGTTTCCTCCTGTAGTAACACTGGACCAATGAGGGTGGGCCCTTACTGGACCTCTGAGGATAACAGTTTAGATAATAGATATAACCTTATTTATACTGGATAACTCTATCAGTTAGTTTAGTTCAGTTCAGTTCAGTTCAGTTTAGTTTAGTTTAGTTTAGTTTAGTTTAGTTTAGTTTAGTTTAGTTTAGTTTAGTTTAGTTTAGCATAGCCATAACGTATTGGTTCAGCTTATAAGATTGAATCAGGACAACGTATACAATTATTCACTGTATTATATATATACACGATCCGAATTTTCATTTTAAAACTAATTTTTGAACTCTTGCATCTGCGAGCGCGCCGGACCATGTTTTATTAATAAACGTGAAATTAACCGCTCAAAACTATTTCGCCTGAAGCTTGTTCTGGTTGTAAATCAACAATGTTATTTAGTGGCAAAATTGGTTTCCTAGTAAAATAGTCCATGGGCCCAAGCCACAAAAATTGAAATACCATACGGATAGGCAAATTCTACTCTTAACAGATAAACAAAAGTATCTTGTTACTTTGCCATTATTATTTCTTTCTTATTTAATTAATTTACTCCTTCCAACCATTTTAACTCCTGCCTCCTTCCTGACTGAATCATTCTTCTTGGACTGTTGCAGACTTGAGTATTTTACTCTGGCTAACGCCATGCCTGAGACGATTTTACCATCTGGCTAACGCCACTCGCCAGATGATTTTACTTGTCAAGGAGAGCGGACTCAGAGCTCCAAGTCGCCAAGAGGTTAAGGGAATTTATAACCAGGGTCCCTGTCGTTTCAAGTTGCGATTTTCACAGCTGGTGACAAGTAAATGATATTATTTTTGCATATTTTGGAGTTCCGAGGATTGACAGTAAGACTTGACAGTAAGTCTGCAGTTACATTCCACCAACTGCGGGTTTCAATTTTGAAGACGTTTGTTTACGAGCCAAATTCAGGCAATAAGGCCAATAAGCTTTCGCTGATTGATAGGAAAACCATATGCTTCCATAGTTTTCCAATTGAAATAACTAAATTTAACATTTAAAAGTCGATGGTGCGAATGTGATAGAAAGTGATAAGTACCAGTTATATAAACATATACCTTCCCTTGGTTAATGCGTACGATTTTAGTGCACGAATTGCGATGTATGATTTTAGTGCACGGAGTCTTATATATATCTTATATATATATATATATATATATATATATATATATATATATATATATATATATATATATATACATATTAAGAGATTATTAACCGAGAACGAGGTCTGTATGGGAAAATATCAGACCGACGTCTTGACAGTACGGACCGAGCCGCAGGCGAGGTTCGTACAAAAAAGACCGAGGTCTGATATTTTCCCGTACAGACCGAGTAAACGAGGTTAATAAAGCGTTTATTATATAGCTATTTCTAGTTTTTCGATAATTATTGTATCAAACTTAGTGTGGAAACCTTAGAAATTCACGCGAGCAAAATCAACATCCGGGACAGCAGTCCGGATACGGAAAAAGACGGTTCGTGGTCCGGATACGCATTTTTACGGACCGTGGTCCGGATACGCATTTTTACGGACCGTGCGTTGACCAATCAGAACTCAGGATATTACAAAGCCATATAATAAATAAACGATATTTATTACAGGTTGATTTAAGTTCAGCCACCAAAAACTGCTACGAAGGACTCATATTAAATTACTGTCTCTGTCGTCATTGTTGTTGTTGTTGTTGTTGTTGTTGTTGTTCGTGGTGGTGTTGTTGTATGCTGTTGTTGTTGTTGTTGTTGTTGTTGTTGTTGTTGTTGTTGTTGTTGTTGTTGTTGTTCGTGGTGGTGTTGTTGTATGCTGTTGTTTTGTTGTTGTTGTTGTTGTTGTTGTTGTTGTTGTTGTTGTTGTTGTTGTTATTGTTGTTGTTGTTGTTGTTGTTGTTGTTGTTATTGTTGTTACTGTTGTTGTTGTTGGTGTTGGTGGTGGTGTTGTTGTTGTTCTTTTGTTATTGTTCTTTTGTTGTTGTTGTTGTTGCTGTTGTTGTTGTTGTTGTTGTTGTTGTTGTTATTCGTTTGGTGGTGGTGGTGTTGTTGTTGTCCTCGATGTTGTTGTTTTGCCACACAAGTATAATTATACCACCAGTCGCCTAATTCCCAAGCGAACATTGACATTGTATCGTTCCATCTTTTCGTCTAGAGTGCGCAAGGCTCAGGACAGTTCAAGGTTAAATTGGAACATTACGTAGAAAATTCCAATAATCTTTCAACAAAATGTATAAGTCTGTGTGTCACAACATCACCTTCTGGAATACCGCGATGTAATTTAAATACTACAACTGGACAATCGAAAGTGAAACCCGTGAAGCCCCTAAAAAAATGTTGGCCCAATCCATATAAATACGCGTATAACTTTACAAGATGGGAGGTAAGTTTTCTAACATTTTTGTTACAATATTAAAGGCTACTTTTGTGGGCCGGCGGAGATCCGGGGGGGGGGGCTCTTGGAGACTGGTAAACGAGATCATATGCATCAGATTTAACAGTTTAAACTTGTCACCTTCATCGGTTGACATTTTAGTTATTGCTTTTTTAGGATAACAGTGAGCTTAGTGTTACTGTGTGGAATCTTCCCGCGGGGCAAACTTGTGATACATCCAGTCCAACGAACACAACAATACACGGTACTGCACACAAAACAATACCTCGGTCTTTAGACATGAGACAGTATAAAACAGAAGACCTTCATAAGAAGTGGACGATTGAGATTATAACTCGAATTAAGTGTACTACAACTGGTTGTCTTCTTCCCTGTACCCCCCGTGACAACAGCACTGGTCATTACACCTGCGAAGACGGCAACAAGAAATGCCTTCCAGTTTGGTATGG
Source organism: Paragorgia papillata (assembly GCA_035771165.1). Taxonomy (NCBI): domain Eukaryota; kingdom Metazoa; phylum Cnidaria; class Anthozoa; order Scleralcyonacea; family Coralliidae; genus Paragorgia; species Paragorgia papillata. Next base: position 757,310 of record JAWNZC010000430.1, on the reverse strand, counting down.
ACCAAACTGCCTTAAAACGTGCGTCTCCTCAAATGACCCGCCTGGTCATTACAGCTGTTCGCGCACTGGAGAAAAGGGATGTTTGACGAACTGGTACGGCGAAAACTGTACTACTTTCTGCAATACAAGCGCAACAACATACCGCTGCAGTGAAAACGGTATAAAAACATGTTTCCCAAACTGGTTTGGTGAAAACTGTTCTAAATTTTGCAAGGAAACAGCAAGATACACATGTGATAAAAATGGTGAAAAACAATGTCTTACCAATTGGTATGATCCAAACTGTTCCACTTTTTGTAACCGCAGCGCACTAACATTCAACTGTAGTAAAAATGGAGAGAAAATTTGTTTAGACAATTGGTTTGATAAAAATTGCTCAACATTCTGTGATAATAGTAAAAAAACGTATTACTGCAGCAAAAGCGGAGAAAAGGTCTGTTTGGATAACTGGTTTGACAAGAATTGCTCTACATTTTGTAACATTACTTTAAAAACATACAATTGCAGCCTAAATGGTACTAAAACATGTTTACCAAACTGGTTTAACAGGGATTGCTCTACGTTTTGTGATCAAAATGCTACAAATTATAAGTGTACCAGTAATGGGAAGCGAAATTGTTCTTCACACTGGTTCGGAGAGACGTGTGAGAAATTCTGCAATCAAAGTGCCGCAAACTACACGTGCCTTGAGAATGGGGACATCAAGTGTTTTCAAAATTGGTATGGTGAGGGTTGTTTAAAGTACTGTAAGAACAATACGGAAGCAACATACACTTGCAACGCTGAAGGCGAGAGGGTCTGTACCCAAAACTGGTACGGTGAGAACTGCGCAATATTCTGTAACAGTTCCTCGATCTACAAATGCGATGAACATGGAAACAAGGAATGTTTACGCGACTGGTACGGTCACAATTGCACAACGTACTGCAATGACAGCGCTATAACTTACATATGCAATGGCAAAGGAGAAAGGATTTGCTTACCAAATTGGTATGGCGACAACTGTACGGTATTTTGCGACAACAGCTCTACTAAGTACAAGTGTGACTCTCGAGGGGAAATTAATTGTTTACGGAATTGGTTCGGTGTGGACTGCGATACGTTTTGTGATACCAGTTCATTGAAATACAATTGCACTGACCACGGCAGAAAGATTTGCCTGCGAAACTGGTATGGCAACGGATGCACAAAGTATTGCAATAACCGCTCAACCACTTATAATTGTGACCACAATGGTGAAAAACTTTGTTTACGAAACTGGTATGGTACTGAGTGCAAAACATTTTGCGATAACAGTGCTACGACCTACAAATGCAATGTTGACGGAGACAGAGAATGTTTGCGTAACAGATATGGCAAGGACTGTGGTATTTATTGTTCTAAACTGGAAACAGTTTCTGATCTTTATCTGTGCGAGGCTAACGAAGGGTCCACAGTAAGTTGTCCTGAAGACTGGGAGGTTAGGTCGTGTTCATCGTCTTGCATAACAAGCGAAACCAAGGAGTTGAAGTATTTTCTGGATCAGTGCAAATCTAACGTCAAAACTGCACGTTTATGTTCAAGAAATACCACCGATGTACCAAGTTGTGAAGAAAATCCTGCAGGTACGCAAAAATCACTGCTAGAAAAGGAAGGAAGGAAGGAAGAAAGTAAGGAAGGAAGGAAGGAAGGAAGGAAGGAAGGAAGGAAGGAAGGAAGGAAGGAAGGAAGGAAGGAAGGAAGGAAGGAAGGAAGGAAGGAAGGAAGGAAGGAAGGAAGGAAGGAAGGAAGGAAGGAAGGAAAGAAAGAAGGAAGGAAGCTAGGAAGGAATTGAAGAAACGAAATGATTTGTTTTATATAACTATAACTCGACTATAAAAAAACATTTAAAAACTCTTCCTTTTGTAAATCTAGATTCGAAGAAAACATCTTCCGAACAATTAAAAGCCGTGATTTGGGGGTCGTCGCTTGGAGCAGTGTTATTTTTAGTCGTCCTTGCAGCAATAATTGTCAGGTAAACCAATGTTTAAAAGTTTTTCATTAAACACCAGAACAGCAAAGAAATATTTGTAAATGAGGCAAACGCCAACGAAACCCACTGCCGAAGAAGGGTGAGCCGTGAGCATGTGTTTTGTATATCATGAGCGTCGAATCAGTCATTAGGTTACAGTTTTGATCCCTTTTCTGAGAGAAACATTTTCTTAAGTATATTTGAACTTGAGGTAATAGACCCTTTTAATAAGTGCAGAATACGTCATTTTCCGCCATTGACGTCATTTTCAGTCTTTTGAATTCTATTGAAAATATACAAAAGCTAAGACAATAAACGAGATTGAAACGAGTTTGAGTGTTTCATCAGGGGTTCCAAATACGAGAAAACAAATGAAAACCGAGGGTGAAGCCCCAAGGATTTTATTGTTTTCGAGTGTTTGGAGTCCCCTGATGAAACACGATAAACGAATGTTTGATCTTGCCATAATTAATAGAACTATATACACGTTCACGGTTACTGAACATATTGTGTTTTCTGTATAATGAAGCAATCATCCAATAGCAACGTTTGGGTTCAATCGCTCAACCGTACTGTTTAAATATTAATAAACCTAAAACAAAGGATCGTAGCTTGATATGTTAACCGCTTTGAAGTTTGCTGGGTTTCCAAACCATGTATATCTTCTATTAACTATATAATCTTACTTCTCAAACGAGTATTCGCATCGCGATTTGCGGTGTTTTCTTCATTGATTTCAAAATGCAGATTAAGAAATGTGATCCAGTTCACTAGGAAATTTCCTACAAGTTTTCATTGGGTAATGAAAAAAAATAAATATATATATTTATATGCAACGGCACAGGAACACTAACACAGCTTGAGCCAATTACGTTAGTGACCTATAGCTTAAATTACAATAACAATAAAGATATTTAAATATATAACTGAAGAAATTATAACTGTTTTCTCATACTACCGGTTAAAACAAAATTTAGAAACAACAGTCCATTGAACTGCACAACTGTCTTCCCTGGTGGCATTTCAGGCATATTGATTTCCGGCACGTCTGTTGTTTTTCAATATCGAAAATTGTTCTGGTCGCCGAAAAATAGTAGTCAAACTGGGGAGGGTGTTCCAGGTTCGATTGGCTAACTGTATATATAGCTGTTTGTAGTTCATGGTTTATTAATGAGTTCGAGAAGAACGTCTACCAAACATGTTTTCTTTGTTTCTAAAAGTTTTATATACACCAAATTCAAGTTAAGTCATTCTTGTCTGAAGATTTAGCAATCGCGAGAAAAACAAAACTGACACTTATCTATAGAAGGTATGGAATTTAGCGCATTATAAAGCGTATGAACTGATGCATATTAGGATTATTTCTAGAGTGTTAAAAGCCAAGAAACGGAATCGTGTCAACGTTCTCCACGTCCGAGAATCTAGTAAACCAGAACAGACATTTAACACCGTCCAAAAGTCGAGGTAAGTAAGACTGAAGTTTAAAGGGGCAATAGCACTAAAAATTAAGTTTGTCTAATTTGAAAGAAGTCATAAAATTGTAATAGAACATCCTTTACAACTTTTTCGTATCTCTCTTCGTTTTCAAGATATTTCAATTTGTTTGATATGTAAATGAGATGGTCTCTGACGTCAGGTGTGGGGTAAAATATTTCCACATGTAGCAAAACCACTTATATCTCTAAGTTTGTTCAGCGAAATCATTTGAAACTGTGCACATAAAAAACTCCTTGCGACGCTGAACATTTCATGTGTCATTTACATATCAAACAAATTGAAATATCTTGAAAACGCAGAAAGATACGAAAAAGTTGTAAAGGATCCTCTATCACAATTTTATGAGTTCTTTCAAATTAGACAAACTTAATTTTTGTTGCCACTCCCCTTTAAGCTTACAACCGTTGTTTAGGATAATCAGTGTTTAAAGCCGGTTTTCCACTTGCGAATTTTTTCGCGCGAATCGACATTTTTCTTTTGTCTTATGAACTCTCGGCTGGAACTATTTAGAAATCTATTCAATATTTACAATTCTCGGTTTGCACTCACGTGATCGGTCGCCCCGTTGGGGTGGTGAAACAATACGAAATGTTTGAATAAGAATAGAGTTAAATTCCCATAGGATAAAGGTTGTGCACCAATATGGCCGCCATTTCATTGTTTCTGTGCACCAACATGGCCGCCGTGACGTCAGATGCGGAAAACCAAGAAAACCGGCTTAACAAGCTTTCAAAAATCATTAATAATTCATGAGGAAAACACAAAGGAAATCAGTACCATGTCCGTGGTTTTATATCTGATAAAGAAATTAAACCTTCTGATTTACATAATCTTTAGCTTTGATTTTCAAAGCTTATAGACGTTATTTCAGGAAAATTTAAAGATTGGCCGCTCATATTTTAACTACTACTTAAAATACCTAGATAAGCTGCAAAAATCAGGCTGACTATGTTAATCAACAACGAAGTTTTTTTTTGGTATTGTGGTCGACAACAATGGTTAAATCCGAGGTTAAACCTGGTTTAGCTAACTCAATTGTCTAATCTTTAAAGTGGTTATTCTCTTATGAAAATATTGTTCGTATTGTTTCTTCATAATCCTAAAGATATTATGGTACTTGGTAATTGTGCAAAGTTTCATTTCGAAATTCTCAAAAACAAAGTTGTATTCTACGTGCGTATTTTGTATTTTGGAGCGTCGCCATTAAATTGGCCGTGTTCGAGAAAAATGAGTTGAGGAGAACTGATGACGTCATAGACTCAACAAAAACAAAAGATCATTGTTGTTGTCAACAGGAGAAGGGTCATTGTTGTTATTGAGTGAGTCTATGATGTCATAAGCTTCCTCGACTCATTCTTCTCAAGCTCGGCCACTTTAATGGCAGCGCTCCAAAATACAAACTTCAAACGTAATTAAAATATCACCTTTTCTTCAACGAATTTTGAAATGAAACTGCACGATTACTAACTACCATAACATCTTTAGGATTATGCAAAAATATTGCCAACAATATTTTCATCAGAGACTGAACTGTTTACTAAATCAGTGTTTCTACGATTGGCTCTTAGTATATTTTACTTCAAATTTGAAATGTTGTACAGTTAGTGACATGTTTCTTTGTCATAGGAACAGCAATCGTCAAGGCGGTACGCGTAATAACGGCTTTATAAGCATGGTAGAGCTATAGAAAACTAAGATCGCATCACGATGGCGTGGCAACACTTGTAAGGTTATGGGATTGTTGAAATTACATCAAGTAATTCGAACAGCGACATAAATGATGGACGATACTTCAATTGAAGGAACACGTTGACATGTATATATATTGATATAGCTTTTAACTTACTAGTATTATTTATAGTCACCATTATATAGCCAAAAACGAATGCACAGTGTCTGTGCAGGATCTGTACAGATTTAACACTTTGAAGCCAGTCTTATTCAATCAGAGAGCGTGTTTTAGTCGGGATGTAGTATGAATACATATGTATATTTTCTGAACAACGAACACAGGCTTCATTCATTACTCTACGGGACGCGGGGAGTTATTATATACGAAATAAATAAACCACACAGTGGACGGGGTTGACGACGAAGAAACCGTAATCAATTCCCTGAGATTTTGAGCACAAAGACACAGTGGCCATGTTGGTTGGTAGCCAGGTATAATAGCATCTGATATAATATTCTTTTGCACCGACCAACCAACATGGCCGCCATGACGTAACGTGCAACCCAGCAATTAGCCTGGTACCCTGGCCCAATTTCAAAAGAAATATGGGCCAGGTAACCACTAATCTCATTCTCGCATCATCAGGGCTAAATCCACTTATGACGATAGCAGTTTCACTCATATCCAATAAAAACGCGCGAAAATTTCAACCAATAGGAAAGCAGAAGTTTTTAGTGGTTACCAGGCTACCCAGCAATAGGCAGCCGAAAGGTTGCCGAAAGGTCGTTGTGGTTTTGGAATAAAAACTCGCCCCGCTCCCCTCTATCACGCCTGTTTCGCGCGACACAGTTACACTTCCTCTGCGAACTACGCCGCAAAGTACTCTGGGATTGAATGAACCTTTTCGAATGCATACAACAACCGTATATTAACCCATTCAAAGTTAAAAAAAACATTAACCCATGTTTCGTTCTGGAGCCGGCAAAAACGACCATTTATAATATTATTTTACTCTGTCTACCGGCAAAATACTGATAAAAGGGATGTGTTAAAACCTAATAGACATACGAACGAACGAACGAACGAACGAACGAACGAACGAACGAACGAACGAACGAACGAACGAACGAACGAACGAACGAACGAACGAACGAACGAACGAACGAACGAACGAACGAACGAACGAACGAACGAACGAACGAACGAACGAACGAACGAACGAACGAACGGGTAGAATTTAAAACGCTCGTGACGACACCGCAATTTAAGAAACAAAATTATTCCCTTCAAAAAACTTACTTTCGAAATATAAAAGAAGAAAAAAATTATATATATATAGTTTATATATATATAGAAACTTTCTCCTCTTATCTTTGATTAAAAGTTCTATTCTAATTAAAAAACATATTTTCTCAGAATGTCAGAATATTAAAATAGCTAACCGTGGAAATTCTGAAAAAAGACGACATTTTAAAATAATAGAACTTTTACGTTATTAAAGAAAAAAAATATAAAAAATGTCAGAGTCTTAAAAATCAGAATCCGTAAAACTATCTCGAATAATACCGCTATCTCGTTTTTCTTGTTTCCGATCTTTACCTTGGGAAACTTTTTGCTCCTTTTGTTTGTTACGCAGTAAAGCATTCTCGACAGAATTCTCTTTTTCGTGTTTTTCTACACATTTTGTCTTCTTTTCCTTGTCTTTTTTGACTTTCCGTTTTCGTTCCTTTATTTTATTCGTCACGTTCGAATGAAACTCCACATCTAAAAATCCACTGTAATCGAATGAGTCTTCGCCGAAAGTGATGCTGTGTCGAAAATTTGTCTGCTCTTTTAACGTCTGGAAAGCCGGATTGTTTTTCAACAGTAATAAGTTCCCTTCACTAGCTGCTTTCGTTCTAACAAAGCTAACGCTTTTTCTCGACTTTGTTTTTGGTACTGCTACTGAACAACCGTCGGATATATCAGAGAGTTGGACGTCCATGGCCTCACAAGATAAATTACGACCCGTCGCAGGTGTCGAGTGACTTGGTAAGTTGGGAGACTTTCGTTGAAGTCGTTCGCTCTGTAGAGTACATTCCAGGCTTTTTATTTGAACTCTGGCTTGGCCCAGTTGCGACTTGGTCGCTTCCAGTTGGCTGGATAGTTCTTTGACGAGCGTTTTCGTATTTTCCATTTGTTCCTCAAGATATTGAACATAGGCCTGTGGAGGCACAATAGAAGGTAAAGAGTGGAGTGGAGGAGAGTGGAGTGGAGGAGAGTGGAGTGGAGTGGAGTAACATAGAGTAGAGTAGAGTAAAGTCGAGGGGAGTGGAGGAGAGTGGAGTGGAGTAGAGTAACATAGAGTAGAGTAGAGTAAAGTCGAGGGGAGTGGAGGAGAGTGGAGGAGAGTGGAGTGGAGGAGAGTGGAGTGGAGTAGAGTGGAGTGGAGTGGAGTAGAGTAGAGTGGAGTGGAGTAACAAAGAGTAGAGTAAAGTCAAGGGGAGTGGAGGAGAGTGGAGTAGAGTAGATTAGAGTGGAGTGGAGTGGAGTGGAGTAGAGTAGAGTAGAGTAAAGTAGCGTGGAGTAAATAAGAGTGAAGTAGAGTAGAGTAAAAAAATAGATGCACAATACCCTGCTTTCTTCGAGACTGTCAAATGGACCAGGTGGATCATCTAGACAGAAAAACTCTTGAGTTTGATGGCTGGAAAAGAAAAGAGCAAAGAAATTTTGCAAAGTTATCACATGGAAAGAACACTCTGTATACTATTGTGCACACAAACTCAGTATTCTATAAATACAGATTATACAGTCCCATAACTGCACATCCTGTCAGCCAAATTTCACAACATGTCCATATATTTATGTACAATCATTATAGTTAACCCAATTCCTGCCTGAGCTGGCCAAAAGTGGAATTGGAGTTTCTCGCTGTCTGAGTTTACGAAATAAGCGAGAAACGTGTTTCTCACACTGGGGGCCTAGGGTGAGGTGGTATATTAGGTCACATGTTAGGTGTCAAGTATCTTTTAGTTTCTTGCCACCATTGTGTGAGCAGAGTACCCACCCACCCTCCCAGATTGTAACATAGGTATTTAGGTTGATGTTTTGTTAAGTTATTGTTTAATAAAGGCACTGCCCTGCTTTGTGGTGGCAGAACAAATGGCAACCCAGTGTGAGAATATATATTCTTTTACTCTGTCTTAAAACATTTCATACCAAATGCGTAAATCTCTATGTTGGAGAATCATTTTAATAAAGGTCTGCAATCCTTGAGCACGCTTGGCTATAAAGTCTAAACAAATAAGAAAGATTTACTTGCAGTATAATTTATTATGCTGGCTTAACTAAAAATCAAATAACAATCAATACAGTTGTAGTTTCAGAATTCTAAATAAGTGAAAATTGGGTATAAGCTTATAGACAAGTTATTTGACTTGTTTACATGCAGTCATTTGCAACTCACTTAATTCACCCAAATCTTCCAAAGTTCATTCAGAAGTTTGCAAGTTTGTTCATAGTTCATTTTGAACTCTGCATTTGATTGCATGCTTGGTTCCGAGCAGCCAAATTTATCAAATGCGTATATTGAAAACCAATTTTGAACTTCCCAACGAAGTTGTGAACTTCCAATGAACTTCTGAAGATTTGGGTGAAAAGTGAGTTGCAAATGACTGAAAAGGTTTTAAATTTTTACCTGGGTTAAAGTTATCACCAAAACGTCGCTTTGGGGGAAGCTTGAGTTTAATTCTTGGAAATGCGGAAACCAACTAGACATTTTGTGAGCAGAAAACAAATTATTTTAGACCCCGATTAACAAAATAACACAACTTAATTACAAGCTCTTTTAATACAGATCTAACTGTATATTTATACTACTTATCGACTAAATCATTAATTCATTATCATCAAAATTAGTCAGAAAAAAGATGGGGTCAAATTAAAAGCAGTTATAAAAGTAATTGATATCGAGTTAGACTTCATAACATTTACTTTACATACAGTATTAACATCACGATGAGTTTGAGCCAAACTCATACAAGACTCAATTGATAATACAGAAAAAATGGTGCTGATACATTTAACCACAAATATTGAAATAAAAGTAGCATGCTGCATAGGCAGTGTATAGAAACAACAATCAAAATATAGTAAGGTTAGATATACTGCCGAAACAGAGAACGTAGGAGTAGCTAATGTTTCGAGTGAAGGCGGTCACATTAAGGCCCTTCATCAGAGAGAAATGAAAACATCTATAGGAGTCTGATTGTCTCGGTCATGCGCATTGACCAATTACAGCTGTGATAAATATCTACTGTGCTTGAAACTACATGTTTCTGACGAAGGGCCTTCACTTGAAACGTTAGACTCCTACATTCTCTCTGATGAAGGGGTTAAATTTGTATAACGCTGGTCATTTTGACCAGTCACATTAGTTGCAATTAATTTTATTACTTTCCATTTGAAGGAACTTAAAATGATTGTTGTTGTGCTGTTGTAGACCTGTTTCATAATGTCTGATATATATTGAAGTGAACTATGCATGCATTTTCTTTTTATGACAAACGTTCATATCAGTACTAGCTTATATACAGTATATATAGAGTGTAGAATATACTTTACATGTTTTTTGTTGTGTTGTGGTATTTTGTTTGTTTTGGGGGGGTTTTGGGGTGTTTTTTTTGGGGGGAGCATCGTGAAATTTGACCAGTCAAAATCACCTTTGACCGGTCACAATTGGAACTGACCAGTCACCATGACCGGCGTAAGATGAAACATTATTTTGAGCCCTGGCCTGCACGTATGTTTGTTTAATATAAAAAAGTACACATTTTTCCTGCAATGATCTGGAAAATATATCAAAGTGTTTACTTTAATTTAATTAAGTTATTTACTAAGCCTCTTTTGATTGGTTGTTTAAGAACCTTTTGTGTTTGATTTCAATAGAATTTTGACAGCCTGTTCATTTCTCATCGCTACCTGCACAATTTCTTCCCAAAAAGGAAAAGACTAGAAAGTCAACAATGAAGATAGTCACACCACTGCAAAACTAACCATCCAACCAACTTTACAAAAACTCTGTACTTACTTATTCTCAAATTATACCATTTATCCCTTATTCATAATTCAAAGCTTGGTAGTGTCTGTATGTAGATTATTATTAAATATGCTAACTTAATCATTTTCGGCTTAATTATTAGTAACACTACAATTAAAGATTTTTGTATTTCCAACAAAGCGATTTAAAGCCCTAATCAAACGAGAACGCAAGTCATCGCAAGTTGGCTGTCAGAATTTCTGTGGCGGTCGTTCGAACACCCAAATTAACAAAATAAAGGTTTCATGATTGTTTTAAACATGTTTTAACTTTGTCACGGTACATGATATTTTCGGGAAACTATTCAGAGCGGCTGGCTGAGATAGCGTGACTTGCGTTCTCGTTTGATTAGGGCTTTCAAGGATAATTATTACCAAACGATTCACACCTTTTCATTCAATCTTTCAAAATCTGAATATCTTCTGAAAATAAACCAACTTCTCGCCTGTTTTTGTACATGAATCTTGTAAACCTAAAAATACAAAAATATAAATGTCGCCTTCGAGAGTGCCTGTGTTTTCTTGTGTACTGTTCATTTGGGCAAATGAGGTTTGAAGTATTGAAGAACAGAAGAAAGTATTAAAGTCGACTTGCTACAGACTGTTTCTCATTTTAAAAGCTGTGTTGAAAGCTAATTTTCAATCATTAATTGCTTCCCATCGGTGGCATTTTTAATACGTTACTCTATTAAACACCAAACGATTTGACTTCAAAGAAACCGTGTAATAATTCGACAAGGTGGAAATTAAAAAACCCAAAAAAAAACAACCCATCAGGTATGTTTTATGACAAACAGTTCACAAGGTGAGAATAAACAACAGAAATTAATATTTCAGTATTAAAGTGCACAAACCGTAAATCGTTGCCGTTGTTCGACGATTTCGTAGCCCACGATCGGAACTGTGTAGTTCTCTGGTGTTATAAGCCTTGGAAAGTCGCTTTCACCATCAAGCTCCTGTTCCATGCTGAACAGTTTTCGTGGTCGAAATCGAAGGTACTTTTGCTCCTCGTGCTGCTGTGAATAATCAGCAATATATGCGTATATCACTTGTGATTCTGCCTCCATTTCCGGGCCCACAAATGCTAAAAGTTATTAGTGAACATTTATACATTCATTTTACTTTTAAATATTGTTTTCGAAACGAGAAACCACTTCCGCTTTTCTTCCGCTTTCGAACCACTGATCTCAAATAATATACTCATTATACTGGATAGAGCATCCGGTGCTCGCTGTGAAGTCGGAATAAATTAGCGGCGGCCATTTCAGGTGGGACCCACTTGGGTTTCATACAGCCACTTTTAAGTTCTCCCATAGCGACAGGTACATGTCACAAAAATTTAGCTGGTTTTCGTTAAAAATCCAATCATTTAAAGCGAAAACCAGAGGCGAAAACTATGATTCAGCAATATTGTGGGTCCCACCGGATATGGCCGCCGCGAGATTTTTAGCCTCACTTCCGACTTCATTTTTTGCCACGCGCGAAACAATAGATGCTCTATCCAGTATAATGAGTATATTATTCCAGAAAATTGCATGATCGACGTATTTTCGGAAGCCTTCGGAGCACGATCGGAAATCGCATAGAAAATCGGCCACTCGTGTATTGATGACGTTTACACGCAAGATATTCGCTCTACGCATGCGTAGCTAATACGGGTCAGCCCGTATTTCGCGAGCCTCGACAGCCGCCATTTCCGATCGTGGTTAGTAATTGCCTGCCTGGGAATGAATCCCCAGGGGGGTAATGGTGAAGAAGGGGGGGTGATGGTGACCTGAACTCAGCTGACCTGAGGGTCTCAGGCTCTCAGCTGGAGCTGAGCTGACCTCAAGCTCAGCTCAATTGAGGTCAACTGATCTCAGCTTAGCCTGCGTGCAGACGCTCCTTCCCCCTCCTGAAATCGGGGAGATGGAGGTCTGCGAAACGGCGTTCGTAATCGTGTTCTGGTCACGTGAGTCGTCACAGGATTTTAAGGACTAATATGTGATTGGTTGACTAAGGATAATTTAAAGTAGCCGATATTTCACTGGTCAGATTTCTGGTGATCAGGAAGTGCTATAGAGCGTTTTCATCTGACGTCACGGCGGCCATATTGGTGTACCAAAACAATGAAATGGCGGCCATATTGGTGTACGGTATGGGAATTAGCTCTTTCTTATTCAAATATTTCGTATTGTTTCACCACCCCAATGGGGCACCGATCACGTGAGTGAAAACGCTCTATAGCGGGTTGTCTATATTGTCTTCCTTTGTCCACTTTGAAATGTCAACATGTATTCTCTGTTCTTGTGAAATTTTGAAGCATAACGACAAAAACCAGGAACACGATTACGAACGCCGTTTCGCAGACCTCTGTTTCCCGATTTCAGGAGGGGGAAGGAGCGTCTGCACGCAGGCTAAGCTCAGCTCAGCTCAGCTTACGTCAGCTCAGCTCAGCTAAGGTCAGCTAAGGTCAGCTGCTCAGCTTACGTCAGGTCAGCTGAGGTCAGATCAGCTGAGGTCAGTTGAAGTCAGTTTTGCTCAGCTCAGCTGAGGTCAGTTGAAGTCAGTTTTGCTCAGCTCAGCTGAGGTCAGTTGAAGTCAGCTCCCATGAGGTCAGCAGGTCAGCTCAGCTCAGCTTAGCTGAGGTCAGCTCAGATCTGCTCAGCTGAGGTCAGGTCATTGGATCATTAGTTACATGCTTTTCAGTTTGACATACTGCATGTTAATTCTGAATTCTAAGTCATGAGAAGACATGAGGTCAGGTTGAGGGGTGTTGGTGGCACAGTGGTTAGTGCACGTGCCTTTCACCTCTGCGAGCCGGGTTCGATTCCTGCACGGTGCAGTTATCTGATTAAAAAAAATTCACCTTGGCCGCAAAACACCACAGGTTTCCTCCGGGTACTCCGGTTTCCTCCTCTAGTAACACTGGACCAATGAGGGTGGGCCCTTACTGGACCTCTGAGGACAACAGTTTAGATATAACTGATAGAGTTATCCAGTATAAATAAGGTTAGTTTAGTTTAGTTTAGTTTTAGTTTACATATTGAGGGAGAAAACTGGGAAAGATATTAATGCTAAATATGCTAATTATTAGTATGCAACGCAGTCAAATCTACTGTAATTATCTACCAGACCAACATGTTTATAGTACACAATGTCACGAAGCAGTACACGACAGTATAATAATGATTTTTGTTTGTCAGACTATATAAACAATCAGTCACATAAGTTGTAAGTTTACTATATAAATTATATAAATTATTTCTCCAAAACTTGTGAGTTACATAATATACTAATCACACAATTTACTTGTCACCGACTTTCTATACTCATATACAAAAATTGGCAGAGTCTTCCGTCAGGGCTGGATAACACCTCGCTAAAAACTTGTATAGTGATTAACAAAAATTCCCATTATCATTTCAACTAGGGCTGCAACCCAGGCCAAATTGCAACCGGATCCTTTATTTTGTCATCGTATTTCCATTTCTTGAAACTGGTGAACCTCGATTCCATTCTGAACTGTTACTCTCAATGCTTCGCCATTTCGGCTGTCTTCTTGTATCAATTGAATAAATCCCTTGGCGACAGTATCTGGCCTGAAAAACAGCAAAGAGACGTGAGTTGTATGTCAAAAACTAAATAGTGCTGCGCAAGGCAGTAGTTCGGATAGAGCAAAGGTGGTAAATTGCCAAGATATATTTTTAGCAACGAAACACGGTGACATGACTTGGGGTTGGGTAAATAATTCTAAGTCCAGCTCGATGACGGCCACTCGAAGCTCGAAGCGAGCGGTTGGTCGGGAAGTCTAACAGCTAATCACTTCTTTTTATGGTATTGAACGTTTCAAGACGTTTCCGATGGGTTTTTTAGCATTTTAAAGTGCATACATATATCATGATTGGGCATTTTACATATTTAGCATATTTGGAACCTTCTGAGAAGATTTGTAATATATCTTCCCTTTTTAAAATGTCATCTTCATGGACTTTTTCGCTGTTAAAGGTGACAAAAGTGACGTCTAAGCAGGAATTTGTCTATAAACCACTTTACAGATTCCTCCTTTGACGTCACTTCCATCAACTTTAACAGCAAAAAAGTCCGTGAAGATGCAATTTTAGAAAAGCCGAAGATATATTACAAATCTTCTCAGAAGGTTCCAATAATTTGGACATTTCCACTAACACTACCTCCAATGACGTCAGGCTGACGTCAAACCAGCTGGTTTGACGTGCATTTAGGTAGACTAGTATTAGTGGAAATAAATATTAATGAGGCATTTTACTGAGTTGTTAATGGGGATCTATACATACATACATATTTTGATTACTTCTTCCCACAAGGAGCTTTTCAAGAGCAATTTAAATGCATATTAAATGCGCTCCAGATACGACACATATCGGACCACGGATTACAGCTAAGACCTAGGTGTTGATTTTTACGGAGGGAGGAAAACCGGAGAACCCGGCAAAAAAAACCTCAAAGTACAGGAGAGACCAACTAAACTCTACTCACATGAGTCTCAAGCTCGAGAATGCGGTTATTCCCAGACGGTCACCCATCCAAGTACTAACCCCGTCCAACTGGGCTTAATTAACTTACTGCAGTGACGAGAGGCAACGCCCTAACAGCACACGCCAACCGTGCTCCCCATCTGATATATATAAGAACATAATATCACTTTGTCCAACTTACGTCACACAGCCAGTTTTTTTAATGAATTCAACCCAGGTCTCCTCCACTATAGATGTAGTCATTTGCGTATCAACTATTGACGGACAGACGAGATTCAAACGAACTCCTTTTTCCAAGGCTTTCTGCATCGAGAGAAGTAGAACTCATAAGATGAAATAATAAAATATATTAAAATATAATATATAAATAAATTATATTATTATTATTATATTATTTAAATTTATATGGAACAGTCTCTCGGAATCTTTACGTGAATCTGTAACAATTGCTTCCTTTAAAACTTATTTGTTACGTGAAAGGTTCTATATACCTCCCGTTAACAAATTGGTTTACCTTGGAGAACGTTATCTTTCTATTTTACATTAGAGATGAGCCGATTACGAAAATTGCCGATTACTGAAGCCGATTATTTGGTGGCCGATTAATAGAAATAATCGGCCGATTAATCGGCATATGCCGATTAGTGCTACGTTGTTGGTTACCAGTCCCTTACCAAGAAGATTTGTGAAATATAACAGAAATGTTTCGTGATGATTAGTTTTGCGTATTTTGAGAATCAATTTCGTTTGGTTTGTCCGACTTTCAGTTTTATAAATCGGTATGCGCTACGCTATTAGTATTTGGCAAATTGTGATGTAAAAACAAAATATTATCCGCTTTATGTGGTGCCAGCCTGTTTCGTTTGTCCGTGGAAATGTTCCTTGCCTCGCTAAACACACGCTCTGAATAAACACTTGAATTGGGAGGCTCAGATACTTCAGCACAACTTTAAACAAGTTGGGATAAACAAGTTTCTTTGCTTGCCACCAAACATAAGGCGTCGATCTCTTCTTCAACTTTGTGGCTGGCGTTGGAAATGCTGTCGCTTGACCCAACAATCTCGTCGAAGCAGGACCATAGGTCTTGATGAGGTTCAGTGCTGCAGCTCTTTTCCTGGGTTGAGATGTTCTCGGTCGTGACTATACCTCAACCGGTGAAGATCCTTTGCTCATGTTAGTGGTTTTAAAATTTAAACTTTTAAAAGCGTCTCACAAATCGTTTGACAGACTAGAGTTCCGTTGGTGACAAACATTGCAACTTTGATTTGATGCTCGCTATTTGATCGGCTGCTTTTCGTAACGAATTTGCGGAGTTCGTAAACTTTGTGGCAAACGTCTGACTGCGGAACTCTTCCGTCAAGAGTTATGTGAAACGCTCTGTAATCATTGTGAAATAAGGACTATTGTGTTTGGGCTTATGCAGTTACGGACTTATGGTGTGTGTGTTTGCGTCGTTCATGAAAAGCTTTATTTCATTTTGAGACATGCACCGATTATTTTGCCGATTATTTAAAATAATCGGCGTTATCGGCCGATTACCGATTATTTTAAATTGGCCGATTAATCGGCTTTTCCGATTAGTTTCCGATTAATCGGCTCATCTCTATTTTACATACCAGATTAAGACTAAACAACTGTGGTCTCAATTATATTATCTTTTCAGGCGCGCAACTAGGGGGGGGGGGGGTTTCAACCCCTGCCCTTTTTAACCCCTGCCCTTTTTGTGAGACCTCTAATACTAGGTTAGACATTAGACAAACAGATAATTAATCGTCTGTTGTAGTACGCAATACAATTCTCCGCAAATCTGGCGAGACTCAGAGGCTTCTAGCAGTGGGCCCGGGCGTCAGCTAGGCTGGATATAATTATGATAAATTTTAAATAATGCGAGACGAAAATAAAAATTTCCGCAACCGAAAATACGAGAAAAGCGTCCTCAAAATGCAGGAAATGCCGTTTCAGAGACCCAAAATTCAAATATTTTCTGGGGGACATGCCCCCGGTCCCCCCCTAGAATCTCTGCTTCCCACGACACTGGCTTCTAGTCTCAAATTGTTTAGAATACTGAACGACTTTGCCCTTTTTTGCGTTCAACCCTTGCCCTCGAAATTTTCTAGTTGCGCGCCTGCTTTTTTTAATGAACTGTGTTCCATCTCTATCCTGCGCCTGTGGTGCGTCTAAATAGGACGTGACTCATTATTTATTGTTTTGCCCTCGTTTTGCTGCTCTACGTGCTTCAATGCTTGCTTCTGTCATGCATCATGCTGGAAATACGTGGAATTGTTTTAATATTTCACAACAAGTGGATATCTTATTACACGGTTCAAGAAATTTAAATATTGAAGCTAGCCAATGCTGCTATTTTTTCCGAAGTACGATTTTATATAAGCCATTCTGCACGTTTCTCATAAGTTATTTTTTATGTAATATCAAGTGCTCCTTTTTTGTTCGTTTTTTTTTTGGTGGTAATCTATGTATTTATGTAATTTTTTAACATGAGCCACCACGATGCGCTTTAAGCTCTTGGGGTTAATGTATCAATAAAATATTGTTTAAATAAAAAAAAAAAAGAAAAAGATATATTATCATGGTCTGAACTCATATGAGTCATCTCACAACCTTTAATACCTGTGCTAAACTTCGTGTAAAACCAACAACCCCATGTTTGCTTGCAGCGTAAACTGGCGAAAACTCGTACGGCATTACTCCTTTAAAATTAACACCATAAAAACTACTTAATTATGTAATTAGGTAATTTATTAATAAAGTAATTGACACATAAAAAAGTAAGGGGGCTGCGTGAGCAGTGTTTTAGATAGAGGAAGGTGAAACGGTGGTCAACTGCCGAGAATAGTTTTGGTAACGAAATACTGACGTTTCGAGCGCAGCTCTTTATCAGAGGGCTTCGCTCAAAATGTCGAAATTACTGACAGCGTGAGCTTCGTGTAACATGGTATCTAACAGACGTTTGGCAGACATTCGCCAAGTTAAAATGCTCAGCTAAAACGGTAAACAAAGTCAATAGTGTGTACTCCTAAACTTCTATAGAGCAGTATTTCCATAAAGACGTCATGAATAATTAGCATGAATAAGCTTGTAAAAACTCGAGTAATTCAGTGGTATTTCTTATATCACTGCTAGTCGATTTTATTAATTAAAGTTAAAGTTAAAATAAAGACACGTCTCACCTGCCAATGAACCCATGTTGAGAATCACTCCGCCGTGACCTCCATTAGTTTTATCCATCAAATCAAGCCCAATCATTGTGCATTGAATTAGGCTTGTCTAAATATTTGCAAAAAATATACATCGTTTTTTCTACCAAAACATGTATTGTTCATTCTTTTTTTAGTTGTTCGTTTGTTCCCTCTTTCTTTCTTTCTTTCTTTCTTTCTTTCTTTCTTTCTTTCTTTCTTTCTTTCTTTCTTTCTTTCTTTCTTTCTTTCTTTCTTTCTTTCTTTCTTTCTTTCTTTCTTTCATTCGTTCGTTCGTTCGTTTGTTCGTTCGTTCCGTCCTCCCTCTCTTCCTCCCTTCCTCCCTCCCTCCCTCCCTCCCTCCCTCCCTCCCTCCCTCCCTCCCTCCCTCCCTCCCTCCCTCCCTCCCTCCCTCCCTCCCTCCCTCCCTCCCTCCCTCCCTCCCTTCGTTCCTTCCTTCCTTCCTTCCTTCCTTCCTTCCTTCTTTCCTCCCTTCCTTCCTTCCTTCCTTCCTTCTTTCTTTCCTCCCTTCCTTCCTTCCTTCCTCCCTTCCTCCCTCCCTCCCTCCCTCCCTCCCTCCCTCCCTCCCTCCCTCCCTCCCTCCCTCCCTCCCTCCCTCCCTCCCTCCCTCCCTCCCTCCCTCCCTCCCTCCCTCCCTCCCTCCCTCCCTCCCTCCCTCCCTCCCTTCTTCTATCTCTCTCATTGATACTCCGCACGTCTTACTTATTCGAAACTTACCAAGTTTGTGTTTATCATCGCTTCCCAATCCTCATTGTTCAAAATGCCAGCGTTATTACACAATATATCCAGTCCTCCATTTTGTCTTGTCGCTTCCCTCAATGCATCTGAAAGAAGAACACCGAGTGATTTCTTACCAGTCCCTCTCGCTTGTGAAAACTACAGGACGGAGAAACCTTGCATATACATAAGGGCAACCATTTTACGTCATCAAATCCAAGATGGCGGCGCCCATAATGTCTATTTGTCCAAACATGCGGGGATCCCTTTAAATCACTTGACGCCGGACTTTACCGAGATTCTAAATCCGGCAAGCGTTTTTTGAAAAGCCGAAGCGAGGGTTTTGTACTTTCTATTAATTAAAGTCCAATGTCCAGTTTTGAAACTGATTTTTTAAACAAAGAACTGTATATTTTAAAATTAGTAGTACTAACTACTTCGTGGACGTGCATGCAGCATGAACGGGAGGTCTTACTGGGAGGTCTTCACTTGACGATCGAGTAAAATCGTCTGGCGTTTAGACAGAGTGAAATTAATAAGTTGCCATATAAGGCAACCATGCCCTATGGCTGTAATTATAAATATTTTCATCTAAGCCCGATATATATGGCAAAATATTTAATTAAGTCGAAAATTCAAGACTTAAATATTTTCCATATCGGGCGAAGATGAATTCAATAGGTGTGTTATTATATCGAACAAATAATCGTGCAATTGGCAAGTAAATACACCTGTCCAAAGGTTGCTGGTCAATATGTAGTTGTCCTACATCGTAAAAATATTGGGCTGGCACGTGACGCTAATGTAGACATTTGATTGGACGATTAATTGCGAGGGTATATAATAAATATACTATATATACCTTTTAACTGTTGCTTATTCGTCACATCGCATTCAATAAACGTAACTTGACGTGGGCTGTACTTTTCTTGCAATTCCTTCTCCGTTTTTCGGCCTTGTTCTTCGTTGATGTCGATAAAAGACACCTGTTAGGGAAAACGAAAATTTTGGGTTTCTTTTCAGCATAAAAAAATATGGTATAATTAGATTTTGTAACTCATGCAAACAACGGGAAAAGGTTAAAATTCTTGTTTAAAAGAACAAGGATCTGACCGGCGAGAAAAGACTCCTCAGGTTGGGCTATAGCCTCGGGTAACCATCATGGTAAGAATAGGCTAAACGCAAAGTGGCGAGGGACAAGAAAATCAAGGATGCGATGCAGTGTGCAGACTCGCCAGAGTGCCTTTTGAAACCGGATGTGAACGTTGCCTACTCAGGTAGGAATGGATTATTGACATTGCTGAGCTGTCTGAGGATTCTTCCTTAACTTGTCGCTGATGGGTAAAATCATCTGATGACAGGGAAACGTGCAAAGCTGCGACCATGACGTAAGTGGGTGATAAAGGTTTAAATTTTTTTTGTGCCCGTATAAATACTTTAATTCTGCCCCATCTTTGAAATATCTGTGTATTTCTCAGTATCCAACGACAGCTTGTTTAGCAAGAACTGACGAAAATGCAGTTCTAGAATTTGTGCTGTATTGTGTTCAGCATCGTGTGTTTTAAAACAAGATAAGATATTACACGTGATACAACTACTATACGTCAATACGTACATCAGAGTTTGGGTTTTGGTCGAGGGTCGGGAGTTGCAAGTCGAGGGTATAGTTGGTCGAGGGTCGTAAAATAGGCTAAAATTTACTCCCATAATTTCCTTCTAGCGGCACTAATAATATTTAGACGGACGATATATATTTTTTGGACATTTCATGCGCGCGGCAAGCTGTTTACTCGGCACTAACTGACAGGAAATATCTAGTAAATTTATCTACAAAAATCCTTTTACTGGTTATCTTCGTGCATTCCGATCCTTTACCGTTTCCCAAGCGGTGCGAACAACTCAAGGGACAAATAGAAAAGGTAAACCTCCGCGCTATTTTTGTCAATCGACTGAGTTGTCTGCATAGGAAGCCAGGCCAAACGTAATCAGTCACTTTTGCGTAAATGCCACGACAAGAGTTTTTGACTTGAAACAAAAAATAACTAATTCATATTTATTATATTTCAAAAATAATTTTAGTGTATTTCACGACCCTCGACCAACTACCCTCGACACTCGACCTTCGACCAAAATCCAAACTCCGTACATCAATATGCGCGCTTGCGTATTACAGAGATGCGCAGCAATAATGTAACTAGTGTGTTATATCCTGTTTTAAAATGCCAGCGTGTTTTCTGTTGTAATGCAACGAGAATTTTCTGAAAAGATCTAGTTGATTTCGAGACTGTTTAGTCTGCACTGAATGCACGTCGGAAGGCGTTTTTCTTCTGTAGCAAATCATCCGTTAATTAGGCCATGAATTATAACCCAACTTAATGTCGCTTTATTGATTCACTTACCTTTGCTCCGTGTTCGAGAAGGGCTATAGTAATTTCCTTTCCAATCCCATTTGCGCCACCGGTGACTACGGCAAAGGCCCCATCGATCTTCATTGCTCGCTCGTTGTCGACAGACTGAGATCACATGCACGGGTTCTAACAGGCGTTTTAATACCACAATTGAGCTGTGGGCTTAACGACTGAATCAATATACACTTATCTCATCACGTACAGCTGCGAACGGCCTTTGTTATGAAAAACTTTAAAAGTTTTAATGTCTTAATGAGCTTTAATACATACGGGTTTGTGAAGCTGATCTAACAAACAGCTGAACTGCATGGTATCACGTTCATATACGTACAGGAAGTTTATATAAATGTGTTTCACTGGGATAATTCCTATGGTAATTGCACCATTGTTGTATCATGGCTCAGTATAACAGGTTAATCTAGTTTGGGATGTGAATAAGTGGCAACTATCCCATGAGACTATTAAGTAATTCGGACATACTATTTGATCCGTCACTCTCGCAAACAGAGCCCAACTTACTAGAGCTTTTTTTCTTCTCCATTGCTGAGAAACTAGACGGAAAATTAAAAGCAATTCTGCATATTGTATTCTCAGCATTCGCCTAAGATTTGATACAAAATAACCCGTTTAACTGGTTTCTATTTTGCTTTTGCCAAACCGCACAATATAATTAAGTTGGCAGACCTTTTTATTAATTCCCTCTCAGCAAGAAAAAAGAAAGGAAACCGCACAATATACTTAAGATGGCACTTGGCAGACCCTTTTCTTAATTCCTTCTTTCAGCAAAAAAAAAGAGCTTCCTTTCGCTTTAGTTGGAGGTCGAATTTTTCACGTGTCAAATTTCCTATATGCAAATGTTACTAAAATTCTGGTCATAAAATGACAGCTAATTAGTAAAAGAACAATTTTCTGAAAAATGTTAGTCAATTGTGTATACTTTCTTCTCAACTATAATTATAGTAGAAGTTTCGATGTGTTATTCATCACAATATTAATCACATGGACTTGAGTCCATGAGTTTTTTCAACTTTGCGTAAGTTACTGCATTTAAAAGAAACCATGAATCAGGACATCGTATATTGTATGTTTTACGCATTTTGTAAGATCTTTAAAAGGCAGCCATGGCTTCGACAACGTGATGTATGATAGATATAATAAACTAACAAGTTTTGCTGTTCCTTGCCACGTTGTCTTGAAAACGTGAAAACGCTTCAGTTGACGTTGTATATGTGCAACGAAGACGTTGTTGGGATTACTCTTGGGAGCAGTGGGGCAGCAAATTATTCAACGCTTTGTTTTGGTTGAAAAATACTGTACTTACGACTCGTAAACTGTGTCTTTATTTATAATAGTGGCTTCCATCAAGTTCTAGAACAATCTCGTTCCCAGAGGCCACGGTCCCCACCCGGGAAACGAGGATAATCCGTTTCAAATCACAGGATTCTTGTTATTCCGGTTGAGGTACGCATGCGTAAATATCCGAGCAGAATCTCGATAGTATGTTCTCCTTGTTTGACTTTTCCCCAAACAAGTCAATGGGGTTGCTGGCGAAGCTCGAATTACAGCATCTACACACACATACGGCGAAGATATCGATCGCGGCAACGTCTTCGCTGGAGTCTTGTTGTCCGTTTGTTATTTTGGTTTTATTAATTCTACTTCCGGTCACTTCAGACCAACTCATGCTCACTATTCAGCCAATAACGTAACGATTTGAAACGGATTATCCCAGAGTCTCTCGTTTCCTGGGTGGGGGAACGTGGGCTCTGGGAACGAGATTGGTTCTAGAATTGATATCCATTTTGAAAACAGCTATGCAGGTGTTTCTAGTATTTTATTGCGAGATCTTTCGCTTTCTCCGGCCGGTAAACACCGATTGATAAACAGCGGGGATGTAGTGCACTTGGCAATGAAACGCCCCCTTTGAAAAAGTTTTCTTTCTACAACCCGACCTTGTCACCTTGAACAATAAGAGGAAAAACCGCACGATTTGGCAGTCTGCGTCAGGTTATCACGAAATTGACTTTCTAATTGATTGCTTTCTTTCAAAACCTTATATAGGCATCGTGATTCAAAACAGCTCAACTTGTATAGAAAATAGAGTACTGCGACGCGTATAGGCAGCGTTTTCAATAGAGCAAAGTGAAAAGGCGGTAAACTATACCGAGATTACAACAATCGAAATATAGTAACTTAGGTTAGATATACTGCCGAAACAGAGAACGTAGGAATCTAACGTTTCGAGCGAAGGCCCTTCGTCAGAGAGAAACGTGGAAGGGCCTGATGAAGGGCCTTCGCTCGAAACGTTAGATTCCTACGTTCTCTGTTTCGGCAGTATATCTAACCTAAGTTACTATATTTCGATTGTTGTTTCTACACTGCCTACGCAGCACGCTACTTTTATTATACCGAGATTAGTTAGATAACGAAACAGTACTGACGTTTTGAGCAGATCACTTTTACATTTCTGATGAAAGGTTCCGCTTGAAACGCCTGTATTTCGTTATCAAAACTAATCTGGGCAGTTTATCAATTTTTCACTCTCTCCAAAACACTGCCTACGCAGCACTTTACTTTTCTATACAAAGTTTAGCTGTTTTTAATTTAAAATATCAACTAGGGGAGAACGGATGGCGTGTGGCGTGGGTGGCGCTGCCTCTCACCAAAACTTGCATGAGTCCGGTTAGACGTACTTGGATGGGTGACCGCTTGGGAATGACCCCGTTGTCGAACTTGGAACTCATGTGAGTAGAGTTGTAGTTGATCTCTCCTGTGCTCCAAGGATTTTTAAGGAATTAATTGTACCTATTAAAACTCAGTAAGATATTACTGATATGGATTCTATGTAACGTGAATATAGTTGAATGCCAAAATATTTTCTGACTTGAACTTCTATTTGTTGTCATATTGAGGTTTGTATTTCCAAAATGGTAAGGAAGATGACGTCAATGTAGGCATTTGTGTTTTTTTCTTTTCTTATGATAAACCGCTTGAAGATTTTAATGTTGTGAATTGGGTAATAAGGACTTTAAAAAGATCTACGACGTCAACCTCAACGACAAAGTCCTCTAAACAAAAGAATTGTTTTTGCAAAACAAAGAGAATGAATAATTTTTAGTCCCAAGAGTATTCTCAACACTCTCCTCGTTCTTTATACAACGCCACTTAGAGCATTTTCACGTCTTCAGGACGACGTCAACGGCCAAAAGATGAGAACTGTTGCTCGAGATTGACTTCACTGATAAGGACACCACAATCATTTTAGCAATACTGGGGCGTTTTGGAAGTCATTAAACTACCTTCAAATATCAAATATAACAGTCAGTTAACCGTGACTTCTTTAAATTGTAAAACTTATCTTGCGTTTTAACAAACCTCAATATAACAACAAAGAAAAGTTCAAATCAAGAAATATTTTGGCATTCAACTATACACATTAAATATAATCCATATACAGTAATATCATATTTGGGTTTATAAGAACTTTAAGAGTGTTTGTACTTTTTTCAGGAAAAGAGGAGGCGGACATTTCGACAACTATATAACTTAAGTGTGCGGATGCTTGCTGAGTGTGTAACCTTGAAGATCTGCGAGAGTACCAGCTTGGGAATGTTACACCCACGTTGCCGAAGCTTCTTTCGAACATTTGTCCACATGACTGAATATATTACTTTATATAATATAACATGGGAAACCAGGGAAATAGCCAGGATTTTGAAAGGGGATGAGCGAAATTTTGAAAAGTCTCTAAAATGGCATTTCATGCATTTTGGGAGAAGATTTTATACAATTCTGAAAGTTTGAAAAGTCATAAAATACTAAAAAAACAACCGTTGAGTATAGTTACATGCGTGCGATACATACGGAGACTGGATTAGGAGCCAAGGAAGGTACCATTTCATATTATTATATAGTCACTAGTGTCAGAAGAGCGACTGAGATCCAGTCAATAACGGCTGGGTAAATCACTTGTGCATCTGAGTCACTGATCTCAAATAATATACTCATTATACTGGATAGAGCATCCGGTGCTCGCTGTGAAGTCGGAATAAATTAGCGGCAGCCATTTCAGGTGGGACCCACTTGGGTTTCATACAGCCACTTTTAAGTTCTCCCATAGCGACAGGTACATGTCACAAAAATTTAGCTGGTTTTCGTTAAAAATCCAATCATTTAAAGCGAAAACCAGAGGCGAAAACTATGATTCAGCAATATTGTGGGTCCCACCGGATATGGCCGCCGCGAGATTTTTAGCCTCACTTCCGACTTCAATTTTTGCCACGCGCGAAACAATAGATGCTCTATCCAGTATAATGAGTATATTATTTGAGATCAGTGATCTGAGTACGAGTGTTCAAAACAAAATTTCATCATGCGAAGGGTTTTCAGTTAGTTTTCAATGGCGCGCCGTTTCGGCCAAAAGCATTCGAAAAATTTGTTCGGGTCGAGAATCGGCCAAAACTAGTCGAGAAATATTTTTACGTCGAGAATCGGCCAAAAGTAGTCGAGAATTAAAAATCGTTGCTGTTTTTCAACAGACGAGAAATATTTCATACAATGCTGTTTTTCTATTCACGTTTTTCGAGGTAGTCGAGAAATTTTTCAATCAAGATTTTGGAGATGGTCGAGATATTTCAATCAAGTTTTGTGAGTAAGCTAGTCGAGAACATTTTTGTTATGGGTGGACGGTTGGGATGAGGAGATACGGGGGGGCCTACAATATTTTCTGAAGGGGAACGTTACAACTAGATTCATACCCTGTCTGACTCTGGGTCCGTCGGCATTTTGGTTTCCGTTTCCCATGCCGCCGTATTATATATTACCTTGCGCAATTCTTAAAAGTGTCCACAATAATAATTTGAATGAAGGAACTGGAACGTTCCTAACATGACGATCTGTTGCGTTAGGGACCTGCGCTATCAAGCAGCTATCCAACGACACGAAAAACTCTCGAACGTCGTCGTCGTTATCGACCATTCTTCCATAAGACAACCATTTACCAACTGTTTCAAACACCTATTTTGAATCCCACGGTACTTTAAAGTTTGCAGTTTAGATATAGCAGTCCGATCGACGTCATCCGCCCCATCAGGTTTATATCACTTCGACAGTAATTATAGCCAGTACAAAAAGGTCCAACACCTAGCCTAGCTTGTAAGAACTTAATTGTACTTTCTCAGGACGTTTGTTTAGTTAATTTCAACTTGCTTTTAAAACCCCTTAGTTGTTTTTTTTAGCTATCATCAGCCACTCGTGCACAAAAAGTTTTCTTTTCTGTTAAACAATCTTTTTGAAATAAAACACATCGTGCGGCATCAATACATGCGCACATTGCTGATCACTCCCCTAGGCTAGACAAAAGTGCCGGAAAACATTACTGATCGATAGTGGTTGTCGATAAGTACACGATGACAGCACAGATCCAGAAACATAGTTTTATTACGGCAAGTCTTTATGCAAAATAAGTGTAAACCAGTGGATATTACGATTTTCTTGGAAGTTGAGTGTAGGGCAAGTGTGTAGTTGGCGTGTCTAAAGAGTCAGTGGAAAGATCGCTCATGAATGTGCTGCTATCGTGATATTTACACCCCCCGGCTCTATATTACACAACAAACACTACAAGCATGATCACGAAGATCACTACATTGATAACTGCTACCTGCGTATCAGTTCATGTTCACTGGAATCATGATCGCAGCGCGATAGCGTGGAAGCCGATTGAAAGCTTCCTATAATAGCTCATTATGGTCTGGTTCAGTTAAATATCAGTACTGACTAGCCTGAAATAGTTTGCTGAGTTGCTGCCCCAACAAAATGAGTCCTAAACTAAACTAAACTAACCTTATTTATACTGGATAACTCTATCAGTTTATCCCTCTTTATCAGTTTATCCCTATTTATTCCTCTTTCCCGGTTCCTTCATTATCTAAATTATTATTGTCGACACTTTTAAGAATTGCGCAAGGTAATATATAATACACAAAACTTGATTAAAATATCTCGACCATCTCCAAATTGATTAAAAAATTTCTCGACTACCTCGAAAAACTTGAATAGAAAAACAGCATTGTACGAAATATTTCTCGTCTGTTGAAAAACAGCAACGATTTTTAATTCTCGACTACTTTTGGCCGATTCTCGACGTAAAAATATTTCCCGACTAGTTTTGGCCGATTCTCGACCCGAAAAATGTTTTCGAATGCTTTTGGCCGAAACGGCGCGCCATAGTTTTCCCCCTGTTGAGCGTTGAGAGATAAGATCCTGTAATTTCATGCAACTTGTCTGTTTACGTCAATGCTGTTGTGAAACAAGTTGCAATGCAAAATGATACCATGCAACTGAGCCTTAAATGTGCTTCCAGCAATTGCCTTCACAGATTATACCCCGAGCTATACGGCTATACCTAGACGGATTCCACCAAGGCGAAGTGTTCAACTTTTCCAGCGCTAGCCTCTTTTGACTTTCTAGCTCTGAATCGTAAACTTGGCTTCTCTTCTAACTCAGTTTGTGATTCCTTGTTTGGAGCAGCATCTAACGGGTACGCGAGTTCTTGTGGCAAAATGTTCCCAAGGGTCCTCTTGTATTCATCATATCCCTTGGATTCCCACAAGTCACTGACTTTTTTCACCAAAGACGTCTGATAAGCTTGATCTGTCAGGAACACTAGCCCAGTGTTCTCTTGTTCAGCGGTTGCGTTCGGATCGGTGGTGGATGCGTAGTAGTAACGCGGTGAAACAAACGTGATGAACCGGACTGACTGGTTTTCTTCCGGATGTTCTGGCTCATAGAGCAAAGAACTTTTCTGCGCCCGTATCACAACCACATTCAAGCTATACACAATGGCAAAGGCCATTAAGATATAATGATCCTCAATCATTCCATTCTCTCGCACTTTCGCTTCTTTGATATCTTTGATGTAGTCCTCAAAAACTGGACAATGGCTGTCCTTGTTGATAAGATCTTTGAAAAACACCTGTTTTTCCAATAATTTCTCCACAACTTTACGCTGAATGTTGCGCACAACACGCGGGACATCCCCGCGTGGTACCGCTGGTGCATTCTCCTCCAGGCTGTTTGCTAATGCTATCCACAAATCATCATGGCTGTCAAGGGATCTTTTGTGCACCATTCCTAATTCACGCAGAATTTCAGTCACTATAAAGCGATCTTTGCGGTAACTTGGTACCTTTGGAACCGTGAGAGCGAGTTCAGAAGCAGCCACTGTTTCTTCAGGTGTTTTGTTCCCAAATGCTTTAAAAGCTTTTTCCATGGTGTCAAAGACGACAATACCCTCAGGGCTATTGGACTTCAGTAACTTCATACAAAAAAAATAATCGAAAAATCCTGGCTTGTCTTTTAAAGGATGTTGACCTTCCCACTTTCTGTTGAAGTAACGCCTGAAAGAGATCTTGAATTTTGCAAGCCATAACAATGCCCTCAGGTTGAACAAGAACAAGAAGATGGCAAAGATTACGTTTAGGATCATCATACTGTAGACATAAGGTGCAGCTGGAAATGAGCACACATTGTGATCATAGGGTGGAGGGAGGGAACCACGAAGATCACACGAGAACGCTGCTTTCCACCTAGAGTAGAAAAATATAATCCACAGTCAATTAGCAAGATATGGTCTGAAAACTCCATAGGCTACAGATGTGGTAGTCAAAGAGTTTGGAAAAGGCTTCTTTTTACTAAGAAAGCCTTTATCTTTTTGTTCACCTAATTAAGAAAACTTGAGCAGGACAATGTATGGAGTGTATATTTGGTATGAAGCAATCATCCAAGTTGTTTCGGTTCAATCATTTATTATAACTGTGTTATTTAACAATTATTTGCTGAAGGTGATTATTGACAATTAGTCTGAAGTAGCTTGACCCATCAGCGTGTGTGATTTTCTATAATCACTTGTGTATTACTGTATTTATACTAATATTTATAAGTGAACTAGAGTGCCAAGTATGAAGTTTAGAGAAAGACTAGTTGAGATGGCTAGGACATGCATTATCATATGGAAAGATGATGGTGACTGGGTGAAGAGAAGCATGTCATATGAGGAGGAAGGTGTGAGAGGAAGAGAATGGCCGAGGATGACATGAAGTCATGTTGGAGAGAGAGAAAGAGACAAGAAAGTGTTGTTTGAAAAGCAAGAATGCTCAAGAAAGAGTGAAGGAAAGTAGGTCAGGTGAGGAGCTGACAACAACATCATTTGAAGTTTCTATATACCAATATATATATATATATATACTGTATATACATAATTACCGTATTTTCTGGGCGATAACCCGGTTTCACGCTAATGAAAATACCGTACCACATTATTCAAAATGGCTGAATATAAATGAAGGAACGCCGAACAAAGAAATACAGGTCAGTCTGGGTGCTCCCTTGGTTTGGGACCACAAAATTAAAAAAAAGTACAGTACCAGTGTTGAAAGATGAAAGTAGAATCCTTGGTCTCCAGTCTTCGTGATGGCGTCATCTTAAGAATTCAACAGATTACCTGCACCACCCTATTACCCGCACTAATTATGTTTCCTAGCAAAACTAACAGATAACCCACGGGTTATCGCCCAGAAAATATGGTACTATATTAAAGTAATATGCACATTATACATTACCTAAATGTCACAAGCCAGGATGTGATACTGGCAACAATAATAGCAGTAAACACACAAGTAGCAAGTGATTTTGCAGTGTAAATATTAACAAGGTTGTACTTAAACTGAAGCAGATACTGCAACCAATCAACAAGATGCACCAAACGAGCATTTCTACCAGTCTCCAATGACTGGTCATCATCTTCTGAGCATGAATCATCATCACCTTTCAACAGTTCATCTCCCACAGCATCGTTAATTTCCTGTTTCTTGGCATCACTGAGTTTACTCTTCCTCACCTGTGGTCTAGATTCTCCTACTTGCTTAAAAACGGTGAAAGTATCAAAAGATGATGCAAGGAAAGCTTTTAAAGCTGGCAGGTTGAACCACGATAGATGAAGCACAAACAACAGTAGCCATTGTACAAAAATAATGTAAGGGAACACAATTAGAACATGACCATCAACGTGGGTTGTGCATTTTGCATTGACATAGTTATTTGTGGCATAGTTAAGTGCAGTTATGTTGTTGCTCTCTGGGAGACACACAAGCCCAGGAGTACCAGAGATGGTCACTCCAGCCAGGGCAAAGAGCACAACTAACAGAAATGCATTCAAGGTATAATCAACAGCTACCTCCCACCAAGGTTTAAAAGTATTGACTGCTGGATTATTGGACTCGAGGCGGACAGCATCTGATAAAGATATCATAACTAACAAACCTGAAATAAGAAGAATTATTACAGTTATTCAAATCTAATAATTTATGTATGTACCACTTGTAGCATTAAAGTTTGTATTTACAATTCACAGTGCTTTCAATGAAGCGAGCGCCATCACACTCGCGCTCGCCCACACGCTCCCAAGTTCGTTCTGCCAGCGCGATTGATCGCGCTGGCAGATAAGTAATTTGTCATAAAATGCGCTCGCAGATTATCTTCCACTGCCTAGAAATGGAGTAAATAAATGCTCAGTTGTATATAATATGAAAATAATGGAATATATCTTGTTTACTCTGTGCAGGAATATACAGTCTAGCTTATAAAAACAAATCAATAAACCGGCGGCGTGGTTTTGAACAACTTTATGCACACATATTTACGAATTATGGCATCACAGGGAGATAAATTGTTCTTGGTTTTATTAAATTAACGGGTTTAGATATTAAATATTTTTAGTTTGTTTCTAGTGGCAGGCTAACTGCACTCTCCAGTGACATACTGTATTGTCTTGCTGCATATTGTTTAATTGATATTCGTATTATTAAAAGACTAGCCGAAATCGGCGAAAAGGCAAAATAGCGTTCGTTTGCTCACGGGGACGTCCGCCGCATGTTCCGGCGCGGCAATATCGGGATAAACACTACAAAATCTCAAACTTTATGCTAGTTGTGCAGATGAAAACCACAAATGACACTTAAAACATTGGTTTGAAGTTCATTTTTATGATAATAGACTGTTAAAATTGACCCAGGAAATGTAACAGGAAGTCATCAACATAAACCGGCGCTGTTCGGCAAGAAAAACGAAATCGCGCTGCCCAGTTGTGAAATCTGCTCTGGCGAGCGCAATCCATCGCGCTGGCGTATTTTATTCATTGAAAGCACTGAATTCATTATAAGGAATCCCAATGGCAGATTTTAACACATATTTGCAAACTAATCAGCAAATTGTAAGTAAATGTAGACCAGACTGGAAAGTTCGTAAAATGCGAATTGAATTTTTGGCTGCCATTTTGTGCAGTCATCCCATGAAAATTGTGTGAGCTTGCACAAGAAAATGAGTGGTTTCCACAGTGGCTACAAATACAGTAAAATGGTAGTTTCAATTGGTTTTCCATGCATTTTTCACAGAATCTGTGTCAAAATTCCACAATCAAAAGAAACTTCTTGAAAAATTGTGCAGCCACTGGCACACTGCAATTTTTTACAAAAATTATACAACCAGGATATATCTGTTGTGCAATACAAAGTTTCAAGTCTGTCGTGTAGAATATGTTACAAATGATATAATGCACCTATCATTTGTTTCCACCACCCCTGGGAGGGTGGGCAACCATGGGGGACTTGACATAGGTTTTCTTCCCGAGTGATGAGCATTTGACGAAGAATTGTGCACTGAGAGTCGGGGAATTGATCAACCTTGTCCCCAGGTTCATTTAATAATGGCGCGCTAAAACCGAGAATACCCTGAAGACTAGTTACATGCTTATGTTGCTTCGACGTCTGCGATATTAAAATAGATTTTTTAAAAGATGGAGAAACTTTCCAAAGAAGAAATAGCCAACTTCTTGCTCGTCATACACCTAATAGAACAAATGTTTCACCCCCTGGTAGGGGTATTTGACAACTGACTTAAACTTGTGAGTGGGAAATTTGACTGAGAAAATTTTCAAAAGTTAAAATCCCCGAGGGTCTGCCCACCCTCCCAAGGGTGGTGGAAACAAATGATAGGTGCAAACGATTGTATTTATAAGTGGCATACAGTACTGGAATATGGATTAATGAACTTAGATAAGCAAAGAGAATTACTTGACGATCAAATTTTCTGTTCATATCCCCACCAAGCGCTGCTTTTTTAAACAGATGTATATATAAAAT
Organism: Paragorgia papillata; assembly: GCA_035771165.1. Lineage (NCBI taxonomy): Eukaryota > Metazoa > Cnidaria > Anthozoa > Scleralcyonacea > Coralliidae > Paragorgia > Paragorgia papillata. The sequence goes on along the minus strand of JAWNZC010000430.1, from coordinate 725,044 downwards.
ACAAGAAACACGACTTACAAGGTCACAAAAGAACACATACTGGGGCAAAAGCTTTCAAAATGTGATATCTGTGAGAAGGCATTTTCCCCAGTCGTTCACTAGAATATAAAAGAACATATACTGGAGGGAAACCTTTCAAATGTGATACAGTACTGCTTTTAGAAGTATTTTATTAACCGAAGGCCGTCAAACAAGGTCAAACCTTTGGAAGGCGTGACACAGTCTGATACGACTTTGAACAACAACAAAACTTAACTTACTTTTCTTTAGTGGGTTTTAAGGTCAGAGTGAGTTGTTGGAAAACAGGAAAAAGCATTGATAGTTCTCAGATATGTAATATACCGAATGATATCTGTATTCATGTGAAAAAACAAACAGAAAATGAGCATTCTCTCAAGTCTCAATCTGTTCATGCAGTCACTGCGTTGAATCCTAATATTAATGATCCTATTCGTCGCCTAGGTTCCCCTCATTTTGTTCTTTCTATTCCCTCAAAGTCCATCTTTACCTATCAAGTCTTTACTGAAGTTGTTTTAATTACAATATTTATGAATTTTGCTGGTTTTAAAAGCAGGTTTTGAAGGCAGAATAAGTTGTTTCGAAACTGCAAATAACGTTAACAGTTTACATATCTGTGAATATACGCTATGAAATCTGTATTCATGTAAAAAACACACAACAGAAATGATGCCTGCTGTGCTCCAATGGTCCTATTCGTCGCCTAGTTTCCCTTCATATCCTATTTTTCCCTTCATATATGTCCCCCCCCCCCAACGTCCCTCTAAGCTGTGCTCTAAGTCTGCCTTCTTGTAACCTGAAGGCGGGAACAAATAAAGGCCTGACATTCAGGTTAGCCTTCTTGCAGCGCAGAAACATCAACATTTCACGTATTTGTGCTATACAATAGTGTATTGTATAGGTTTCTAGTAGACCAACCCCTGGCCATATAATGATTTTCAAATTATGTATTAATTGAATCTGTATATATTTTAAAAATTAAAAAACAAAAAACAACTAAAAATGGGCATATTTTAATTTCATGGAATTATTACCCAAATTAGAATTACCCAAATTAGAAGAAGTTTATTTATAACTTATACTTTGTTTAACGTCTCGTGATAATGACATCTCGTGACATCTTCCCAGGCGGAAACGAAAACTGGCGAGTTCAAGTGAAGTTTCTCTTCCTAAATTTCAACATGAAAACGACGTACATCGTTATCTTTTGTGTTTTTGGCTTCTGTCGACTTTCTTATGGATTTCCCAAATCATTCAAGGATGACAGAGTGGATAATTTGCCAGGTTTAGCTCATCAGCCTTTGTTTAATCAATATTCTGGCTACCTTCAAGCTCAAGGCACTAAGAAGCTTCATTACTGGTACATTGTATACTAGTTTTCATTTCTAAAACTTATAGATCCTTTTAATAAGTATATATTGAGTTAATATTGAATATCATGATCATCATGACCTCTAGGCCAATGGCTTTATAGTTCTCTCCTTCCTGCAGTGCTAAACGTCCAAAATTTGGCTAGTCTTCAGTCTTGCACCATTGAGAATTGAGATCTGATCACATTGGTACACTGTGACAATTGTGATATAATTATCATTTTTTACCACTCAATTAACCATAGTATACTGGTGCGTTTTGTTAAGGTTTGTTGAATCCCAAGGTAACCCTAGCAAGGATCCAGTTGTGCTGTGGTTGAATGGTGGACCTGGATGCAGTTCACTTGATGGTTTTCTCTCAGAGCATGGACCATTCCTGGCATGTCTATGAATATATTTTGTGGATTTTATATATACCTAACCCAGGGTGCATTCCATGTCAACCCCACGCCGAAGATAAGCCACTGGTGTTCAGGTGCTGTGCCAAGGGAGGTCAAGATGAACGCCAGCGCTGGCACCACCCACTGACTTGTATAGTTGTATGGCTGTATATGTGCACCGACCGCAGTGTGATTGTGCACCAGCATGCCGAGCACTTTTGAAACTCACACCGAAGATCTTCGGCATGACCGACATGGAATGCACCCTGGTACCTAACCCATATTTGCTACCAAGGCTCACTCAGGGTTTAACGCTTTCATAAGTAAATCATCTAGTGTTAATGGACTAAAGAATTTGAGACACATTTTATTTACTAGGTGAACAATGATGGGAAGACTTTGCACTATAATCCTTACAGCTGGAACAAGGTTTGGTTTAAACTTTTTCATTTTGTTGTAATTTTATTGCGTTCAGCCATTTAATAATGCTAAGTCTAAAATGTCTATATTTCACAGGCTGGGGTAGTGAGAAATACATGAGGCTTTGAGAATTAAATCATTGAGCAATTTTTAATAATAACCAACACTTTTTAGGTGGCTAACATGCTGTATTTGGAAGCACCTGCTGGAGTGGGATTTTCTTATTCTGATGACAAAAAATATGCAACTGATGATGACACTGTAAGTTGTAACAACAAATTATATATGCATAGAATATAATAATTAAATAATTATCTAATTAGTAATAATTGGGAAATTGTTTAAAAAATTAAAAGGTATAGCCAAAATGGATCTTTATGAATCATAAGTTGTTGTTAATGTAATATATTTAAATAAATTTTCCTAGGTCTCCATGGACAACTTTGTTGCCTTGTTGGACTTTTTTACAAAATTTCCACAGTTCAAAGAGAACTCATTTTATGTTACTGGGGAAAGTTATGGTGGTATTTATGTTCCAACATTGTCTTTACGAATTTTGCAGAGTGATTCCACAATCAATATGAAAGTAAGATAAGCGATAGCACAATTATGTAATTGCTATCAGTGTGCCCTGTTACATGATGCAATTTCTTACACCATGCAGTTCTGAACATCATTGTAAGTTGCATACTGCATTTTTGTGCAGTGTCAGTAACATTACTTTCTTTTTTATATACACAGGGTTTTGCTGTTGGTAATGGTTTATCAAGTTTTGAGCTAAATACAAACTCCATTGTGTATTTTGCTTACTATCATGGATTATTTGGAGATGAGTATGTATATAATACTATTAGAAAAAGTGGTACACCACTGTATACATGAGTGGTATTACAATTGACTGTACCGAAAAAGATGGTGACTTGTACATTTTACCACAATCCTTTGTGTACAGTATATATTGTTTCTTGCAGTCTTATTGGAAGATAGGGTTTTAAAATGATCAACTTTGGTGGGAGTGAAGTTCTTGCTTACTTAATCCATCTTAGCATGATAAACAATGTTTAGTTGCTATTATTATATATAATATATATATAGTTCAATCTGAATGAATTTCATCAATATATATATATATATACTGTATATATGAATTATGTTATGTATATGTATTTGTATGTATTAGCAGTGTGGTATATCCCACATCCGTCTCTTGATTGTGATGTGTACCATACATGTATAACTTATTTTGTCGTATTATTCTAGGTTGTGGCTCCAACTACAGAAATACTGTTGTCATAACACAACAAAATGTTCTTTTTATAATACTACTGATGCTAATTGCAAGAGCTTGGTGCGTATAAAGTTTCCTATGTACCATATTAATTACTCAATAATTTTTATTGTTCCTCCAAAAATGAAAATTTCAGAGGTTTTTGGCATATTTTACTTGATCTCCATTCTATTTTGGTTTTGTGATGTCCAAGGGGGTACACTGGGAATTTTGAGGTAGGGGTGTGCCACAGTGACCTCAAAACCCCAGCTGACCCTATAGACCCAATACCTGTGGCCAGGTCTAAATCTGTTTAAAACTATATTTGTTGTTTCATAATGTGTTAACCATTAGCTACTGCAGTCGTATTATTTTGTTTTTTAATGTATTTGTATTACTTGTAGGGCACTGAAGTGGAATATATTGTTACTAGTATTGGTTTGAATATATATGGATTATACCACAATTGCAGTGGCCTTAAGTCTAAAGATGTTCGACTTCTCTATGCTTTTCGAAACTTGTTTGGACCACTTAATAAGTTTCCCAAGGTAATTTCCAGATTTAGACGGTGTAAAATAATGCACAGAGCAGGCAAGGAGGAGTCAGGCTGCAGACCCACAGGCCGCAGTTGTCAAAAAATATTAAAGACCAAGCCAACAATATGACTTTTAAAAGCTGGGCATTGATAATTATTCGAGAATTAATTTCTTTGTTTCTTTTTCTTGTTTTGTAAGCACAAGGTTCATCTTGGTGAGACTCCCCCCTGCATCAATGCTACAGCTATTCAGAATTATCTTAATATGACAAGCGTTCGTAAAGCTCTACACATCCCAGAGGAAGTACAAGTGTGGGAGGTATGCAGGTAATAATAGATGTTGAAAGAAATGCATGAGTTATTAATCCATCTGTGTCATTCTTGGTTAACCCTTCTTTTTTCATCCCATTTCACTTTCCTTGTTCTACCGCTTCTCATTTCTACTTTTTTTCTCTTTTTCTTCCTCCTTCCTCTTCTTCTTTTTCTTCTTCCTCTTTTCCTTCTTCATGTCCTTCCTTTCCTTCTTCATCTTCTTCCTCCTCTTCTCCTTCTTCTTCTTCCTCTTCTTCTTCTTCTTCCTGTTCTTCCTGTTCTTCTTCTTCTTCTTCTTCTTCCTCTTCCCCTTCCCCCCTCCTCCTCCTCCTCCTCCTTCTTCTCCTCCTCCTCCTCCTCCTTCTTCTTCTTCTTCTTGTTCTTCTTCTTCTTCTTCTTCTTTCTCTTCTTCTTTCTCCTCTTCTTCTTCTTCTTCTTCTTCTTCTTCTTCTTCTCCTTCTTCTTCTTCTTCTTCTTCTTCTTCTTCTTCTTCTTCTTCTTCTTCTTCTTCTTCTTCTTCTTCTTCTTCTTCTCCTCCTCCTCCTCCTCCTCCTCCTCCTCCTCCTCCTCCTCCTCCTCCTCCTCCTCCTCCTCCTCCTCCTCCTCCTCCTCCTCCTCCTCCTCCTCCTCCTCCTCCTTCTTCTTCTTCCTCTCCTCCTCCTCCTCCTTCTTCTTTCTCTTCTTCTTTTTCTTCTTCTTTCTTTTCTTCTCCTCCTTCCTCCTTTCTTCTTCTTTTTTTACCACTTCTTCTTCTTTGATTAATTTGTTATTGTTTTTCCATCTATAACCAACCAAAGTGCAACAGTTGGCTTGGAGTATAAAACCTTGTATCAAACTATGTTTCCTATATACAAAACATTACTTCAGGTAAGTAGAAATTATCTTTCTCATTCATTTTAGTTTTAAGAACGTCAGAATTATTTCTAGGCCGCGTATAAACGTCCACTCTATTAAACATTCAACACACTAAAAAATTAACCCAACACACATTCTGAACTACTGCTGAACCGCCTATGGCATTTTGACTCAACTATCTAGATGATAAAACACAAATTATGCAACTTAGAATGGTTAAGCAAGATGAAATGATAAAATTTGCCCGTGAAGTTGAAATTCTTGCTGTTTTTCCCGCCTCTTTTTAGCTGACGTCAGCGTAAACCAAATTTGAGAGGTTACTAAGTTTTACGAACGCTTTTCTGGAATTCGTCACATAGAGAAAATTCTACTCCTAAATCCTAATTTATAATCACGCTATTCTATTAGGGGCCACTATTCGTCTTTTGTTAAAAAACTGACCTTTAAAAACGCACTTGGACGTTGAAATCTTGGCAGAGCCATTTCTCTCGTATTTCAAGCAATTGTTCCAACATTTTTCCTATTTTTTTGCTACCAGCATTACAGAGCAATGGTCTATAATGGCGATACAGATATGGCTTGTAATTTCCTTGGCGATGAAATGTTTGTAGATAGCCTTGGACTGCAGGTAGGGGCCTACAGGAGCTATAGCCTGCGAGTCGGCTCTTACCCGAAATGCAGGAGAGCCTGTTCGCAGGCTAAAGGAGCTAATACGCATCACGCTAATTTAGCCGAAATTGTTTTATATTCAAATTCTGAGCTGTAAACTTCAAAATTAAAGTTGTATTGATTACATTTTTTTTTATTTCCATATAAAGAAAGTAAGAGACCGCCGTCCGTGGAAAAACAGACACCAAATTGCAGGATTTGTAGAGGACTTTGATCAGCTAAGCTTTGTTACAATAAAAGTAGGTGACAATTAATTTTCCACACATCATGCACATTTATTGATAATATTAATTCTATCTTTCTTCTATTTTTGAAGGGAGCTGGTCACATGGTACCGGAAGACAGACCCCCGGAAGCGTTGCAAATGTTTACAAGTTTTTTGGCAGATGAACCACTTTAGATCGATGACTTTGTTTAGGGATTGCATTCTAGTCAATAATAAATTAATAGTAATTTCACAAGCTTTATACAGATAAAGACCGTGCATTTATAATGAGCAATTTAATAGATCGTTTTCACTCACTCACGTGATCGGTGGCCCCATTGGGGTGGTGAAACAATGCGAAATATTTGAATAAGAATAGATCTAAATTCCCATAGGATAAAGATGGTACACCAATATGGCCACCATTTCATTGTTTTGTTAGGGGGGCAGACCAATATGGCCGCCATGACGTCAGATGAAAACGATCTATTCAATTGAATTAAGTTTGTATGGGAGATAAAGACTTAACAAAGAAAACCGCGTCAAATTTGAAATAAAAGTGGTTAGAACCGATCTTAACAAGATGCAAATAGGCTTCTACTAATAGACCGCCGTCACGTCATCCCAGTGTACACGTCAGAATATCTTTAGATTTATTTATAAACAAGTCGTAAATGTAGAAACAAGTTGGAGGCATTATATATAGACCCGTAGTATTGTCATTTATAGCATATGCATGCCTGCTTTATATATACATAACACATTTAATTAATACTAGTCTACTCACCCCTCCCCTAAAGCTCAACTACTCAGAAACGATTTCTGAACCTCCGGCAGACAAGGTTCGAACCTGCAATTTTCTAATTACCGGTTAGACGCTCTAACCATTAATAATAATATTGTGCCACTGAGACTGAAAACGAGAGCAAAGTTGTATCACATGTACTACATAGAAAATCCTTGTTCTTAAATCTAAGACAAATCTTTTACATGTATGTGTGTGAAATATTTGTTTGGCTTGCTGGTTTAATTGACATAGCGTTGTTTTGTACGCGGCTTGATAAAATAAAAGGGGCAGAGAACACGTTGGATTCGCGTTTTAAGTACAATCCATTGAATCTTTGATAAAACAAGCGAAACTCCACGCTACGTAAGTAGTATATGATTGGGTCTAGGACCGGATTTAGCGCTATCAAAGGTGCCAAAAACGCCGTACGTCGCTGAAAGGCAGTACTTTCTTTCTGGCTACCATACAGAAACACAAGCAATGTAAAAGGTAGACAGCTGAGGAGGAACGTCCCACCGATTAGGGCCAACGTTTTGACGGACTTAAGGTCTTCCAGAAGGTTTTTCTGCAATCCTGTCACTAATCGGTTTTGTCTTTTGATTTTATGTGCCTGCTTTCGTGACACGCGGAACATATATACGTTGGACGTAATAACAGATGTTATTAAAGCAAGAATATAATAACGGCCGTAGTTGAAAACGTTAGTATCGGAGTAAATCAAATAACCGACCATGTGTAACAGCGAAATGACCAACGAAGCCATCCAAATAACGACGACCAAAATTTTGGCGCGATGCGGTGTCATTCGTTTCGGGTACTTTAGTGGATCAACAACGGAGAGCAGACGGTTCAAAGTCAGGAGAAATAAACTGCCCAATGAAGACACCCATGTGAAGCTCGTCATAATGTAAATGACATTCCAGCTCCATTTGTGCATGTGGATGATATAAGCTAAAATCGACGCCGTTGTCGCTAGATCAGCTAAAGACTGACTTAGAATAAAAATATTAGCTGGGATGTCAACGTAGTTGTTTCTAGAGGTCAATATGTAAACGCTGATCCCGTTGCCAAAAAATCCAAGGAATACGAGAAAGGATAGAATAACAGTTAGAATCACTTTTTCTTGCTGGCTAAGATAATTTTCGTGGCTTGGTGTAGAAGAATTGAGATGTGTTAATATATTTCCTGCTTGAGCTGTGATGTTCATGATATGGTTTATAAATTAATTATAGGCGGGGTGCTGTATTTTCAAAGAAGTAACATTTGGACTTTAAAAAGTTCACTTCACATGTCGTCCAACCTTGTAATTGGCATTATTAGTTCTTCTTATTATTATTATTACTCATTATTATTAGTTCATTATTAGTTCTAGTATAAATACACAGGTGATTATAGAAAATCTCGCGCGCTGATTGGTCGGGCTACTTCGGACTAAGTAATATAAATCCCGAGAACGAGGGATGTATGCTATATAAAGACCCGAGGACGCGCAGCATTCGAGGGCTTTATATCGCATACATCCCGACGTTCGAGGGATTTATCTGACTTAATTTATTATCGAGGAGGTTTTCCAACACAGTTTTGTCTATTTTTTCCACCTTGGACAAAGATTTTCCTTGTTCTTTTCTTCACTTCGTATCTAATTATTATTCAAGGGATTTATGCGATATAAAGCCCTCGGAAGAACAAAGAAAACCGACTCAATAATAAATTAATTCTCGATAATCACCTACAGCGTTTATTTAAAATGGCGACTAAAACGATCTGGGGAGTTCAATTCGTCTAAGGCTACGTCCAAGCGTATCCGGATTTTTTTGGAAACGCAACTTTTTTTATCCGTTTTCGAGAACAGGAAATCGGCGTTTTCAAAAACTTCGAAAAGTTCCGTTTTTGATAACCGCTTCATCGTTTACGTGTGGACCTTCCGTCCACAATCCGTAACAAAAAAGTTGCGTTTTCAAAAAAATCTGGATATGTTTGGACGTAGCTAGCTAAGACGCTGTATCCGTCATGATCAGATGGATACGACGTCGCATCGAATTAAATGAATACATTTCTAGTGCTGTTAAATTAATTTTTGTAGTTGCAGTCTTCTCGTTTCGGCAAAATCCTCGCTCATTTACACAAAGCATTAAATTCGTCTGAATTAAATTCGTCGCATAAAACGAAGTCGCATTGACGTCGACAGCTATGGGTCAGACGATGAGCAATCTGAAAGTAGGTTTTACGATCCAAAAAACATTTTAATACTCAATTTGAGTACACGGCATGGGTATAAAGTTTACGTTTACGAAATGAGTGGCAATACCGCAACATTTACAAAGCATTCTTGTTTAGTTAAGACGAGTCTCGTATTCGTATAAAATTCCTTAAACTGCTTACGTTAAGAAATGGTTATATTCCAAGCTGTTCAGTCTTTTCTTTTCCCCGATATGGCTTCAGAATTTAAAGCATTTGGAAACTGTGCTTTAATGAAATTAAAGCACGGTTATTAACGCATGACTGAGCGTTGCCAATCAGAACTTAGAAATTGTGGGTTTGTCGCAAATCCTGCCACAAGCTCTCAACTGCTCTCTACTCTACATCACCTCAGTGTAATTTCACTTTATATCTAAGGCATCATAATTGTCATGATGATAAACACTGGTTGACAACTTTTAGCAGATGTGAATTCTCCAAAGCTGCAGCAACTCTTTCCTTGTCTCCCAACTGCTTGTTAACTACAGTGTAAAGTAAAAATACTTTATATAAAAATATATCAATTTGCATACATAAGGGATGGTCCTTACTGGACCTCTAGGAAAGATATGACTGATAGAGTTATCTAGTATAAAAAAGTTAGTTTAGTTTACTCTGGTTTCTTCCTGTAGTAACACTGGACTGATAAGGGATGGTCCTTACTGGACTTCTAGGAAGAATAGTTTAGATATGACTGATAGGGTTATCCAGTATAAATAAAGTTAGTTTCGTTTAGTCTGGTTTCCTCCTGTAGTAACACTGGATCAATGAAGCATTGTCCTTACTTGACGTCTAAGGAGAACAGTTTAGATATGATTTAGATATGACTGATAGTATTATCCAGTATAAATAAAGTTACTTTAGTTTATTCTGGTTCCTCCTGTAGTAACACTGGACAAACGAGGGATGGCCTCTGCTAAAGTTACCTACTGTACTATCCAGTATAACTAAAGTTAGTTTTAGTTAATTTCAGCTTACAGTACCAGCATGTTCTGAAGCATGGCTTCCAGGTGTGATTTCAACGTCAATTTTAAACCGCTCAGGCAATGATCGCAAAAGTTTGACCCTAATTGCCAGTCCAATCAGCGTTGCCATGCTACAGTGAGGAATAGTCGGAGTGAAATTAATGTGAATGATATTATTATCATCGTCGACTTTCACCAAAGATTCCTCCACTACATTCAGTTCTTCCAGTGTAAGTGGATGTTCTGGGTCATTGATTGTTCTCACAAGATCTATGAACAGTTAAGGATAGTGCTTTTGACTTTGTTTTGAAGCACTTAAGTTCTTAGCAGTGGTGTAGTAAACAAAAAGCACCTGGGTAAGAGACTGAGTTTCAGGACCGCCGAGAGGGTAGGGTAGCCAAGGCAACTGCCCCAGGGCCTGGACCACGCAAGGGGCCTGCTACCACAGTCTAGGGCCCAGGCCAAAGTGAAAGCTACAAACTAACACGATTCTTACATTCAAAATAGCCCAAAATGGCCTCCTGGCCATCTAAAAATTCAAAATTAGGAGGCATGCCCCCAGACCCCCCTAGAAGGGTCGAGGCTTCAACGTGATCCGACTTACCCTGGGGCCTATCATGGCTCTCAGCGGCCCTGCTGAGTAGTGCTGGGTAGGCAGTGTTTTAAATAGAGCAAAGTACTAAAAGGTGGTAAACTGCTGAGAATAGTTTTGATAAAGAAATACTGACATTTTAAACCCTTCACATTTCACTCTGATGAAGGGCTACGTTCAAAACGTCAGTATTTAGTTATCAAAACTATTCTCAGCAGTTTACCACCTTTTCGCTTTGCTCTAGAATGCACTTAGTTGATAAATTTCGATTGGTAATCAATACCAATAAAAAAAACCACCAAAATCTTCTTCATCAATATTTCATCGATTATCAACATCAATAATATTGATTATTATTGATTAACATTGATTATTGATTACATCAATGTCATTGATAATTGTATTGGTCAGCATAAAGTAGAGTGCTGTGTAGGCAGTGTTTTAAATATAGCAAAGTGAAAAGGTGTGGAACTTGCAATATTTTTTGAACGTTTCGAATGAAATACTGACATCAGAGTTACAGAGTACAGTGATAGACAGTACTACTGTATATAGAATAGAAAAACTTTATTTAAACACGCTGACCCCGTCAACCAAAGCTGATTTCCACAGGGGGCTTTTCCACAAATTCTATACAGATATAGAATTTAAAAGCTATTTACAAAATTATATAAGATATATAGTATTAAATGAACTAACTTAATTAACTAGTATAGTAATCTATTTACAGGTACATCTATAATTGCATATTTAGTTATCAATGTGAGTAGCGATTTTCTTTCGAAAGGAAGAAAGTGATTTGCTTTTGTTCCGAAGTTTGTAGTTTGTCATCTCACCTTTATATGTGAAAAGATTAGTGAGTGACTTAGGACCCATTTTATTTAATTAATAATTTGTACATGATTTTTGCTTTAGCTTTCTTCCTTTCTGCTTTAAGTGGCTTATATCGTTGTTTAAAGGCATAAAAGGATACCAAAAATCTCCCTTTGATCAATCTTATCAACTACATCATCATCTTCTTCCTCCTCGAGCAATCTTCTTTCTTTTATCTTCTGATGTACTTCTGGGTTGACATTTTCTAAACCTCTGGTGGAGGCCGCCATATTGGATATTCGTCATCGGACAGACACCGCTGGACAAAATGATCGCTGTAATAACACACGTGCTTATATTTCAATGATCAACACTACTCAATCAAAAATAATTTTTACAAAGTTTATTGTTTAATTTTAAAGCGGAATTATGCCGAAACGAAGTCTTGATAATTCTAATAAAATACCCAGTATTAAAGTAAGTTTCTGTAGTTTTCAGTAAAACTATTAGGACCGTTGATGTTGCAATTTTGTGTCTTGTTTATTATTGGACTGATCACTGTTTCACATGGTTGTTTTATGTTATTTAGAGAGATGTTGATTTGTTTGCTGAGAAAGGAAAACAGGAGAATTTCGTTGAAGGAAATGACAGTACGGATAGTGAAGTCAGCGAGTACGAAGGACTTGGGTCAGAGGAAGAGACTTCAGAAGATGAGGATTGGAATTTTGCATCCAGTGACAATGTTAGTGTTTAATACACTCCATGTGAACGCTTCCACCTGGGTTATCATGGGGGTGGGGGGGGGGGGGGGCACCAGCACCAGCACCAGGTGAGCTCTATATATAACTGGAGTAATATCTTTGTGGCAGGCATGTAGGCCTGAAGTACATTTAGTTCCAGACTTCCAGTCTTCTGCACAGTCTGGTTAAATGTGATCTGGTCAAAAAACTGCATATACATGTCCGCCATATTTGGCTTCAATCTTTGCCTGGTCAATGTCCAGCAGATATCATTCCAATTATATAGAGTTCACTGAATTACACATGCATATATTAACATAGGTTTATTGTTACCCAGACTAACCTGGAGTGAAGCATTCACATGAAGCTAGGGTTATCGCAGTGGCCACCCAGAGTTATTTATCCCTAGCCCTTGGGATAACTCAGTCTCATGTGAGCAGGCCCTTACAAGTCAGCCCAAATGTCCTTTTATATATTTAAACTACATACCCCCCCCCCCCCCCTCCCTCCCCCATATTGAGGAGATCTGAGGAATTTCTTATAAGCTTACAAAGTCAATGCAGATTGCCAGATTCCATAGAAATTCTGAGGGGGGGAGAGAGAAGGATATTAAACTATAAGGAGAAATTCCAGTGGGAAGGGGGGGTTGGGGTTGAAAATCAATGTGGAAATCCACAGAATAAAGGTAAAATCATGAAAATCAAGGGAATATCATGAAAAACCCATGGCAGGCTGTACTATAAAACAGTGCTGTAGATATTCTGGGGAATAGGTGGAAAAAATGTATGGAAAATTTAGGAGAGGGAGCAATCAGTATAAAACCAGGATGTTCAATAGGGGGGGGGGGAGATTCTTTCTACAACTTTTCACAGACTTTCTATAAGAATGTTGTGAACACAATTAATTTATTGACAAGCTGCACATGAGTTTTTTACAATATGTGTACATGAGTTTTGAGATTATTCAGTTTATTTCTTATTAAATGCTTGAGTTTTCTGTAACAGGAAAGTGACAGTGAAGTTAGTGGGGAAGAAGAAGAAGAAAAAGATGATGAGTCTAAAGTGGAGGAAGAGGAGGATGAGAATGATAATTTAATGGAGAAATCTGAAAGAGAAGAGAAAAGCAAAGATGTTCAAGAAAAGTCTAAAACTCTTGCAACAGAATCAGAAGATTCTGATGAAGAGGTGAAATTGTGTTCTTATCAAAATGGACTTTCATTTTGCTTTTGGTGGACATTAGCAGTACATGTATTTATTCCTATGAGTATTTGTATCTTAGGAAGTACGCAACACTATTGGTAATATTCCTGTGGAGTGGTACAATGAATATCCTCACATTGGATACGATTTACATGGAGAAAAAATTTTAAAACCAGCTACAGGAGATGAGGTGAGAAATATCTTATGTATAACTTACACTAAAAAGATAAATTATTTTTCTTAAATGATTGAACCACTGAATTTACATGTAACTCTTTTTCTATTCTTACTAAATTTTTTGAAAAATATAAACAAGTTTCACACTTTTTTTCACTATTTTTCCAATTTTATTTTTTGTCAGTTGGATGACTTCTTGTCTAAAATGGATGATCCAAATTATTGGTAAGTGATGGTATGTTGTAATTTGTTTTAAGATAGCGTTTTAACATTTTGTGTATTATTGACCTACTGAACATTTTTACACATATGTCCTTGTTAATTTTTCCTACATGTTTTAATAGGCGTACTGTGAAAGACAAACAAACAATGAAAGAGATTATTTTGACAGATCAGGAGTTAGAGATGATTGACAGCATTCAGAACAAACATTATCCAGCAAATGCTGATGATCCTTACAAAGTACTGTACATAATAATTATAATAGTTATTGCAATGCACAGTATGACCCCCTAATTCTTTTGCCAGGTCTTCCAAATTTTAGATTTACTCATATTTTTCTCTTTCACTGACACTCACAATTATATCTTTTGATCTCTAGCCATATATAGATCATTTTACATCTGTGAAAATGGAACATCCATTGTCCAATGCACCTGAACCCAAATCAAGATTTATTCCATCAAAATGGGAACATAAGAAAGTATATTGTGCATTAATTTTAGTTATAAATTAATTATATTCAAATACTAGTTTTAGTGATGTTGTTGTTGCTGTTGTTGTTGTTGCTGCTGCTGTTGTTGCTGCTGCTGTTGTTGCTGCTGCTGTTGTTGCTGTTGTTGTTGTTGCTGCTGTTGTTGTTGTTGTTGCTGCTGTTGTTGCTGCTGCTGTTGTTGTTGCTGCTGCTGCTGTTGTTGTTGTTGCTGTTGTTGTTGCCGCTGTTACTGTTGTTGCTTCTGCTGCTGTTGTTGCTGCTGTTGTTGTCGTTGCTGCTTCTATTTCTCTACTTCTTTCTTTCTTTCTTTCTTTCTTTCTTTCTTTCTTTCTTTCTTTCTTTCTTTCTTCTGATTTTTCTTTCTTTCTTTCTTTCTTTCTTTCTTCCTTCCTTCCTTCCTTCCTTCCTTCCTTCCTTCCTTCCTTCCTTCCTTCCTTCCTTCCTTCCTTCCTTCCTTCCTTCCTTCCTTCCTTCCTTCCTTCCTTCCTTCCTTCCTTCCTTCCTTTCTTTCTTTCTTTCTTTCTTTCTTTCTTTCTTTCTTTCTTTCTTTCTTTCTTTCTTTCTTTCTTTCTTTCTTCTGATTTTTCTTTTTATGCTGCATAATAACAACATACACTATACTGTCTTTATCAACACAATCTTCACTACTAAACAGATAATCAAGATAGTCCGAGCCATCCGCAATGGTTGGATCAAACCCAAAAAATCAACAACTGAAAAACCTCGATATTATATGCTCTGGGATCAAGATGATTCACAGGTTTATTTATTATTATTTTTCCCTTTAAAAATATGATAATATAAGGAGATAAAGACGTCGTGTGTTATCTATTACTATAATTATCTATTACTATTAGTTTAAGCGAGTACTGTGTATTTACAGTTTGTCTTCGTTGTTTAAACTCTAGACTAAGTCATCGCGATATAACATGCATATTCCCGCTCCTAAAGTTAAACTTCCAGGTACAGTAGACATGTATTCATTAATCTATCTATAAGGAAGCCGCCACACGTAATATTTGCACATGTATATACAGTCTACATAGTACAGATTTTGATCATTGCACAACATGCACGTTACACACTGCAATGGTTTGTGCAACTTGTCTCACAATGATCTTGACCATTGCACAGCATGTTACACGCTGCAATTAATGGTTCGTTCAACTTGTTTCGTACGATCATAACACGGTTCGCGCTTCTTGTCCCAACGATCTTGACCATTGTACAGTATGTTAGACGATGCAGTGATTCGCGTAACTTGTCTCACAACGATACTTCAATGTCGTTGCAAAACACTGAGTTGCATGCAAAATTGCACCGTTTCTTTAATAGATGACTTCTTCTATTTGCCATGTTTTCAGAGTGTAACATGCTCTAACAAATTTGGATCAATTCTGATTTCTTTCAGGTCATGAAGAGTCTTATAATCCACCACCAGAATATTTACCAACTGAAGAAGAGGTAACTTCATTTATATCAAAATTGTTTAATCTTACATGTATACTGTATTCAATATTCTCTATTATATGGTTCAACTATAGATTGCTGCTTGGGAAAACATGGACCCTGAAGACAGACCAACAAACTTTCTTCCGAAAAAGTAAGTTGGCATCTATTTAGGAGGACACACCTATGGGAATCTTTTTCAAATCACCTGTAACTGCATGCATGTACTGACAGCAAATAAAATCAAAACCCTTTTTTCGTTTGTGTGTTTAGGTATTCCAGCTTACGTCTTGTTCCTGGTTATAATAACTTTATTCAAGAAAGATTTGAGAGATGTTTAGACCTATACTTATGTCCAAGACAGAGAAAAATGAGGGTATATGAATTATATTATTTATTGTCAGAGTACACGCGTAAAAACGCACAACTTGTTCACGGTTGTTGACAGACGTGAATAAGTTGTTCTCTGAACAATGCTGTAACAACTTGTTTACATATGTGAACAACATTGATAAATGAACAACATTGTTCATCATTGTTTCAACAAGTTGTTACAGCTTGATGAAACAACAACCGTTGTTCATGCATGTTGTAACAACCGAAGAACGTGTTGATACATCAACCATGTTCACCATTGTTGTAACATTGTTGTTCATCGTTGTTATTTCGTCATGCTGTTACAACATGTTGTATCATGTGCGAACAACGTTGTTGGCTATAAAAATGTGCTGTTGGAACAACTTGTTCATGACTGTTGATTTATCCGTGAACAAGTTGTTCGAACTATACTGTAAGTGAACAACTAATGTTAACAACTTGTTCACGGCGAGCAGCACAACATTGTTCACGGCGAGCAGCACAACATTGTTCACGGCGAGCAGCACAACATTGTTCACGCCTGTTGACAACCGTGAATAGTTGGATACGGATATTGTGTATTCACGTATATTATATAGCCATTCAATGTAATCAACGTAATGACTACTTTTCTATTTTATTATAGTTGAATGTCAATCCTGATGACTTGATACCTCGACTTCCTAAACCAAAAGATTTGCAACCTTTCCCTACCACTCAAGCATTGGTGAGCAGCAACGTGTCTATGATTGGATTTTGACTTCATAAACCATGGTTATAAAAAAGTAGAGTGCTGCGTAGGCAGTGTTTTGGACAGAGTAAAGTGAAAAGGTGGTAAACTGATTGTAATTGTTATGTATACTGTAGGTATACGAAGGACACAGCGGAATCGTAAGGTGTCTGTCAGTGGATCCAAGTGGACAGTGGATGGTGTCAGGTAGGATATATATATGCAGTACTATCTAGTCAACCCTTTTCCGTCGGTAGGTTTTCCCTGTGACCAGTATAAATTGTCTGGCCTGTGGTCTGGCGTTAGCCCAGAGTAAAATAGATAAGATTTGACGTCGAAAAAGAGTTAAGAAGATGTATCTTCTAACAAACATTTTCAAGCGCCATTTCTTCCATTATAGTCTGACGTGAAGTGACTAGGCTGTTGCGGTATATCGATATATCGATAATTATCGGTTTTTTTCAAATATCGGTTATTCGGTATTTTAAATTTGAAAATATCGATATACCGAAAATATCGAAATCTTACCGAAAATATCGAAATCTATGATATTATCGGTATTAGACACGCGAAAATCACTGTTTTGTCGCTTGATTTTTTGTTGAACTTCTGTTGCGGAAGTTTCGGGACTCTCTTTGCGGCAAATCACGCCACCTATTGTCAAACTATGACTCATCCGTTTCAATTCCCAAAGCGCACATTTCACGGGCTGTCGACTCGACAGTGTCGAGGATAGACTCATCGCAGTCTTTAGAAATTTTTTTCGCACGCGATGAGTCATCGCTAGAATAAATAGAACATGTTTGTGACAGATGCAGTATATACCGACTCAATCGACAATCTCCAGACTCGTTTGTTTATATTCTTGCGCGCGAAGATCAACGTTCGAAATACCAACATGCCGCCAAGCGCTGTTTGGGATCATTTCAAGAAGGGAAAGGATGATCCCGAGTGTCAACTCCTGCCAGCAGTTCGCCGTCTGAGAGACTATTCAGTAAAGTCGGTCAAATTATAACTTCGCAGAGAGCCCAGCTAAAGCCAGACCAAGCAAACATGCTCGTCTTTCTGGCAGAAAACTTGTAAATATATTATATATATATATCATTGTAAATAAATCATTTGTTACATTAAAGCTCGATTCACACTTCGAAAAAGGTGCTTTTTCTTTTGTAAAACGTTATTCTTATGATATCCAGGCGTCTGGTGAAAATTAGGCTTAAAATATAGTTAATTTCCATCGCGGAAAAATATCGATATATCGATATTATCGGTTTGTTTTTTTCGATAACCGATATCGGTATTTTTTCAATACCGCAACAGGCTAGAAGTGACATTATCCTGCCTTCTGTATAGTTTACAGTATATGTACGTATGGTTATTATTTGTCTAGGTGGTGATGATAAGACATTGAGGTTTTGGGAAATAGCAACAAGCAGATGTCTTAAAACATTAGAGTTTGAAGAAGCTGTACAGAGTGTGTCATGGAATCCTAATGTTTCTTTATCATTGGTGGCCGTAGTTGTGTGAGTATTCTACAAGCTGTTGTGTGCTGTTAGACTAGATGTCTTGTTACTGTTACTGTTGATGTCGGCTTTCCTACAGGTTTTTCCAGTATTAATTGTGTCTCAATTCATACTGGGGTTTTTCCTTCTTTTCTCGTTCGCTTTGCTTACTTGTGAGAGATATTACCAACACTCGAAGATAAAACTCGTATCTCCGCACGGTCATGAAATATTCTCTATTTGTCGTAACCTTTTCACATATTTGACTTACAGAGGCGATTCTGTTATGATCATTAATACTTTTCTTGGGGACAAATTAATATCTTCAGCCACTGAAGAACTTCTGTCGTCGTACACCCCGCCCAGCGAAGGTACATGTAATGCTTTACTAACATATGATATCATAGATATAAACATGTATACTAATATTTGCTCGAAGCATAGTTTATAGAAACTATACATGGTTTGGAAGCTCAACAAAAGTCATTGTTTTATCATCCAATAGCAACGTTTGGGTTCAATCACTCAACCGTACTGTTTAAATATTAATAAACCTTAAAACAAAGGATTTGGCACCTTCATGTACCTTTCAACATGAATCGTATAGCTTGATTGTTAACCGCTTTGAAGTTTTCCGGGTTTCCAAACCATGTATATTTTCTATTAATATTTGCTCGAAGCAAATAGCGTATATTTAGTCCGTACAGTCTTGTACAGCGAATCTCTTTTCTTTCTCGTGCAGCCAAAGAACAATTGGTTTCGTGGACGGAGTTAAAAGTTAACGAAAAACACAACAAAGACGTCGTGAGGATAGTTCTTAAACACAAAAAGGTCTGCGTGCATTTCTATTACTGCTAACTTTCTTTTCCCTTGTGACATATAGACCATTACTGGAGATAGCATGCATGGGGCGAGAGTTGTTTTTTTTAAATAATATGTCAAACTAGCTATTTTATAATATATTATTATTGCCATGCAGGTAATTCAGCAAGTTACGTGGCACGGCAAAGGGGATTACTTCTCCGTCGTAATGCCAGAAGGTGGGAAAGTTATTTTGAATTCCTGATTTATGTTGCTGCATATGACTTTAAATGTAGTTTGACATTCAAAAAACTTGTTTTCTGTTATCAGGTGCCAATCAATCCGTTATAATACATCAGTTGAGCAAACGACGCAGTCAGGTGAATATATATACGTATACGGGAACTATAGAAAAAAGTTAGAATTTTCTGCCTTTGGAATTCTCTTCACTTCACAAACATTTTTTCAACTTCGTTTTTTGGCGCGAAAAAGTAGCCCAACAACAATTTCCTTTTCTGGCACACTGCGTTGTGCGAAGAAAATTAGCTACGATAGAGAGCATGTTTTAGTTTAAGTTTGAAGCGTAGTTTCTCTATCTCTTGCAGCAACCATTCCGCAAATCAAAAGGTCTTATCCAGTGTGTCCGTTTCCATCCAGTGAAACCGTTTCTATTTGTCGCGGTAAGTTAATTATAAAATAATTGAAAACTATATCATTTAAGTTGGTAAATGCTGGTAACATCTGGGCCTGCTTGTTCAAAAGGCTATCCCGAATTTGTGAAGAGTTTGTACGGAATTATGAAGATCTTGGCAAAGAAATTTGAATTTTTGTTATCCTATAGGATTAGCACTAATCAAGTTTTAGGCAACAGAAAGAGTGTATGAACCATTCAAATATTTTTTTCAGTCTCAAAGGTATATTCGTGTTTACGACCTCTCGAAGCAAGAACTTTTAAAGAAGCTACAATCAACAGCCAAGTGGATTTCCAGCATGGCTATTCATCCGAAAGGTTTGTTAAATTTGTCAAACCAGATTAGTGTTTTTGTAGTGTATATAATATTTTGTTTTTTCGTCTTCATGCTGTTTTAAAAAGTAATGTAGTTTGACGTGTCTATTTTTCAGGTGATAATTTAATTGTTGGAAGTTACGATCGAAGATTGTGTTGGTTTGATATGGACTTGTCAGCTTATCCTTACAAAACCTTAAGGTATAGAGTGCATGTGAAAATTCACATGTATTTCACGTTTTAAAATTACATGTCAAGATTTAACATGTGAAAATTCACATGTGACTGACTTAACATATTTAAAAATTAGATGTGAAAATTCAGAAGTTACGATTTACATGTGAAAATTCACATGCTAAGATTTATATGTGTAAATTCGCATGTGATCCATTTCACACGTTTCAAAATCATGACAATGTTTTTCTGTACTGTTTAGGCATCACAAGAAAGCTGTTCGTCAGGTCACATATCATCCAAGATATCCATTATTTGCTTCATGCAGTGATGATGGCACGGTCATCGTTTGTCATGGAATGGTTTTCAGGTTTGTTTGAGAGAGCTAGCGGTGTATTTCGTCTTTGTACAGATTAGCTGTACAGTTGGTGAAACAAAATGCATTATTATAAAGTATGAATTTCGATAGCCTATAAATTAAAATAAATCAAAATTACAATAATATACTTTCAAATAAGTTAATTAACTTAATAAGTTAAAATAAATTAATATGGATTTGAATAAATTATAGAAAAATTAACATGAAATAATTTTTTAAAAATATTTTGAATCTGATCAAATAATTCTGTTGATTTATATTTTTTTCAGTGATCTGATGCAAAATCCACTTATTGTTCCTGTCAAGATCTTACGAGGACATAAGACAACAGAGAGTCTTGGTAAGTGTCGTATTGAAATGAATATTTATTTAAATATTTGCCACAATATGCTTCACGATATAATATTAAAGACCTTTCATGCACATGGTTGTTGCGAAACAAATTTTACTCATCGACGAAAGTCATGCATGAAAGGAATACAGAGATAGCAAATAATTTGAGAGACTTGGATAATTTGAAATGTTTTATTTAAACGAACGTTGGGTTGGAATTAGCTGATAGGTCAATTATCAGGGCAACGCTAACTAGGGGCGCTTTCCAATTGACAAGGTTAGACCGGTCAGTCCGGCCAGAATGAACTTGCTTTTGATTAGGACCAAATTTTCCAGTCAGACCGTCCTAAGTCTCAAACGAATCGTGTTCCATTTAACCGGTCTAACCGTGTAAATGGAAAGCCCCCTAGGTGTGAGATAGACTCGACATATTTTTTCGGTTCACTTCCACAGTGTCAGAGACTCACAAAATGTTCTCTTTACTTCGTCAGGTATTTTAGACTGTGCTTTCCATCCTACGCAACCTTGGATATTCACCTGTGGTGCTGATTCAACTGTTAGGTTGTACGTCTGATGGGCTCTCCATGATCTGAAACTATCGCTTCGCAATTCGACCTTGGCTGAAACTCGATGAAGAGTCCAAAGGCCTGAGTTGGAGGCTTACCACAATACAAGAACTAAAAGTCCTTAAACTGACGAAAGGGTGGCCTTGTCGAATGGGTTCGACTTTACCAGGCTCCTATTTGAAGTTTACTAACGAGGTTATGCGAACGAGAATGGTGGGGGGAAGGTTTTGTACACGACTTTCCATCAACGGTCCAACCAGACAAAATGACACTGTAGATATGGTAGTATTCACATTAAATATTCATATATATATATATATATATATACAGTATGTTCCAAATTAGTATGCAAATCCACTGTTTGCAAATATTTCGTAAAGTATTTCATTTGAACAGATGAAACTTTCACGGATTGTTCATTATACTCTTATCAAAATAACGTGTTAAATTCAACAACATATTTCAATAAATAATTTAGGTATGACGTTTTATGCAAAAAACTGCTTTTGTGAATGTGCCAAATTATTATGCAAATTACGTTGCCCTAGTCGCCTACAGCCAAAGATGGGCAAGCAGAAAGATCTCACAGAAGATGAAAAGAGAACCATAGTCAGTCGTCTCGGTGAGGGTAGAAAATCCCTTGAAATTGCCCAGGAACTATCCAGAGATCATAGAACTGTAAAAAGATTTATAGCCAATATCAATCAGGCAAGGAAAAGGAGTGACAAAGGTGTAACGCGGAAAATATCAAGGCGACAAGTATCCACCATTAAGCGAGAGGCTGCAAAACACCCTCTCTTAACCAGTAAACAAATATTTGAACAGGCTGGTATTAATGGATTCCCCAGAACATCTCGATGCCGAATTCTTCAAACAGTTGCCAAAGCTGTTAAACCGATTATCCAACCACCTTTAACTGCCAAGCACAAGCGAGTTGAGTGGGCGAGAAAGTATGTGAAGATAGATTTTCAGATCGTTCTTTTTACGGATGAGTGCAGAGCAACCCTCCATGGACCTGATGGCTGGTCCAGAGGCTGGCTTATCAAAGGTGCCATTAAACCATCAAGAGTAAGACGACAGCAAGGTGGTGGTGTCATGTTTTGGGCTGGATTAATTGGCAATGAGCTTGTGGGTCCGTTCAGGGTACCAGACGGGGTAAAAATGAACGCAGTATCGTACACCAACTTCCTCAAAGAGAATTTCATTGTTTGGTATCGCAGCAAGCGCCTAGCATTCAGGAAGAAGATCATATTCATGCAAGATAATGCACCATCGCATGCTGCACGTTATACTATCGCGTACCTGGCAAAACTCGGCTTCAAAGATAGAAAATTGATGACATGGCCCCCCTCATCACCAGATCTTAATCCAATTGAGAATTTTTGGAGTATTTTGAAACGGAAGCTTTACACCGGTGGTCAACAATATGCATCCAAAGATGAGCTATGGCATGGCATTCTTCAATCTGCAATGGGCATTGGAGCGGAAGAAATTCAAAACCTCACAATGTCTGTTGATGATCGACTCGTAAAGGTCTTATCAAATAATGGATGTTACGTTAATAAATAGCCACAGAAATTACTTACATATGTCCTGTATTGCAATTTTCTTGATTGAATCTTGTAAAAACACCTGATTACGGATTTGGTTGTGTTGATAATTATTCTTCCTATTCTTTTTTTGTGTCATTAGAATGCCTTTTTTGTGGTTTGCATAATAATTTGGAACATTGCCAAAGCTTTTTTTTTGCATAAAACGTCATATATAAATTATTTATTGAAATATGTTGTTGACTTTAACACGTAATGTTGATAAGAGTATAATGAACAATCTGTGAACGTTCCATCTGTTCAAATGTAATATTTTACGAAATAATTGGACAAAGTTGATTTGCATAATAATTTGGAACATACTGTATATATATATATATATATATATATATATATATATATGTATCTCTCTGACGAAGGGCCTTTGCTCGAAACGTTAGATTCCTATACGTTCTCTGTTTCGGCAGTATATCTAACCTAAGTCACTATATACATTATATATATATATATATATATATATAAGTGAGTTATGGTTCACGAAATGTTAGAGAGTGCTCAATACCATATAGATAGAGCAAAATACAAAGTATAAAGTATAGTTTTACCTTAAAGTCTTCGCTACCAGAGGTTTCACCCTAAACGGGATCATCAGTCGCCTGATGATCCCGTTTAGGGTGAAACCTCTGGTAGCGAAGACTTTAAGGTAAAACTATACTTTATACTTATATATATATATATATATATATATATATATATATATATATAGAATGTCGGAAAGTGCTCAATACCATAAAAGTAGAGCGAATATAGTACCTCAACATTTTGAGTATAAGCCCACTTAAACTATACTATATATATATAATTATATATATATATATATATCTTTATGTCTGAGTAGCAAGTATCATTTTCGCTAGGTGGAAATACTATATTTTTCTATTTTTACAAAATCTTACACTGCTAACAAAATATACATCGTGTTTTCATTGCATCGCGGAGACACGTACACTCGTGGACAGGTCAAAAAGTAGCGAGAGAGCTTGCAGAAAATTTACTAGTTTAACAGCGTAGTATTTTCAAGATATTTTCTACTGCATCTTCGTAATGTTTTCGTTGGATGTCTTCACCTGTATTTACGTCGGAACCTAGAAAGAAAAAACAATCAAGAAAACAACAGAAAAAGCGGTATGACTTTGTTTTCGTTTAGTAGTCACCTTGTGTTGTTGGCTTTAAAGTATGTTTGGAGTCCGACAATCGTTTAACGACCAAAGCAGGTTTCCCAAGAATACTCTTGGCCTAAATGAAAAAAAACAACTCAAAATTATTAGACCTAGCGATCATACGTGTGTTGTAGAGTGAAATACCAATGAAGAAACGAAAACAAGAATACACGCATGCTGTGCTACAACTAAGCAAGCGTCCTGACCTTTTGATTGTTTGTAAGCAACGCCCACAAAGCAGAAGAAGCAAGAGCTCTGACGTATATTGAAGATTTATCAACACTTCTCAACAACAGTTCGACGACTTCACCTTTGAAAGAAAAGAAATGGGTTTCGCAAGTTGTTGCAGTCATATAACATCAATAACGAACTAGAACTTCACTCCGTTTATGATTTACAACTGATGTACACCACCACCATGATCACCGCCACCACCATCATCACCACCACCATCATCATCACTATCACCCCCGCCACTACCATCATCAACACCATCATCAACACCACTACCACCATCATCACCACCATCATCACCACCACCACTGGTAAAATCTAGCCCCAACTTACTATTCGAGAGTAACAACGTTTTATTCGGAACATGAAAACACAAATTTCTCAAGACCAGCAGAGCTGATTCGTTTACTTTCTTTGTGTTTGAACCGCTGAACTCCAGTAGTAAGGGAATGACGCTGTCGATTTTCACGATCATCTGCTGACCATCACGATGGAAGGAGATATTAGCTAATAACTCCAGCCAAAGAATCACGACAGTTTTCTGACTGGCTTTCCATTTCTGATGACTAAGAGATTTTAAACGCGAAAATTCAGTAATGAAGTTGCTCTGAAAAACGGGAAAGGAAATAGATTAACTAACGTAATACTTGCTGTAATTTGCGAAATATGATATTTAACAAATAGATTACATTAATTTAAAAAAAAGCTTAGCAAATAAAAATACGTGGTCTTTCCACAAAACTTATCTTTTTTAAATAGGTTACATTTTCCGTGTGTACTGTAATAGATCACAGATGACATCACAGCGTATAAAGAACAAAAAAGTACGACATGAGACGAAGTCGAGTGGTGTGACTGTTGTTCTTTATACGCTGTGACCTCTTCTGTGATCTATTACAGTACACACGCACAGGAAAATGTAATGTATTTGTTTTATACGATAAAAATTCAAGTGGTTTATTGAAGGATTTTTGAAGGCATAAAAAAAGAAAAACAAGTCTTTTATTAGATCACGGTCAACAACCAATGAAAATACACAGAGAAAAACTTGAATTATGCATGATAGGGTTATCCAGTCTAAATGACGTTCGTTTAGTTTCATGACTACCTTCCAGAGAATACCACGACATTCTGACGTCATTGCTGTATTCTTCAGTAAAGAGAACAAGATTTGACACGAGGCGAGGTTACCATCTCCCGTCGAGTTATTCAGTAATTTGTTACACATTTTTGACGTCATCTTGATGACGCAATGCACGAAGGTATTATTGGATGGCCCCAGGCGAACTGTGGAGCCCAAACCAGTTGAGGTGTTAGACATCGCGATGGATGCTGCAACGATAATATATAATGCTGGCGTCAGTGAACTGGAATGCAAACTAGCCAATAAAAATGTGAAGCTAAAATGGCTGACCTACAAGGCCGTCGAAAAACTTAGGCTGACATTCAAGAAAACCGCGGAGGGAACTGAGGCGAATACGCCATCTTGGATTTTTTTTTAACGGTGAAGGACTGGAGACTAGTGCTTAGTTAACCAATAAGATCACAGGCTGACGGAAAAAGCACTGGGCCAATTTTGTTCCCAGAACCCACTGCGCAAATCTCGTTCCCACTCGCAAAGTATGACGTCAACGCTGATTATCACAGTACAGGAGTGGGTTAAGAAAACCCAGATCACAAAAAGAAGAATCTTTTTCTCTATACCTTGCGAACATCGTGCAGTCAACGTGCACATTAGATCTAAGACAGCAAGACGAAGAATTTTAACCACAGTACACCACGACCACAACTGTTGGAGGACACTGATAACGCCATCATTGATTGCTTCAAGCTAGAAAAAAGAACAACGATAAACGTATTTCATATATAAAGTTATTTTTTAGCTTCTCATATCTAGCTGGGGTCACTTTCGAAGTTAGAAAGTTTTTCTCATTTCTCTCTGACGAAGGGCCTTCGCTCGAAACGTTAGAAATTACGTTCAGTAATTTCGGCAGTACTCAAAGCTTACTATTTTTATTTCACTGTTTGGATTTTCTCTCAAATCTAGTCCAGGTTAACTCAAGGATAATTTAAAAGAGCAACTCGTCCGAGAAACGACGTGATCTTACCTTCGTTTCATTCGATCGGAACACTAGGTTCTTTAAAAGCTCCAAGACTTTTATAATTTCGCTTATGAGATCCATTTCTTTTTTGCGTGTTCCACTTCCTTTGCCAACTTCGAGGGATTCCATGTTAAGCTGGACGTGCAACTGTTTGATCTTGTCCAGTGAGGTGGCGAGAAATCCAGCTAAACAATACACAAGTGTTTCAACTAAAACAACGACAGCAACAATAGCAGCAGCAACAACAACAGCAGCAGCATCAACAACAGCAATCAACAACAACAGCAATCAACAACAACAACAATCAACAACAACAACAATCAACAGCAACAACACCGCCACCAGCGGCAAAACCAATCCAGCTACGCGTCATACCTTTAACCGCAGTCTTCTTTGCTGCTTGACTAATACAGAACAGGTTCTTGAGGGCCGCCATAACGAAATGGCTTTCGTTGTTGTGATTCGTCGTTGCGGTTTCTTCCTGAAGGTTTTTATACGTAGAAAGAAGAATACCACAAAGTTCACTTCCATTTCCTTCGAATTCATCTTTCTTCTTATCTGTTGTGGTTTTCCTCTCGTTCTTTTGAACACCGGTGTCACCATTTTTCATCATTTCGCTGCTGTCTTCCTCTTTCTTTCGTGAGCTCTCATCAAGCATGTCAGAGAGGCTCGTTGTCCCTCTTCTTCCTGACGTCATACGTTTTCCCTCACGCAACAGCACATGCGATAGCAGATGAAGAAAGCAAGTTCTTAGGAAACTTTCGCTTGACGACATCACGTGCTCAAAGGCCGCTAAAAAGCATCCAACCGTTAAGAACGTTTTTCATAAATACGTTCAAGAATGAAAACTTTAAAAAATGTGTTCTCACAAATGCCTTTTATGCTTATATATATCATCCTGTCTGTCTGTCTGTCTGTCTGTCTGTCTGCCTGCCTGTCTGTCTGTCTGTCTGCCTATCTGCGTACATCAGGATATATATTGTCATTTTCATCGCCTGGTTTCCCATTACCTGCAAAAACCTTCCAATGTTTCAACAATATTTCCTCAAGCGGTGTTTCTAGCAACTGGGACTCTTTAATTCTTTTAAGCAAGGTCAAAAGTAACTCCACAACACTTCCCCACATTTTATAACACGATATTTGAACACCACCACCTATGAAAATAATACATAATATAGTTCCGTGAGTAGTATCAAATTAATTAGTTTTTCATCATTCATTCATTAATCCACTGCCAGATCTAGCTAGATTCAACAAGCAATCCATCCATCCAAATATAGTAAGGTTAGATATACTACCGAAACAGAGA
The DNA here is from genome assembly GCA_035771165.1 of Paragorgia papillata. NCBI lineage: Eukaryota > Metazoa > Cnidaria > Anthozoa > Scleralcyonacea > Coralliidae > Paragorgia > Paragorgia papillata. The sequence goes on along the minus strand of JAWNZC010000430.1, from coordinate 697,075 downwards.
ACGTAGGAATCTAACGTTTCGAGCGAAGGCCCCTTCGCAGTATATCTAACCTTACTATATTTCGATTGTTGTTTCTACACTGCCTACGCAGCACGCTACTTTTATTTCATTCATCTATCCATTTTGCTCTTCCTACTTAGCTTACAGCTGTTAATGGCAAGCAATTCCAATAGTCTGTCCAAAATGGCGGTGTTTTGTTGGATTGCGTGAGCAATAATATGATCTTTAGCAGTACAGGTGTTCATCAACACAGCAATCTCGCTGTACATGTCCAGAGTATCAATCAAGTTAATTTCCAGATGGCGGTGGCGCGAACGAGAGGTGGTGTTCTTCAGTTGAGTGATTAGAGAAATAGCGTGCTTGCCATCAAGCTGACTGCAGAGAGAAAAACAATAAATGGTGGAAAAGAATTAGGAAATAGCAAAGTGACAGAACCAACAAGACATACCTTCGCTGACACTGTCATGACTTTGACACAGGCGCAGAAAAAGAAACGCAAAAGTTGCAGAAAACGAAACGCAAAAGGCGCAGAAAAGACGCAAAAAAACCGCAGAAACTGAGCCGCAGAAAAGACGCACAAAAGCTGCGGAAAAGACAAAAAAAAACGCAGAAAGAACGCAGGCGCAGCCACAGACACAGGCATAAACATAGACAGACATATGTATATACATACACATAGATATACACATTCATATATACAAAGATTTGCTTTCCCTTTTAATTCCTACCTGATGAACAAACCTAGGATATCTTCGTCTTTCACTTCGTTCAAAACAGTTTCTGGACAGACACATACTAAGTTAGTCACCAATCCACTCAAAGAACCCACGAAGCGTGGTGTCACCCACGCGAGTATCTCGAGAGAGTCCATAGACGCTGGCGAATTAGACGAACGAACATCATTTCTAAAAATGTTGAAAAAAGACAATAAATAATGTACACTTGACGGGGTAGCGTGCGTCAGCGAGCGAGTGAGTGCGTGTGTCAGTGCGTGCGTGTGCCAATGCGTGCGTGCAACAGTGCGTGCGTGCAACCGCCCTGCGGGCAACAGTGCGTGCGTGCGTCAGTGCGTGCAACAGTGCATGCGTGCAGCAGTGTGACAATGCGTACGTGCGCCAGTGCGTGCGCGCATCAGTACGTGTGTGCGTACGTGACGGTGTCAGTAAACTATGCACTAGTCTACGAGTCTTCACCTTCCCAGTTCTGATCCAGTTTTACTCCTGGCAATCAAAGGAATCGTCGACGATGGTCGACTTGTACCGGAGACCGCTGTACTCGTTACGACGCTCGACGTAGCAGAAGACTCCTCAAGCAAACGTCTCGAAGATTCCCCGCTGTGCGACGACGAACTTGATGACGGCATCCTCGTGCTATCCGACACCGACCGGCCTCCGACGCTATCACTGCGCTGACTGTCAGTATCGAGGGACTGGTAAGGAATGCCGTATTTGGAGCGAGTACTGTTAGAACTCAGGCTCTCCGCGAACGTAGCGGTTCCTGGAAGCTGGGGTGAGTTCTCGAAGACCACGTTACGCAACATTTGACGAAAACTGGAGTAGAACTGGTGATGAGCAAGTAGCAAGTGCAGAGCAGAAACGCCACTAATAATTTCCTAAATAGAGAGAAGAAAACCCCAACAGTATTACAAGTCTGAGGCCCCGTTCAAACTATTGGTGGGTTGCAATCAATCCCCCTGAAATTTAGAGGACTAAGACACAGCGGCCAAGAGTTGGTCGAGGCGTGGCCGAGAACATGCATCCATAACTCAATGGAGCACGCCAACCATGAACCACTTCTTTTATAACAGAGAATCAGACACAAAACAACGGAAAACAATATTTATTTCGCTGATTGAAAACGAGTTTCTCATTACGTTTGAAATTATCGTGCTCATCGAGTTATCGAGCACGCTCATATTACATCTATGTTATAAAGTTCTTTGTACTTACAGTTTCCGTTTGAACCGAGAGTCCAGTCTCGGCTTCGTGAAGATCTCCGTTTCTTTTCAAAGAAGAAAGAAGTGCAGAAAATAAAAGAACGGCCTACATAATAAAAAGACATGGCAGTACTTGTGGTTAATTTAAGTTTGCTACAAGATACAGCGAGAAGTGTAGTCGCTCCGTGTTGCTCACCTGGTCTCGAACCAAACAACATTCTTTGCCATCCATGAGAATAATCGCAGCCAAGTTCCACAAACCTCCGGCAAAGTTTTGTTTTATGGCGAGAGGTGACCCAGTATGGGTAACAATATGTGTCGCAATGGCCAAACTACACCAACGAACTTCAGGCAAGTGGTCTGTCCACATTGAAGAAAGCCACGAGACATCAGAGCTACTCTCTTTGTCGGCGACAGTAGCAAACAACGTAGGCCAGTCCTGAAGGTATCGAGAAAGGTAGAGAATTAGAAGTAATATAAGGCCATTTGAAAGATGGTAGTAGTAGTAATATGGGAAAGGGGGTAGATCGGGTGGATATTCCGATCCGCCTATTCTGGCCAAGAGAACACCGCTGCCAGACGTTTTGCCAGACGATGTCCAAGCTCGTACCTCAAAAAAGAGCGGGAAAACACTGAAATATTTGGACTGGTCCGAGAGTCCCACACAAAAGTTAAAATTACAAGCACACCACCAAAACGTTAAGATGGGTAATTTGTACATGGCTTCTTTGTCAATATTGTAACATATTCTGAAATGCCCCATTCATGCCCAAGTCATGAATATTTCACTCTGGCTCTTCACTGTCTGGTTGTTGTTGCCACGGCTATTTCCCACAGTGTGCATAAACCTCACGTATGCGCAAACGTTTGGCAGCGGTGTTGGCCCGAAAAGCCTTTTTTGAGACCCCATGGCCCTATCTCTTGAATGCACCCCTTTTCATAAGCCATCTTACGGCGGATTTCCATTCAGTGCTTTTAGTCGCGCGATCGACGATTTACGATCACTTTCTTTTGTTTTTATGGGCTCTGGACCGGCTCCGTTCCACCCGAGAAAATTTTCGTGCGGCCGCGCTAAGAAAAGTAGGGGATCTGGGAATCAGAATTTATGTCGGGTGTGCAAACCTGTAATTTTAAAACTGAAGACATTTCGTGTACGAGATGAACCAGACATAAGCTAACACACAATGTCACTCCACGACCCATGAAGGACGTGAAAGCACCAAGACGTCCCGCGTGGAATGCTGTAAAAACCTAAAATAATAAAACAAAAGAAAGTGCTATAGAACCAGTACTGTACTACTAAACCATTTCCCAAGTAACATGGTTCGTTAATAGTTATAAGTATTATGTTTAAAGTACCTATATGAATCGAAAATTAAGTTTTTCTCTTAAAATAATGAAGAAAATTCATTTACAGATGGTTTCCATTGCGCATGCATGTCAGTTGCTTGGTTACAATCTCGAACCCAGTCTCAATCAAAGCAGAAAACAAAACGAGAACCGGTTAAACGGGACTTAAACGGGTTACTTCGTCTTAAATCTTGGACGAAGCCAAACACGAATACAGCAGAGCCTACTTTTCTTCCTCTCTCTCAACGAAAAAATAAGGAAAAGAAGGCTCTGCTCGCAGGGTAGACTATTATAACATATTTTGAACTCAATTTTCATTTCAAAGGCACTCGTGTCCTTCTCTTTACCTGAAGCAGACTGGACAGAAGTTCTACGCAAAGTTCTTTAGGATCGACAAATTTCGACGCGGTACTAAAACAAGGAATGGCAGTTATTTCGACCAAACATTGCAGAGTACTTTCCAGAATGGGCAGATCGTAATACTGAGGACTGTCTGTGAGGTTCAGGTTCAAAGTCAGACTAAGCGTGAAGTCACCAGGATACACCATCTCACCAGACCAAAGCCACGGTTTGGCTAAACTTCGCAGTTTTCGTACAAAGATACTGAGAAATTCCAGGAGTTCTTTGCGAAGCATTCTGCAAAGAAAATTTAAAAAGATATTATTTCTAAAAATCTTTTCGTTCTACAATCCTGGCCAAAATTAACTCGGACAGTCGCGTCAAAAGAACTTAAGCGCATCAATTCCTAAGATTATGTTAAAAAAAACATCGCCTCCCACTCCGCCCGTTCAATGTTGGTTAGAAAATGAAATGTAAAGTATGTTCAGCGCAAATTTTTCATCAACATTGAATAGGGGGAGCGGGGGGAATGATTTTTAGAAGGAAATTCGATATCAGATGTGATTTAAGGCAATCAATTTCCTTGTCTTGACTGTTTTGAAGAGGAAATGAAATGAAAATTAAGCTTGCTCTATCTTCAAGATCTCCAAAAAATAATAAAGAATTACTTTAACAGTTTGTCATATTTCACTTCAGTTCTCAAGTTATTTAGATCTGTTTGATATGTAAATGAGATGAACTATGACGTAAAGTTATGTACAGATAAATGTGAGTTATATAGAAAATCATTGTATATCTTCGACATTATCGAACAAAATTTGGTCTTGTGATGTTTAGTGTGTTGAGGTTCATATAGTTGAAAAGTTTTAAATCATATTCTTTAAATTCCAAAGATATACATGAATCTGTGACTTTACGTCATAGCTTATCTCATTTACATATCAAACAATTCTAAATAACTTGTGAACGAAGTGAAATATGGAAAAACTGTAAAAGTCATTCTTTATCACTTTCAGGAGATATTGAAGATGACACAAACATAACTTTCATTTCATTTCCTCTTTAACATTTCCTACCTCTTGGATTCCGATACAGAAGCATCGGGCAGCTGTTCTTTGGAAGGTGATGGTGAACTGAGGAGAACAACAACAGAACTACCTGGCGCCATAATGACATGAGCTAACCAGCCAAGAAACGAGATTGGAGGTGGTGGTGATGACGATTCTTGGATCAAATAACGAAACATTTTGAGAGTTTCAATGAGCAAACGGTCATCATCAGCACTTTTGGGATAAACTGTGAAATACCTAAAAATACGAGACATAGAAAAATATAAGAGTGGTACAGTTTGATAATCTTAACTAACTGTTTTGATGATCTCACAAAAAAATATGATTTGGAAAATGTTTGAATTATTAACACTTTGAGGCCTGGACCTCTCTCTGTGCTGAATAAAATCGTCTGGTGTTAGCCAGAATAAAATACTAAAGACTCGTCTTCAGGCTTCAAAATGTTAAAGAGATAGGTTTTAACACTTTGAGACTTGGACCTCTCCCTGTACTGAATAAAATTGTCTGGTGTTAGCCAGAATAAAATACTAAAGACTCATCTTCAGGCTTCAAAGTGTTAAAGAGATAGGTTTTAACACTTTGAGGCCTGGACATCTCCCTGTGCTGAATAAAATCATCTGGCGTTGGCCAGAATAAACCTTAAAGAATCGTCGCCAGGCTTCAAAGTGTTAATGAGTATTTAAATTTCTTTCAAATGTTGTACCTCTCAAAAGCCGTCTTCCAATCACAAGAATAAAACAACTCTCGGACTCGAATTTCTCCGTCAGCAGTTCGTTGATTGCGTTTCATCGAGTTCTCCCCCAGAAGATGTAGCGACAGTTTGATTACTGATAGCTTGACTGCGTGGTGAGATGTTGCAGAAAGGATGGACAAGATTGCTTCAGGAACTGCCATCTTAGTCGAACAACATTTTAATAACTGAGAATCTAGCGAGGTCCACGTTAGTTTCTCGTTGACACTGTTTGATAAAAGTAAACATACAGACAGTGAAACGTTGATGTAACAAAGTGCTATGAACTAAAAAATAGGTCTGTTGTAGCCAGTGGTTATAACGGGGTTTGTGTTATAACTCAGTTACATAATTTACTGTAACGTTGATACGTTTGCGAGCTTGGTGTAATGTAACAGACGTTTGGTGGACGTACAACTTATCATATCACTTTAACTACATCTCATGTGCAAACGCTATACCACTTACGAGCACATATGACTATGAATTTACAACCTTAGCTCTCCATCTTAGCCTCAGTGGCTCAATGGTTAGAGCGTCTAACTAGTCATTAGAAGGTTGCAGGTTCGAACCCTGTCTGGGGCTCAGAAATCTTTTCTGAGTAATTGAGCTGGACGAACGTCCACCAAACGTCCGTTACTGTAACTTTGTTGGTTTGCAGAAAATGGTTGGACATACTGGTGCTTTACCGACCATATAATAAACCTCTTAATAATCTCAACCGCTTGGTCATTACGGAAAATATCAGAGCTCGGTACTTTCTGTACAGACCTCGCCCTGTAGACTCGGTTCGTATACTGTCAAGACCTCGGTCTGATATTCCCGTAATGACTGCACTCTCGGTTAATACGAAGTTATCAATTTCTTGACTTACTCATCTTGTTTTCCAGTGAGGTCGTTTGGAATTTCATTAGTACCATCAAACCACGCTAGGTTCCAGGCCACTCTCAATAGTGATAGCGCGGGTTCTTTTTTGAGTGGATCAGGCTCTGGTGGAGTTTCACGTTGGTAAGGGTTACTTAGTTGATAAAGGGGAGGGTTGAAAGGTAAACTGTATCTAGAAAGAAACATATCAAGCTAATTTAAAATCACGTGTTATACAAATTAGTCTACTCTACTCCACTCCACCCCACTCCCACCCCCTCCTCCACTCTCCTCCATTCCACTCCACCCCACTCCACTCTACTGTACTCTACTCCACTCCACTCTATCTACTCCACTCCACTCCACTCTACTCCACTCCACTCCACTCTACTCCACTCTACTCCACTCTACTTCACTCCACTCCACTCTACTCCACTCTACTCTACTCCACTCTACTCCACTCCACTCCACTCTACTCCACTCCACTCCACTCTACTTCACTCCACTCCACTCTACTCCACTCTACTCCACTCTCCTCCACTCCACTCTACTCCACTCCACTCTACTCTACTGTACTCCACTCCACTCTATCTCCTCCACTCCACTCCACTCTACTCTACTCCACTCCACTCTCCTCCATTCCACTCTACTCTACTCTACTCTACTCCACTCTAATCTACTCCACTCTACTCCACTCTACTCTTAGTATTTAATGTTTTACCTTTTTAAAAACATTGCTGGTAGAGCAAAGAGAATATCTCCTCCATTCTTTTCACGTTCTTCACATGACGGACATTTAGCGACTTCGTCAAACAAGAATAACGTCAACAGACAGGCCACCTCGTACCTCACTGTACCTCCAGACGGACCAAGAAAGGCGTGACGAACCACAAGATGGTAGACACACGAATTCTGCGCCAGTTTGTGGCGACAGCGGACGTTGTACTCGGATAACAACCTCAAGATTTTTAAACATGGAGGAACAAGCTCTAGTTTTGGATTAACAATAGAACTTATATGAACTCTGCCGTCCTTGGCGAGAGATTCTTCTAGAATTCCTAACAGAGAATCTTCAGCAACAATGTCTAGCAACACATTGTGCAAGTCTGGATCTAGTAAAAAAAAAGAGGTTGTCTTGTCTTTCAAATCACTAGATATCATTTCATAATACAGACAAACGTTTTCATGTGTTGTAATTGTTTATGTCTTTTCATATTTAGAAAAAAACATCAAATTTATTAATAATTCATGAAGAAAACTCAAACAAACTTTGTTCTAGTAAGTTCAGAATTCTAATTTGGATACATTTGCTTTGCATAATCGTTCTTTTTTACCTTGCATAAGCACTGCTAACTGCTCCGCGGACGATTTCCTCAGTGATACGTCAGTGCTCTCCATGGCAACAATATCAAAAAGCTTCCGTATCTTCTCGTCGTCGAAATTCGCGTGTTTTGTTGAACGGTGCAAACGAATTGAAGAAGCGAATGTTTCGAGTATAAAAAGATCGGAACTGTTCTCCAAATTGCCACGGGGGTAAACAAATTCGCGATTCGTCTTCAAATCTTCGTCCACTAAACGACGAATGAGGTAACAATAACCCTTCGCGCGCATCGTTTTATCTCGAAGGAACATACAACGTAACGAACCCCTCAGGCGTTCAAATTGCGAGAAAGGTACAACTTCCCCGTCGGCAGTTAGAGCATGGGGTGATTCACCCGGGGAGGCTAATAGTCCAATTAGGCAGGTTCCCAGTTTGTTTCGTTTATCCAGGTGCATTTGGAGAAATGGCAACGAGGTCAAAAGATCATCCAATAACTTTTTCCGAAGATCACTGCTCAAGTTAAGTCTGTTTTCCAGAAATGTTTCTAGAATTTTAGTCGCAATGTCGAGAATCTATCATAGAAAAAAAGTTTAATATTAGAATAAAGTTAGTGCGTCTGTCTGTCCGTCTGTCCTAACTTCCTTCCTTCCTTCCCTCCATCCATCCCTCCCTCCCTGTCTTCCTTCCTTCCTTCCTTCCTTCTTTCCCTCCCTCCTTCCCTCCCTCCCTCCTTCCTTCTTCCTTCCTTTCCTCCTTCCTTCCTTCTTTCTCTCCTTCCTTCCTTCCTTCCCTCCACTCTTCGCCCTCTACACTCTTCTCCCTTTTCCAACAATATCTTCACCAAACAATCTAACACAACCTCACCTCTTCATTTTGATCAACCATTCCAAATGCGCACACCGTATAAAGAACATCCCGGTCAACAACAAACATCGCTTTATAACAATAACTTGACACTGGGTTAGTAACATGGCTGTACTTTAAAGCGTCTTTCACAACCATGGCACAACATTCGTAAGATCTTTGCCTTACAACATCATCCACGTTAGATAATAAACACAGTAAAATCTCCTTGGCTTTAGACTTCGTCTCTGCACAAAGATGAGACCGTTCAAACACAGTACTAATCAACTTGATGGCGTGAGTAATGAGTTCTAGATTTTGGTGATACGGCAAGCTTAAGAGACACGGTTCCAACATCCCAATTAAGACATCTTGATGAGTATTTGCCTGTAATAATAACAGTAAGTTTGTCCAGTTTTTTAAACATTTTTAAAACTCGTTAAGAATTCATAAGGAATACACAAAGTGTAAATAGTTAAATTAAAGTGCCTATAAAACGAAAATAAAGTTTGTCTTATTTAAAAGAACACTTAAAATGACAAAGTAACATCTTTTGCAGTTTTTCGTTTCCTTGCTTCGTTGTTGAGATATTTCAGGTTGTTTGATATGCAAATTAAACATCTTGGCGTCACACGTGCATAATGAGTTGTCGGAGAAGGTTATTTTCTGGTTTAACTTTTTCACCACTAGATACGACTCCTTTTAGCATTTTGAGCATCTCTAAGTCACATGTAGCCTTACCTTTAATCGCATTTCTTTGAGAAATTTCACGGAAGCAATGAGGGAAGTTTTGATTACTAAACCTCTGTTATAAACGTCTACAAACTCAGGATCATCCATGACCAAAGGACAACGTTCAAGACACGTTCTGATTTCAGGATACGTTGAAAACAATATTTCATTCATAACGAGTGCTCGAAATACTTCACCAAGGTCTTGTGTACTACTCTCGTCATCCTAGAAACGGTAATAGATGTAACAGTCCAAATTTTATTTGACATTTAGTTTTCCTCCTTCTTTCATTCCTTCACTGATTCCTTCCCTCCTTTCTTCCTTCCTTCCCTCCCTCCCTCCCTCCTTCCTTCCTTCCTTCCTTCCTTCCTTCCTTCCCTCCCTCCTTCCTTCCTTCCTTCCTTCCTCCCTCCTTCCTTCCTTCATTCCTTCCTTCCCTCCTTCCTTCCTTCCTTCCTTCCTAACTTCCCTCCCCCCTCCCTCCTTCCTTTCTCCCTCCCTCCCTTCCTTCCTTCCTTCCTTCCTCCCTCCTTCCTTCCTTCATTCCTTCCTTCCCTCCTTCCTTCCTTCCTTCCTTCCTTCCTTCCTTCCTAACTTCCCTCCCCCCTCCCTCCTTTCTTTCTCCCTCCCTTCCTTCCTTCCTTCCCTCCCTCCCTCCTTCCTTCCTAATTCCTTCCCTCCTTCCTTCCATTCTTCCTTGATTTATATAAGAGGTTATTAAAACCTCTAGTACCTCTAGTAATACTAGAGCTAACGGTGCCGTAGGAAGCTGGCCCTCTTTCATACAAAAAAATCCTGATATAGAAAAGTTACCCATTCAGTTTGGATGAACGGACCAAGAAAGTTAATGATCCACAGTGAAGTGTTAATAACAATCATTGCGTGACGTGAAATATTGTGTTCCACGATATCTTCTGCTTCAGACGGCTGCAAACCACATTTCACCAAGTGGGTGTTCAACGTTCTTGTAACGACACGACATATTTCTCGACGTAAAGGCTTCTAAATAATATAATTTATAGAAAAGTCAATATTATGCATGTTCAGTGGAATCAATGCAGCTATTCGTGACAGGGTGTTGCCATCAGTGGAGTTCCTTTCCCGGATTCTTCACTTGGCTGTGTTGTAAATATATTTAATGGTTTCATTTAGTGTCCCTTCTCTTACGTTTGCAAAGGCACATTACTACAAGCTAGGGTGGGCACATTGCCATAAGAAAAATTTCCCAGCAAACGTACTATCTTATAGTTGTTCCACCACTGATAACCAGGACGAGACACTTTCAAGAGTTTCAATGCTTCCCAAAGTGCTTCTAATAATATCAGTGGATCCCCAACAGTGTTGAGTAATGGACAGCAACCACGCATCACTTGTAAACTAAACTCTTCCAGACTCATCTGATTCATTTCCAATGCCTCTCTCACCAACCCATCTTCTTCTTCAGCCTCAACGTAATGCTCACTTTCTGTTTTTGATGAATCACTAAGCAAAAAAACAAAAACGGAAGGAGACAAAGTGAAAATGGACTGACCACAAGTGGGATCCGATCCGGTTGAATCGCTAGCAAATTTCCTGGCCAAGTTACTGTGTTAGCGTATAATAAACTAGGTGGTAAACTCGTTACTGTATGTTATTAGTCTTTTCAGCTTGAGTTGGTAAAGTTTTTTCGTATGTTTTTGCTGTACAAGCTGTCGGAAGTTAAACTCAGAGAAAATTACTCTGAGCTCTAGGCGGGACTCGAATCCACAACCTTCCGAATGCCAGCCGGACGCCGGAGCTGAGATTGGTGAGAGCGTCCATGCGGCATTCGGAAGGTTGTGGGTTCGAGTCCCGTCTGGAGCTCAGAGTTTTTCTCTGAGTTTAACTTACGACAGCTTGTACAGCAAAAAGAAACGAAAAAAATCGTTACTGGTTGAGGATTAAGGCTTTTGCTGGAAATTGGTCATAAAGTTAATCCAACTCTGTAATTAAAGTCAAAGGAAAAACGTGTTATTCGGAAGCGATCCGACCAGATATGTTCCGACTTTTGTACAGTCCGTGTTCCGTAATTGTACCTTGATCTTTCTCCGCCATCCCCAGTTGTTCGTAAGTCTGATAATTCACTTGCAGGTGAAACAGTTGCACTGGACGAAGATGAGCCATATCCAAGCCAATGTTTCCAACAATCTAAAGAAAATATCATATCTCAGTTAGAAGGCATCTCAATCAAAGTAAAACACTTAAAACGGTAGTTTGAAAAAAACTCTCCGCCAAGCAACATTTGAACGTCAAGCATATGTATTATACATCTTCATATGGTGGACAGTTGTCATCAGGTAGTTTAGCAGCTTACCTGGGTGCAGGCTGTACCATGCTGGGTCAGACACCAGAAGGTAGCGTTGCCTCAGGTGAACACAAAGATGAGACAAACAACTTGCAGCTGATACAGGAAGAAAATGGTTCTCCAAGGATTTTACTTCCAGTAGAGTCAAAAGAGTCTAGTAAGGCAAATTTGATATTATCTGATGGACACAAGGAAGGAAGGAAGGAAGGAGGGAGGGAGGGAGGGAGGGAGGGAGGGAGGGAGGGAGGGAGGGAGGGAGGGAGGGAGGGAGGGAGGGAAGGGAGGGAGGGAGGGAGGGAGGGAGGGAGGGAGGGAGGGAGGGAGGAAGGAAGGAAGGAAGGAAGGAAGGAAGGAAGGAAGGAAGGAAGGAAGGAAGGAAGGAAGGAAGGAAGGAAAGAAGGAAGGAAAGAAGGAAAGAAGGAAAGATGGAAGGAAGGAAGGAAGGAAGGAAGGAAGGAAGGAAGGAAGGAAGGAAGGAAGGAAGGAAGGAAGGAAGGAAGGAAGGAAGGAAGGAAGGAAGGAAGGAAGGAAGGAAGGAAGGAAGGAAGGAAGGAAGGAAGGAAGAAAAAAGAAAGGAAGAGAGGAAGATGATGAATTAAAAGGAAAGGAGAAAGGAGAAAAAGATGTAAATATTATCAATCACCATCACAATACTTGGCCGTTGTAGAAAAATTTCAGCTGGAAAGTCTTTAAAAAGGACATCATTGAGGAATTCACAAGACTTTTTTACCAAGCTTGGATTATGGCTCTGGAGTCGAGTGTTAGTGGTTGACAAGATATGTCGATCACTATCTGCTAAACGTATCCATGGATAACGCCAACTTCTTTCAGTTCCCTCTCTGTTCTTCTCAACTAAAAAGATCAAAGAAACTAAAATATTAGCTTACTAGGCAAGAAAAACTGGAGCATGCCTATTTGCAGTAAATCAATTTACCATATTATAATTATAAAATATGAGTTGCTTTACCTTCACCAAGGTGAAGCTCATGGTCTCTATATTCTGTTGGATTTTTATCAAAATATTGTCCTTGATCAAATGGACGTTGCTCTTCTGTGAGACTGTAGGGTAAATGCACCAACTTCCTCCCAACATCAAGAGTAGAATGAATGGTTTCTACAAATTTTAAACAAACATTGAATAAAGGTACTGTACAGTGAAATACATTCATGATTAACTGATGAAAAAATTGTAATCATGGGAATCAAGAATTCAAGATTTTTTTTTTCACCTTGACTTTTGGTTGGTATTGTCACTTCGACACTAGGTGCAGAATTCTCATTTGATTCCAAAATACCAGAAGACTTTCCTCTCTCATAATATAGTAACTGGTATTCATCTTCACCATCTGGCAAAATTTCTGGCAGACTCAGCAGATTATTTAAGACATTATCAACAAGCTGATATAATGAAGGATCCACATCCTGTCTTAAATGAGACAAGAATTCAATGCCTCCTATACCAACCAATGTCTCTAAACCAGAGCTGTGCTGTTAAATAAATAAATTAAAATACATGTACAGTATATTGACCACAGTGGTTTGTGATGAAGCTGAATATGCATATGGCAAAGTGAAAAGGTGGCAAAGTGAACAGGACTGGCAAAGTGAAAAGGTGGTAAACTGCTGAGAATAGTTCTAAAAACGAAATACACCTGTATCTAAGAAGGCAGTATTTCATTATCAAAACTAATCATGGCAGTTACCACCTTTTCACTTTGCTCTATCTAAAACACTGCATATACAGAACTCTACTTTTCTATATACATGTAAGATCGACTATTTTTAGAATTTAATAAAACAATATTTCATATTATAATTAGTTTATTATGAACATTATGATGTAGTAATAAGAGTCAAAGCTTTCGTATGTTGCCTAACAAGAGTAGAACACAAATCACTTTAAAACTACCTAAATTGCAGTCACAAACTATTTATACACAAATCAGTGTTAAGCCAAAGGGCGGAGGGGGGGGGGGGGCAGAGGCTGGGCAAATTCAAGAGCAAATGCCGTAGGGTGGGGATACAGACGTTTACCAAATCCCACACCTTTGCCTGGCCTCCCCCCCCCCCCCCCCCTTCGGGCTTAACACTGATTTGTGCATTAGTAGTACAGACTATATAATTGATAAGCAACCTTCGACAATTTTTCCAACAATTGAAGAACTTCTTTCTGATTAGCGCAAGGATCAAAATTAAACCATTCTAACAGCTTGATAAATATCTCTTTCTTGTGGACGACATCACCAACGCAAATCAAGTCATGGTCCAGTTTAAATATAATATTCCTTAATGAACGTACTCTGATTTCCTCAACTCCATGTCCTAAAATTTACAAAAATTGAGAACAACTATTTTTGTTATTTATTATTTAAAATAATAAATATTTTAAAACGTCATATTGGAAAAAATTGCACTATCAAATTCCAATAAAAATACACAATTTCTAATATAATTTCTAGAAAACTATATTTGTTATAATAATTTACTCTTTTTAGGCAGTTTTGATTTGTTTAAAAAATGTAAACCTCAGTTTTCATAAAAACTGGGTTAACTAGTGAAATTTCAATTTTCAAATAATTTCTCAAAATGGCAAGCGAGTTTCATAGAATTATACACGTTATTTAAAGAAACACAATTACATACCCAACTTTGAAATCAAAGGTTGCAGATCAATCTCTCCATCAGATGGTGCCTCATCCGTCATATTATGATCATAAAATCTTCCTTGAAAAACATTTTAAATGTAAAAATCATTGTATTCAATGTTCATGCATTGTTTCAAAAATGGCGCCTTACCGCGCGAAGCCTGGGCATGACAAACAAAAGAAAAATAATTTTTACTCCCCCCTTCCCCCCCCCCTATTTTTTATTACACAAAATTATTTCTAGCTTTTTTCAGAAAAAAAATAGTTACAGTAATCGGAAGGTTGTGGGTCCGAGTCCCATCTGGAGCTTAGAGTTGTGAGTTGTCACTTTACAGTATTTTTTTATTAGCAATTCCTCTTCAACACCCCCCTATCTAAAGTATAAATAATGGTAATATTAATGGTAATCCTATTAATGGTAATACAGAGATAAGTTGATAAAATAAGTTGATAAAAAAAAAGTTGAATAAATAAGTGGACTTTAGATGCCTTGAAATTAGATCTATCCCCACCTACCCGTCCCCCAAGAAAAACTGCGTCAAACAAATTCAAAAACCACGTGGAAAAGATGTAGCCAATAAGAAACGTAGCCGCGTAGCCCGGTTAATTTAAACCAATCAGAGAGATCGACAAATCTCAACGGCATTTAAACTTTAAAGTCCCAAAAAGCCCCAAAAGTTTAAAGAAATTCGCCGAAGCAACAACCACTTTATGTCACTCCTTTGGAAATCCCAACAAACCAGAAGACCCAAATGAAAGCAAATTCTCGTCAAGAGCGCCCCAAAGCTTGTACAAATTGTAAGTAAATGTCTTCTTATTAATACTCTTTTGTTATATTTGATTTCTTGTGTTGAGTTTTTGGTTTATTTTGAAATTTGGGGACCCATGTCGGTCGTTCGGTATTCAAATGGCTTCGGTGCCAGTCGTTTCAAAACATCGATTTTTTTCAGTTTACTGCCCATATTTGAACTGGAAGACTTATCATAAGGAAACTTGAGTCGAGTGCTTTACATTCAAGCGAAATTTCGAGCTTTTCTCGACGAATTCGGACACGTTCTTGGCGAAAATTTACCAAATTTCGGTGCACGTGCTTTGAATATTCGCCACCGAAAAACCTCAGAAACGTTCGAAATATTGGATATTTTCAAAAAGGGAAGCCATTTATAGACATCTGTACGCATTCTCCTTCATTTCCTGGCATTTTCAAGAGCTTTTTGCACGGATTTAACTCGTTCTGACTTAGTTTAATACGACAAGTGAGTGGCCTTCGTCGGGAGTCAGGACATCAGTTTCTCTTCGGTACAGTTCGTCCTTCGCCCCGTTGACGGGATGTTTTGGATACCAAAAGTCGGAAAATCTTTTTCTCAATGAATGTTTTGACCTCTTTCGTTTTGAAGGAATTTTTATTCACACGACAAGTCTGCTCTATTGCTAGCAGAAGGGTGAAGGGGGCAAAATTTTCCGGGCTTATGCCTCTTATTGCCAGTTCTTTGCTTTCTTGAATAACTATGTTCATAAAAAAAAATTATATGGAGCATACTTTGACCACCTCTGAGAAAATTTTAGACAATTTTTAGCTGTATCTTTAGAAATATGGAGGGTAGGGCACTAGGGTTTAATGGCCCTCATCGTACATAATGGAGCTATAGCCCTCCTGTTCCACTGCTCTTCCTCCCTCCTTTCTTCCATGTTTCCTTTATGGCTTGCTTCCTTCCTTCCAGTGTTCTGAATTCATTTTACTTGGGGTGTATTATAGAATGGACCAAGACTTAATCAACGGACAAGAAGTAATCAACCAACCAAGCATTAGAGATGACTCTCAGTCTGAGTCGGTTTTGAGGTAGAATGGAGGGAAAGATCACCTACTGGATGGAAGATCATTATGAAACGCTGAAATTTTGCAAAACATACAATACTATATAAAACAAGGTTATCTAGTATATTTAACCATAAAATGAAAGCTGTGTTCTACTATTCTTGCTACAGCAAATATGGCAGTTGCCTATTGAGTTCATATAATGTATTGCTAACTGGCCAAGCAAGACTGAAGCATGGGAAGACTTTTGAGCATGGGAAGACCAAAGCTGACCATCCACCTAGGAATGACGATGAGTTCATAATATGCTTTTATACAAAACACGTAACAGCTAGTGTACATGCAAGTACGGTATTAGGTAGGCAGGAGAAAGTTGTTTGTTGAAGAGTGAAAAACGAGTTCAGTTGTGAAAGAAAGGAACAGGGTGGTAAGGTGTGTAAAGAGTGGATGGAAGTTACAGTCCAAAATTGTGTCTTCTTGTGTGAAAGAAGGTGAGCAAACAATAGTCTGAATAGATACAAGTAAGTTGGTAGTCTGAGTGAAAGAGAGGGTTCAGTATTGAAAGAAGGAAACAAGTTGATCAGTATATAAGGAGTGTGGCCTGCTGCTGAAATGAACCAAGGATATCAGTGTGATAACTTCACCATCACTTTGAAGAATGCTATTTATTTTGAATAGATTTGTTTACACACTAAACACAGCTAGGAACGCGAAAATCAGTTCTAAAGAATTAACATAAACTTATATTATAAACCTAAAAAATAATAAAATTAAATGTGTGAACATTGATGTTCTAAATGAATAGCATTCTTCAGAGTGGTGGTGAAGATATCATATTGGTATTCTTGGTTCATTTCAACAGCAGGCCACATTTCTTGTATACTGGTGAGCCTGTTTTCTTTTTTTATTGCTGCACTCTTTCTTTCTCTCAGGCTACTAACCCACCTGTATCTATTTAGAATGTTGTTTTTTCACCTTCTTTCGTACAGGAAGACACGATTTTGGACTGTAAGCTTTCATTCATTCTTCATATGTCTTATCACCCTGTTCTTTTCTTTCACAACTGAACTCATTCCTTACTTTTTAACTATCCACTTTCTCCTGCCTACCTAGTGCCATACTTGTACTGTATACTCTAAGGAAAATATATCACCAGTGAGGGCTGAGACTGAAAATAGAGTTCCAGAACACTTCCAAGCCAAAATGTCCTGCTAACTGGGTGTGGCCATCCTGAAAAACACTGATGAGCGTGTGCAATAGGTATGCATGCTTGCTTTGCACTGAGTAAGTAATGCTGGGAAAACAAACAGAACTGCATGAGCATCAAAACTTGGTATCCAACCTGCAGGCTTTCTGTGAAAAGTTTATATTGTGCTAAAAGGGCAGTGAAAAGACCAGAGTCATAGGTACTGTACGACTCTGTATTAAGTAGAGTGAAAAGACCAGAGCATATTATATATATACATGTACCATCAAACTACATACATATTGGAATTGCTATATGTAAATGTTCTGCGAACTGGACAAATATGAAAAGACCAAAGCTGAGTCAGTGAGTGAGTCACCACCAAAGACATTAATTAGGAATGCAATACACAATGATCAGTGGTAAATGGGAGAATGTGAACACCAACAGCAAGACTATAGGATCTGCAACATTTATATCTAATTGTGATCTGGATGGAGCACAAATGTACAACTTTCCTTGATCTTGAAGAGTTCTGTGGGGATAATTGAAACATTGTACCATAATTAAATTTGGAAACATGGTGTGGAACTGGTGTATGCAACTATAATTTGGTCTTTCCTGACAATGCCGTTGTATAAATCCTGGTAAGTAAGTGATTTTCATAATGTATTTATGTATTGCATACTGTATGTAACATAACATCTTGCCATAAAGGATCAGTTTAACCCATTTCCACCTCAGCCAGCCTGAAGCCAGCCAAAAATGATCCCAGCTTTATTGTTTTACTGTCTAACACCAGATTCTTTTATTTGTCTAATGCCAGATGATTTTACAAGTTTGTCAAACAAAGGAATCCTCAGACATCCTAGGCAGGAATGGATTAAATACTCTATAGATGCACAGTAAGTAACTCAGCCAATCTGGATCAGATGCATATTTACATGTACCTGTACACCTGGTGTGATTTGCATACTGTATATACAAAATTACTTACATGTGCAAATCACTACATACTTTAGCTTACAAAAGGACTTGATTGGTGTAAAACAGAGTTTTAATGTTAATATATTCTATAATAGGATATGATGCCTTGCTTGATTTGGATTACAGCACTGCATGGCCATAATTGGTGCATACAACTGGAGATTGCAAGCGAGCAGATGTCCTGGTCTAAACTATGGTACATGTTTTGGCTAATAGTCAACAATTGGATTGGTATAAATTAAAACAGAGTCAAGTCTTACATTCTTTATCTATAATAGGATATGACGCACTGCCTTGATTTGGATCCCTGGCTAGAATCTTGAATGGGAAGTCGGATCGATGGTGTTATACAACTGGAGATTGCAAGCAAGCAGATGGACTGGTCTAAACTGTGGTAAAACTTATTTTGATAGCAAAAGTGCAATATGGTATTATGCACATTTGCAAAACATACAATACTATATATAAAAAACAGGGTTGTTCTATATTTAACCATAAAATGAAAGCTGTGTCCTACTATCCTGGCTACAGCAAATATGGTGGTTTTCGAAAGCACTTTTTTGACAGCAAAAGGATTTTTCCTCTATCTCACAAAGAAGCATAGGGGATTTTTCCCACAAGCAATTACAAATGTTGTCCACCATCATGAAATGGTGTAAGTCAATATACTGCTTGTATTGGTCTGATAGTGACAACACAGCGTTATGGTAAGATAATAGACAGCACCTTACTCTGTGGTATTGACAGGTGAATATAAAGTTTGATTATTCACCATTTGTTAATGGTTATCTATCAAGCTCACTTGTAATCAATCCACAAACTCTAGCTTTTATCAGTCAGGTAAAAGTTAATGGCAGAATATTTTCGGGCTCCAAGATGGCATTGAGCAAACCACGACCATTGTTTCGGGATTTTTGCACTGTTAAAAAGGTATGTATCAGTGTAATTTGTTTGATGTGTTGTTGTTCTTTTAAGTTATTTATATTCTGTTTAATTTTCTGACATTTTTGCAGTCTATGACTGTCATTTTTTATAGCTTGAACAAAGACGTTGCATATATGGACAAGGTTCCCTATCACTTGGTTATTTATGATACAGTATCTGGCTAAAAGGGTAAGGAAAATTACTAGCATTATGTTACCTGCGGCTGCAGTCACAAAGCAAATAGGGATGCTTAAAATTAGTAACACGTGTGTGGTAGACATAGAACACTTGGTTTTAGAGATAGGCAAGTTTAAAAATTTGGCACTAAGTTAAGGCCCCTAGGTTAGGACTAAGGCAAAACTGGTCCATCTTTAGAGCACTGTGTCTTACTCTGCCATGCATGATTGATATTTTTTAAAATTGGCAAAGTGAGTATCAAGCAAATTGTCAAGAATGGAGGGATAAAACTCTTTATTCTTTGATGTTCCTTCCAGTGTTCTGAATTCATTTTACTTGGGGTGTATTATAGAATGGACCAAGACTTATAAAAAGTAATCAACCAACCAAGCAAGAGATGACTCTCAGTCTGAGTCGGTTTTCAGGTAGAATGGAGGGAAAGATCACCTACTGTACTGGATGGAAGATCATTATGAAATGCTGAAATTTTGCAAAACATACAATACTATATAAAACAAGGTTATCTAGTATATTTAACCATAAAATGAAAGCTGTGTTCTACTATTCTTGCTACAGCAAATATGGCAGTTGCCTATTGAGTTCATATAATGTATTGCTAACTGGCCAAGCAAGACTGAAGCATGGGAAGACTTTTGAGCATGGGAAGACCAAAGCTGACCATCCACCTAGGAATGACGATGAGTTCATAATATACTTTTATACAAAATACAACAGCTAGTGTACATGCAAGTACGGTATTAGGTAGGCAGGAGAAAGTTGGTAGTTGAAGAGTGAAAAATGAGTTCAGTTGTGAAAGAAAGGAACAGGGTGGTAAGGTGTGTAAAGAGTGGATGGAAGTTACAGTCCAAAATTGTGTCTTGTGTGAAAGAAGGCGAGCAAACAATAGTCTGAATAGATACAAGTAAGTTGGTAGTCTGAGTGAAAGAGAGGGTTCAGTATTGAAAGAAGGAAACAAGTTGATCAGTATATAAGGAGTGTGCATGGCCTGCTGCTGAAATGAACCAAGGATATCAGTGTGATAACTTCACCATCACTTTGAAGAATGCTATTTATTTTGAATAGATTTGTTTACACTTAAATTATAAACACAGCTAGGAACGCGAAAATCAGTTCTAAAGAATTAACATAAACTTATATTATAAACCAAAAAAATAATAAAATTAAATGTGTGAACATTGATGTTCTAAATGAATAGCATTCTTCAGAGTGGTGGTGAAGATATCATATTGGTATTCTTGGTTCATTTCAACAGCAGGCCACATTTCTTGTATACTGGTGAGCCTGTTTTCTTTTTTTATTGCTGCACTCTTTCTTTCTCTCAGGCTACCAACCCACCTGTATCTATTTAGAATGTTGTTTTTTCACCTTCTTTCGTACAGGAAGACACAATTTTGGACTGTAAGCTTTCATTCATTCTTCATATGTCTTATCACCCTGTTCTTTTCTTTCACAACTGAACTCATTCCTTACTTTTTAACTATCCACTTTCTCCTGCCTACCTAGTGCCATACTTGTACTGTATACTCTAAGGAAAATATATCACCAGTGAGGGCTGAGACTGAAAATAGAGTTCCAGAACACTTCCAGGCCAAAATGTCCTGCTAACTGGGTGTGGCCATCCTGAAAAACACTGATGAGCATGTGCAATAGGTATGCATGCTTGCTTTGCACTGAGTAAGTAATGATGGAAAAACAAACAGAACTGCATGAGCATTAAAACTTGGTATCCAACCTGCAGGCTTTCTGTGAAAAGTTTATATTGTGCTAAAAAGACAGTGAAAGACCAGAGACCATCATAGGTACTGTACGACTCTGTATTAAGTAGAGTGAAAAGACCAGAGCATATACATGTACCATCAAACTACATACATATCGGAATTGCTATATGTAAATGTTCTGCGAACTGGACAAATATGAAAAGACCAAAGCTGAGTCAGTGAGTGAGTCACCACCAAAGACATTAATTAGGAATGCAATACACAATGATCAGTGGTAAATGGGAGAATGTGAACACCAACAGCAAGACTATAGGATCTGCAACATTTATATCTAATTGTGATCTGGATGGAACACAAATTACAACTTTCCTTGATCTTGAAGAGTCCCGTGGGGATAATTGAAACATTGTAATTAAATTTGGAAACATGGTGTGGAACTGGTGTATGCAACTATAATTTGGTCTTTCCTGACAATGCCGTTGTATAAATCCTGGTAAGTAAGTGATTTTCACAGTGTATTTATGTATTGCATACTGTATGTAACATAACATCTTGCCATAAAGGATCAGTTTAACCCATTTCCATCCTGAAGCCAGCCAAAAATGATCCCAGCTTTATTGTTTTACTGTCTAACACCAGATTCTTTTATTTGTCTAATGCCAGATGATTTTACAAGTTTGTCAAACAAAGGAATCCTCAGACATCCTAGGCAGGAATGGATTAAATACTCTATAGATGCACAGTAAGTAACTCAGCCAATCTGGATCAGATGCATATTTACATGTACCTGTACACCTGTGTGATTTACATACTGTATATATACAAAATTACTTACATGTGCGAATCACTGTATACTTTAGCTTACAAAAGGACTTGATTGGTGTAAAACAGAGTTTTAATGTTAATATATTCTATAATAGGATATGATGCCTTGCTTGATTTGGATTACAGCACTGCATGGGTATAATTGGTGCATACAACTGGAGATTGCAAGCGAGCAGATGTCCTGGTCTAAACTATGGTACATGTTTTGGCTAATAGTCAACAATTGGATTGGTATAAATTAAAACAGAGTCAAGTCTTACATTCTTTATCTATAATAGGATATGACACACTGCCTTGATTTGGATCCCTGGCTAGAATCTTGAATGGGAAGTTGGATCGATGGTGTTATACAACTGGAGATTGCAAGCAAGCAGATGTCCTGGTCTAAACTGTGGTAAAACTTATTTTTATAGCAAAAGTGCAATATGGTATTATGCACATTTGCAAAACATACAATACTATATATAAAAAACAGGGTTGTTCTATATTTAACCATAAAATGAAAGCTGTGTCCTACTATCGTGGCTACAGCAAATATGGCGGTTTTCGAAAGCACTTTTTTGACAGCAAAAGGATTTTTCCTCTATCTCACAAAGAAGCATAGGGGATTTTTCCCACAAGCAATTACAAATGTTGTCCACCATCATGAAATGGTGTAAGTCAATATACTGCTTGTATTGGTCTGATAGTGACAACACAGCGTTATGGTAAGATAATAGGCAGCACCTTACTCTGTGGTATTGACAGGTGAATATAAAATTTGATTATTCACCATTTGTTAATGGTTATCTATCAAGCTCACTTGTAATCAATCCACAAACTCTAGCTTTTATCAGTCAGGTAAAAGTTAATGGCAGAATATTTTCGGGCTCCAAGATGGCATTGAGCAAACCACGACCATTGTTTCGGGATTTTTGCACTGTTAAAAAGGTATGTATCAGTGTAATTTGTTTGATGTGTTGTTGTTCTTTTAAGTTATTTATATTCTGTTTAATTTTCTGACATTTTTGCAGTCTATGACTGTCATTTTTTATAGCTTGAACAAAGACGTTGGATATATGGACAAGGTTCCCTATCACTTGATCATTTATGGTACAGTATCTGGCTAAAAGGGTAAGGAAAATTACTAGCATTATGTTACCTGCAGTCACAAAGCAAATAGGGATGCTTAAAATTAGTAACATGGTGTGTGGTAGACATAAAACACTTGGTTTTAAAGATGGGCAAGTTTAAAAATTCGGCACTAAGTTAAGGCCCCTAGGTTAGGACTAAGGCAAAACTGGTCCATCTTTAGAGCACTGTGTCTTACTCTGCCATGCATGATTGATATTTTTCAAAATTGGCAAAGTGAGTATCAAGCAAATTGTCAAGAATGGAGGGATAAAACTCTTTATTCTTTGATATAAAATATAGGTTAGGTTTTTTCGAAAGTGGGGCTAGCTGCATGGCCGTGTGGAAATATGCAGCATTTTTACTCTGTGACCTGGTCCAGGGACACTATATATAGTGTCACTGGGTTCAAATCTCAGTTCACAGTTCATATATTTTGTCCCAGGAGTGTCTTTTCTCGAAGGGTGCAACTAAGGGGTCGGGGGGTTGCAACCCCTGCCCTTTTTAACCCCTGCCCTTTTTGTACCTCTAATACTAGGTTAGACATTAGATAAACAGATGATTAATCGTGTTGTAGCACGCAATACAATTCTCCGCAATAATGGGAGACCAAAATAAAAATTTCCACAACCGAAAATACGAGAAAAGCGTCCTAAAAATGCAGTAAATGCCGTTTCTGAGACCCAAAAT
Organism: Paragorgia papillata; assembly: GCA_035771165.1. Lineage (NCBI taxonomy): Eukaryota > Metazoa > Cnidaria > Anthozoa > Scleralcyonacea > Coralliidae > Paragorgia > Paragorgia papillata. Next base: position 673,468 of record JAWNZC010000430.1, on the reverse strand, counting down.
TGAAACATTTTCCAGGGGGCCATGCCCCCAGACCCCCCTAGAATCTCCGCTTCGCACGCCACTGGCTTCTAGTCCCAAATTGTTCAGAATATTGAACGACTTTGCCCTTTTTTTGCGTTCAACCCCTGCCCTCGAAATTTTCTAGTTGTGCCCCTGCCACCTCATGTACACTGCTAAAAGACAACTACTGTAAGTATTTGTGAGTCTAAAATGTTAGGTGAATAGGTGTACTCTCACACTCGATCTACCAACCATACACCTATAGTTATAACCTGCATATAGCTGCCTGGTTTTCATCAATGAGAAAAAAACAACCAGCTACCCAAATTCTGTTGAGATTCACTCACAGAGCACAAGAGGATGCCTAATTTCAGGCTATTGGTGGATGAATTTGACAAAAGTTATATCATCATCTGCAATTATAATTTCATCCAACATGGTGATCTCAAGGGATTGGTTGCACACCACCTACTGTAAAAATTGACCATCTTTACCTCAGTGTAAGACCATCACACGTGATATCACCTTGTTTAATGAATATTTTCCAGCTTCCTACCCAAGAGCCAGCTCACAGGCCAGAATATTTTATGAGTGATGTCATATCACCAAGTGGTAGAACGGCATGCTGTTACTAGTTCTACTGGTTCTTTTGGTTCGGCTTTGTTATTATTTTATGGGGGCAGACAATCTCAGGACCAAATTTGGTGTCTGCCCTAGAGAGGTGTTCGCCTTAGAAAAAGTAATACCTGTTGTCTTTCGATAAATAATAATTATGCATTTATATTACTGTACATACTATGCAATGTGCACCACGTAATTGCTTCTGGGCAGGGCTTCCTTGCCAATGAGGTTTTTGACCATTGTTATCACATGATTAACCAATTATGAGCTGACCACTTGATCTGCTGCCTTAAGTTAAGCTTGGACCATGGACTTGACTTGGTTATAAATCTTATAGAGTTTGACCAAAAAATGTACCTTGCTTCCACTCATGTCCTCCATTGCACCCAGGATCTTCGCTTTCTGCTAGAGAATGATTAATTTGAACATTTTCCCCATAAAGAAGTACCACAATCATAAAATATAGAAAAATCTGAATAACATGTTTAAGTATTTGCTAAGTTGTTTTTTTATCTTTGCAACGGTTTCTAACTCGATTTTAGTATCTTAATTTTTATTGCTCATGATTTTGCTTGGATAATATCCCCTATTCACCCTCATAGTCCGCATATAACACCCTCTCGTTCGCCGCCATCTTGGCTGAGTTTTGTTTCCGAAGTCAAGATGCTAAGTTCACGAGCAATTTCACCTGGTTTCTCTCGGTATTTTACGGCAACTGTAGTTAATGTAGCACATACAGTGAAAAATCCAACGACAGCGCTTCCCAAGAAGGAAACAATACAAATTCCAACGTCAGGACACGATGTTGTTCATCAGTCAGTGAATGGTTTCGTCCCGGCGTCGACAAATAAAATGTTTGGTAAGAGATCTTTCACGTTTTAATCAGCTTATGGCATCTGATCTTGTAGAAATAGTTTGTTTTTTTGTCTTATATATTGCGGACAGTTTATCTGTGATTTAAATGGTACTTATTTGAAACAAAATATAAAATATAAATAATATTATATTTGTCGATGGATTACCAAACTTTTTTGAAAAGTATTTTTAAATCTCGTGTATATTACTGTCAGACAAGACTTATCTTGACTTTGTCATTTCTCACACGTTTTAATATGTTTTTTTTTTGTATTTACCGTAAGCTCTTCTTACATAAAGACCAAGAAAAAAACTATAATTGTTTAAAAAGCCAGTTTGGTTTGTCTGTGAAATGGTGGTAACATACAAACACAATTTATAACGCTGTACAAGATTGACCATTTCATCCCCATGATCAGTTCATTGATTTGAATACTTTACCGAAATGTATGAGAAAATATCAAATTTACATAATCTCTGTCACCAGTTAATCTGAATATAGGCAAATGGGACAAATTTAGTGTGTATTTCGGGGGGGGGGGGATATAGGAATTTGCTGACTAGATCATTTTCATCTGACATCATGGTGGTTACATTGGTGTACTGAAACAATGAAATGGTGGCCATGTTGGTGTACCATCTTCATCCTATGGGCTATTCTTATTCAAACATTTTGTATTGTTTCACCACCACCCAATGGTGATGATGTGAGTGAAATTGATCCATTCTTATGATCTACGGTAAACAACCTGCATTAATAGCCCAAATCTGAATTTGTCGTTGCCCAACTCGACTGATTTTCTTCATTAACTTGGGGGTTATTACCCCTTGACCTGTATACCTTTACGTATGGTACTCCAAAACAGTTAATTATACATTTATACTTCGGTATTATTCATGCAAACAGTGCACTAAAAGTACTATTTATTAACAATTTTTTCAAAATATTTAGGGAAGACCCAAGTTCGGTACAGTCACACAGACGTACCAATTCCTGATTTTTCAGCTTATCGTCGACCAACGTCAAATGAGAAGGGTCAACCACTTAATGCTGACATGGGTAGACGTGCGTTCACGTATGTTGTCATGGCAGGTATGGGTATAACAGGATTACATGCTGGGAAGAGTGCTGTTACAAACTTCCTTCAAACAATGTCTGCTAGTGCTGATGTTTTGGCACTGGCCAAAATTGAAGTCGACCTCACTGTCATACCAGAAGGGAAGAATGCTGCAATGAAATGGCGTGGTCGTCCACTCTTTGTTCGCCACAGAACAGCGGCTGAAATTGAGAACAGCAAAAATGTGGACCTTGGTGAACTACGCGACCCTGAACATGATGATGACCGTGTTCAACGTCCTGAATGGTTGGTTCTTCTTGGTGTATGTACCCATCTTGGTTGTGTCCCTATTGCCAATGCTGGTGATTTTGGTGGTTATTATTGTCCCTGTCATGGTTCGCATTACGATTCATCTGGCCGTATTCGCAAAGGTCCAGCACCTCTAAATCTGGAGGTACCGGAGTATACTTTTTCCGATGAAAACACCCTCATCGTTGGTTAAACTGAAATCGGTTGAATTCTTTACAGCATGAACATTATATATTAATAATAGCAAGGAATTTCAGGATAATGTTGAACAAGGTTACTTATTAATATCTGGTTGCTTTGCTTACTGCTTTACATTATATTGTATTAATGCTTCCTTCAGACAATCTTTGGCTACAATTTGTTTTATATCATATACTCTACTATCTTCAGAATAACTATTTAAAAAGGAGGAAATTAATATGTATTTTATGTGCCAAAGTTGACATGTTTGGTTGTGATTTTGTAGTTAAGGGCATAGTTTAAAGTAGTCCAGTTTGATTGAAGGTGTCCAGAAATTTGTTTATACTGGTGCTTGTAATTAGAAACTGTGTTAACATAAGGTCATAAAATTGTTGTGGCTATTATTGTTGTTTTTGCTTCTGCTGTTGTTGTTGATGATGCTGTTGTTGACAATGATGCTGTTCCTGCTGTTGTTGTTGCTGCTGCTGTTGTTGCTGTTCCATCTGCTAGTTGTAGTGCTGCTGTTGTTACTGCTGCTGCTGCTGCTGCTGTTCCATCTGCTAGTAGTAGTGCTGCTGTTGTTGCTGTTCCATCTGCTAGTTGTAGTGCTGCTGTTGTTGCTGCTGTTGTTCCATCTGCTAGTAGTGGTGCTGATGATGCTGTTCTGTCTGCTAGTAGTGCTGCTGTTGCTGCTGCTGTTCCATCTGCCAGTAGTGCTGTTGTTGTTGTTCCTGTTGCTGCTGCTGTTGTTGTTCCTGCTGTTGTTGCTGCTGCTGCTGTTGTTGCTGCTGCTAGTAGTGGTGCTGCTGTTGTTCCTGCTGCTGCTGTTGTTGTTCCTGCTGTTGTTGCTGTTGTTCCTAGGTGCTGCTGCTGCTGTTGTTCCTGCTGCTGTTGCTGCTGCTGTTCTTTGTGTTGTTACTACTACTGTTGTTAGGAGTATTTGTTCTTTTTTTATTGCTGTTATCCTTTGTGTTGTCTTGCTGCCATGGTTGTCATTTTTTGCGGCTGCTTTTCTTTCTGTTCTCATCACTGCTGCTTGTTGAAATTGTTGTTGTCGTTTCTCTTGTTGCTGTTGGTGTTTGTAGATGTTGTTGTTGATGATGATGTAATCAGTAATTGTTCATGTTGTAGTTGTTGATGTTGATGCTGCTTTTAAGTTTACTGCTGTCGTTTCTCTCTCAAAGCCCGGCTTAGATTGAAGAAGTCTTGATACTGCGCCAGCTGTAGACCAGCGCGTTGGCGGAATAAGAAAGAAAAAGCAAGGAACTTATCCATGGTTGAATATAAAGCTTCACAAACACATATTCATCCAGGTTCGAACCACGAACGATTAGCACTGGCAGATAACAAACCAAATATGTACCAGCTACAAGAAACGAAGCTACCATTCGCTTCTTGTGCCTTGTAACGGCCGCCGGGTTGGTCTTGCTTCTCGAACGTGACATCTTTGATAGTCTGAAATGAATTCTAATGTTGGCGTAGATGGTGAAAATATAAGCAATCATTGTCTCTATGATTATAAATACTCTGGAAAATGGTGCATACCATGCACAACTGGCGCTCAGAATGACGTTCACGGGTTGGATGGCCAGGATCGAGGCGAGTACGTTTAAGACAAGGCGTTTGCGTGTTCTGTAGTAGACAGGGTGAATGACTGCGATGTACCTTTCCAAGGTAATAGCGACTATGGTTACGATTGATAAACAACCAGAGAGTTTCCCTGTGTGGACCACGACAGTGAGGAGGAAGCAATACGTTGACCGCTCAGACGAGAGAAATGGATCGGCTAAGATCAGCGACTTGATGACGACGAAAAAAGACTGAACGAACACGGCACTGAAAAGACCCTCTAGAGCTAAGATGATTGTAAGACTTCTCGTAATTCTCCCCAGGTGGTTGTTACTCAGAGCACCATAGAGCACGAGGGAGTTTAACACACTAGCAACAATAGTGCCCAGGCTGTTGACGATTGTTACCAAGTAGATATTCAATATATACCCTTCATCACGGCTGGCCATTCCTTTATCCAGATTCGAACACTGCCATGTGATGAGTTCGGAACTTGTGTTCGGCGTGGAACTAGATCCATTCAACAATGGTTGATCTATCAAGTTGCTCATTTTTTAAAAACCCTGAATACTTTTCGTCTGTTTCTCTCAGTGTGGCTGCCTACGGTTGTGTTGCTTCAGTCTCTTTTCCTTGGATGATATAGTGTTAAGATATGCATGAAAAGTGCAGGTGAACAGTAACGAAGTGGACGTTTCTGTGAAAATGCAAATTTGCGAACTGTGAATAACACGTTCTAGAATGCGACCTGTTACAATTGAAAATCTCTCATTATGACTGAGCCTTTTTGGCTTCGTCCAAAAACGAACATGCACTCCTATGTGATAAACCTGTGAACTGGATTACATTTCTTAATCTGCATATGAAGAAATTTTGAATATTGAAATCAATGAAGAAAACACCGCAAATCGCGATGCGAATACTCGTTTGAGAAGCAAGATCAAACACTCGTTTATCGTGTTTCATCAGGAGACTCCAAACACTCGAACACAGAAAGAAGACCTCGGGGCTACGCCCTCGGTTTTCATTTGTTTTCTCGTGTTTGGAACCCCTGATGAAACACTCAAACTCGTGTTTGATCTGTTACGTGAATACATAACGATGATGTATAGACGACTATCCTTTGTGAGAATGCAAATTTAGGAAAAGTCGCAGGTTCTAAAATACCAGTAAATTAGAAAAGTGGAGACATTTTATTGATCTTTCAAACCATCGCTGTATTCTGGTGCTCTCTCTTATTACATCATCAGAATATAAATGCCTGGGCAAACGCTTTCAACATTTCATTCAACATCGTTAAATATTGTTGAATTCAACATGTTGAAAGCGTTTGGCCACCCCTGTTGAATGATGTTGAACGTTGTTGAATGGTGTTGAATGATGTTGAACGAAATTTGAACATGTTCAAATTTTCGTTCAACGCGCTTTCAACATTTCTATTGTTCTCAAAATGTTGAAAGGTGTTGAACGCATTTGGCCACATTTCATTCAACTTTGTTGAACAGAGACATGCGCCATGCGGGATATTGTTGATTCCAGCTTTTGTGGTAGCTCGCGTTCAATTAATTGTCATTCATGAATGTTGAACGATGTTGAATTAGTTTGGCCACTCGTGCTTTCAACATCATTCAACATCGTTCAACAATGTTGAATGCGATGTTGAAAGCGTTTGGCCAGGCCTTAAGAAAGCAACTTTTTTGCTATAACTCTCTAAATACGTTTTCCCCAGTTTTTAATTTTTAGTCAACGATGGAATCAATTGTACGTATCTGGTGGTACGTTGGTACATAGCTGTGAGGTGATGAGGTGTTGACAGCTGTACTGTCCTATCTTTCTCGATGTGGTTTGAGACCTTTTCAGTGCCGGATTGAGGACAGGGCGGACTGGGCGGTCGCCCAGGGCCCCCTACAAAATAATGTTTAAGGGGGGGCCTCCACAAAAATGTCTTGAAAGTTGAAAAAATAGGTGTTGAAATGAAAAAAAATCTTGAGAGCCCAAAATATGAGTCAAAAACAAGACAAACGATATATGGATGATATATAGAGGGTTGTGTCCCATGTACTATATATACTGAATATTACTTACGTATCTTTAATCCTTTCTTATAATTGTTTAACTTACTCCCGTATCAAATTTACACTGCGCCTTCAACTGTCGTTGCCTTCGCAAGTTAACAAAAAATACAGCAAGATGCGCTTTAAGGGCATATACCGCATTCTTTGCAAATTTTATTCGTCTACATTATATAACCCCAGTGTCAGTCCAATTACCTACATCTTATTCAAAAAATATGACTATGTAACTTAGCATACATTGAGAAATAGAATTGATATATTGGGCTGGTCAGTGACCGCCCAGGGGCCTCCACAGTCCTAAATCCGGCGCTGGACCTTTTCTCAGTTCGTTTCATTCTTATTCATATACCAGGGTTTTGTTTTTTTCTAACTTTCATTATTTATTACACGTTACATATGCCGCAAATCACCGGCTTTCTTTATTACTCCGAAACCTTAAAAGAAGGAAAATTACAACAGTTTATGCAAAATGACAAGGTGCGCGCTTTCACACTTGCTTGACACATCGTATTTTCGGCATAATGAAGCAATGAACTAATAACAGTGTTTGGCTTCAATCGAGGTCAATAATTTTATCACTTTTTTTAATTTTGGTGTATAAATGCTACACTTTATAAATGAAGCTTTTATCTTTTTATCTTATTGCTCCACTGGTTAGCGCACGTGCCTTTCACCTCTGCGACCCGGGTTCGATGCCTGCTCAGTTCAGTTATATGATTAAAATTTCATTAAAATGTTTTGGCGGCATGTGAGAAGAGTGCTTCCAGTTTGACTCTACCAAACACCACAGGTTTCCTACGGGTACTCCGGTTTCCTCCTGTAGTAACACTGGACCAATGAGGGTGGGCCCTTACTGGACCTCTGAGGATAACAGTTTAGATATAACTGATAGAGTTATCCAGTATAAATAACATTAGTTTAGTTTAGTTTACGATACATTACAGATATGGATTTATGGCAAATACTTAATTTTTATGTAATCAGGGACGGATTTAGGGGTGGTGGATTGGGTGGCTAAATATAATTATTGCAGGTCTAACAGCTCTAGTTGACCGTGAAGTTGCAGTTTTCATTTGTTTTTTTTAAAGTGTTTACATAAATATTTTATACTGTAAGTACATGTAACCCAAAAATATCACCTTTTTTCTATACTGCGGAGTGCTCAAACGTGCCCTCAAAGGGCTCTCAAATTGCTGGAAATGCCATTTCCAGAGACCCAAGAACTCAAAAATTTACGGGGGAACCCCCCTAGAAGGCCCGGCTAGAAGTCACCGAGACGTTTGTTGAAAACCGAGGCGAAGCCGAGGTTTTTGAACAAACTTCGAGGTGTTTGGATATCCTGATGAAACACTCCTCCGAGTGATATAGCATCTCAAACAAATCAGTATTTTAAGAGAAAATCAAGATGAAAGTTTGCTTAATTCATATAATTTCTTCCTCCGATATACAAACCACCGACACGGTACTGATTTCCTTTGTCTTTTCTTCATGAATTATTAATGAGTTTTATATATATAATATATATAATCGCAATATGTTTCGTGCGTACTTTACACTTCTGATGATTAATGATGACTAATAATTACTTTCTATCTTTTTTATTAAAATTTTAATTCCAATTTTAAAAATTTATGAAACTGATAAAACATTATCTATTGAGTAATTTACGACGGCGGCGTGCCTCGATGATGTCAACCAGCAGATGTTTACATCGAGAATCCGATCTGTTTGGAACACTATTTTCGGTTTTGAAACACTATTTTCTGCATGCTTTCCTCAATATCCGCCATGTTGTACAACACGCACTAATGTCACGCATGTTTATCAAGTCATTTTCAAGTGAAACCGTGTTTACATGAATTAGATTGGAAGCATTCAAGCTGATTCTTGCTTAAATCTCGAGTCAATCCACACAACTTCGTGGATTGAATTCAGTCATTTGTTTTAATCGGATCGAAAATTTTCAATCTTCTGCATGTAAACACAACAAGGAGAAACAGCATGCGAGATTTGACTTGAACACTCAATCCGCTTCATGGAAACACAACAAGGAGAAACAACATGCGAGATTTGACTTGAACACTCAATCCGCTTCATGGAAACACAACAAGGAGAAACAGCATATGAGATTTGACTTGAACACTCAATCCGCTTCATGGAAACACAACAAGGAGAAACAACATGCGAGATTTGACTTGAACACTCAATCCGCTTCATGTAAACACAACAAGGAGAAACAACATGCGAGATTTGACTTGAACACTCAATCCACTTCATGGAAACACAACAAGGAGAAACAACATGCGAGATTTGACTTGAACACTCAATCCGCTTCATGGAAACAGCGCCTAATTATACTTCGAGCTATTTTAATTACTCGATCAGAAGAATTTCCGCCAAGCGTGAGACGGTCCTAATCACTTAACTATACTGAGACTCGAATGAATTGTTGGCTGAGTTCGATTATACAGCCTGAATATACAGTCTGTACACTGGCTAAAGTTCGATGTACGAGTCCCACTTGGGAATTTGAAATTTTTCTGAGTAAATTAGTTCCAAGAACATTTACATCCAATTCTCATATCCTATATATATATATATATAGCTTACATCTCTACTTTTAATTACACAAGATTTAGTAGTTAAAATTGTAACAGCTTACAGCTGAATTATCATAATAATAAAAACCTCTACAACTGTTATTAATAACTAATTCAGTGTTACTCATAACCACTGATCCCAAATAATATTCATAACCGTGACGTTTATATAAAAAATGTCTTCAATAGAAAGTGCCTCTTCGTTTATTTTAATTTTTTTTCTCGTGATCGTGTTGTTTTCCAAAAGTTTTATCATTTTTCCAGGCCAGATCCGGGCAGGTGTTTTTTATAGATATATATCCACAGCGATATACCTGCTGACATGCAGAAACTAGTTATCTATTATTATTGGTAAAAGCAATTTTACATCGAGTTCCTAATTATAAACTCTGTTTGTGAATGCGCTAAACGGCTGAATGACGGTGGTTTGACTGAGGCTTTAATAATAAATCATGGCGTCGCTAAAAACCCGGTCATGTAGTATTGCGGTTAAACCTTCATTGCCGACTACTGATTGTCGTTTAAAACCTTTGGGCACCGTACTCGGTCCTTTGTATCTGTTAAGCTCGTTTTTTGGTCACAGGAACTGCCTTCATCGAGGGAAGTATTCACTGGGGTTAGGTTTATGGATCGCGAACATGGTGATTCACTTTAGCCTCGATTTTTACGAAGCTTACGCCATCTTTGGTCCGGCTTGGGCCAGTGCAGTAGGGATGTACTTGATTACATTTATCACCGCAAGCAGTTGTTTAGCAAAAGTTACATTGCCTTGGTTGGAAAATGGTCTTATGTTACTCCACGAGGCCGGCAAGTACCCAGAAACTTTGAGGATAATGAAGATTGTTTTACGGGTATGTCTGCATTGTTCTTGAGTTATACATCTCCAGTGACAGTGTACTGTACTTAACATTTGAGACTATCAACTATGGTCTATATATGTAGACCATAAAGTCAGAGTGGTGAACGTTAGGCTACTATTTCTTATTTTATAAGAAATAATTACTGACGTTTTGAAGACGGCATTTATCAAAGTATATATATAATCAGACGATGAAATCGATCTCATCCGGTTAGCCTTCGGCTCGAACGTCAGTGTTTTCTCGCTAACTAATTAATCTCGATGTTTCACCTCCCCGCGATTTCTTACTGCTTTAGCAATCTGCTTTTATGTATAGTAATCTTGTAATTTAATCAATCGAGTTTTTGACTTGCACAGCTAGAAATCGCAGCAGAACCTTTTTGAAAATCAGTGACCGCGTTATATAAATCAGTTATATAACTTAGCTGTTTAGCCAAAAAGCTTATTAAAGATTAAGGACCAAATCACACCAAATTTTATATATATATATATATATATATATATATATATATATATATATATATATATATATATATATATATATATATATATATATATATATATATATATATATATATATATATATATATATATATATATAAGAAATATAACAAAGTTTCGACATATATATATATATAAGATATATATATATATAAGAAAAAAAACAAAGTTTCGACATAACCTGGTCTATACTAAAACACTCAATTTCTTACACGGGAGGATCAAAAAGATGCAATTTATGTTTGGACGAAAAACTTTTCATCATGAAGGCAGACAAACAACTCTTACTCAACAAAAGATCAGAAATAGTTTCGACGTGTCGGCACAAAAATAGATTTCGGATCAACAACCTAAACAATCAAAGGAATGCGCGCAACGTTTCGACGCCCACACCCACGCTCCAAATGAATGCGCCGGACGTTTCGACGCCCACACCCACGCCCCAACTAACGCATTTAAGCAGCCCACTAACCGATATTTTCCAGTCGCCTGATGATCCCGTTTAGGGTGAAACCTCTGGTAGCGAAGACTTTAAGGTAAAACTATACTTTATACTTTGTATTTTGCTCTATCTATATGGTATTGAGCACTCTCTAACATTTCGTGAACCATAACTCACTTATATATATATATATATAGTTCAATCTACAGACACGGTGTTTCGCTGTACAACAGCTCATCAGTGTAGCTTGGAACAATCTGAATGAATTTCATCAATATATATATATATATATGTATACAAACGAGCACGTGTGATTTTGTTCACGGAATGTCGGAAAGTGCTCAATACCATAACGTTAGAGCGAAAACCGACAGTTGCGACACTCAACATTTTGAGGTAAGCCCACTTAAACTATACTATATATATATATATATATATATATCGTAGAATCTCGAAAGTAACCGCCTCCCGAGAGTAACCGCCCCTCCGAAAGTAGCCGCCTTTTTTAACAATTATTATGAAAACCCGAAAGTAGCCGTCCCAACCTCGTACCCAGGTGTAGGGAACTGGGCCAAGATGGCGAATAAAACAAAATGGCGGGAACAAATGGCCCTGGTGGAGGCTATATCAAAATGCGCAGTATATTGCGCAGTTCTATAACTCAGTTCTTTACACAGTAATTATACCTAATTATTGTATGGTTTAAAATATAATTTCCCGTGCCGTGTGCTGGACCAACCGACAAGGTCAAAATACAATTTAAAAAAAAATAAAAAAATAAAACCGTCTGATTTACGCCATAAGCTCTTGACCAATCAGAGGCTGAGATAGCCTGGCCTCCACCAGGGTCATTTGTTCCCGCCATCTTGGCCCAATTCCCTACAAATGGCCCTGGGTACGAGGTTGTAGCCGTCCTTCTTAAAGTAACCGCCCCCAGTTCACCGTACTCCGGGGATGGCTCTCAGTTTGTGACCGGCCCTAAAATAGTTTTGCCCCCGGTCCTGGGAAGGTTAATCCGGCTATGTATGTAATACTAATAGTCCTTCAATTTCCATTTCCCAGCTAGCTCCAATATTTGTTCTGTGCTTGGGGTGCACTGCTGGAGCAGCTCAGTACACCTGTTATTATGTGGACGGAGCAACACGTTTGGATTTTAACAATGTTTTATCAAAATGGTTGCAAAAAGTCTTGAATTTTTTACGTTTTACCAGCCTGTTACACATGTTCTGTGGTTACTCTCTGTTTCTCGTTGTGCCAGTCTGTGTCATGATCTTATCGCAACTGTCCATGAAAGAATTCAAAGGTATATTCATGAAAAAGCATATTTTTTAAAGAGTATATACGAAGTGAATAAAATAAGCTCAGAAGAACTCCTTTATGTGAAAGAAGTTAATTGTGAATAATTAAGATTTGCCTGTACAGCAAGTAACTTTACTGTTAACGTTTTTCCTTTTTGAACGGTTTAGTTCGCAATTGGTCAATTTTATTCTATTAATTTATTTCATATTAATTAGTTACGCCTACTCTAAATTGGATAATTTTCCACGTACGTTAGCTTTAAGCTTGGAAGTTGTAAAGTTTAAGGATAATTTTTACAACAAGAGGCAACAAAACTTAATTGGATAATTTTATTATAATTTTATTATACAACAAGAGGCAACAAAACTTTGGATAATTATATTACTTATATAGTTAAGTCAAAATACCGGACAAGGCTGATTAATAGGGAGCTTGAGCAGGCTAGGACGACGATGGCAATCCATAGTTCAGTATCTAGCAGAAACCACGAATCATTTACGTAGTATTGAATACTTAAAAGTATGTTTTTCGACATTCAAAAGCTTTAGAGTATACTAAAAGGATTTTGTCATATATAGTTTGAAGTCAAACTCAACTAACAGGTTTCGCCCTTTCAACGTTTTTAACGTCGTCTTGAAGACGTGAAAATGATCTGAATAACGTTTGTAGACTAAAAATTATTCATGCATTTTCTTTGTTATGTGACGAGAATTCTATTGTATTAAGGACGTTGTCGTTAGTAGTGATAGATTAGATATAACGCCAGAGTTGGAAAAAGTATTCAACCTTCCTCCGGATGGGTTTTTAAGTTTAGATAACCTTCCTCAAAATATATAGCGAGAATTTTGTGTTTTGCAAAGTTCATAAATACTAGGTTTTCCTATAGGTAAGCTTTGGCATACTACAATAGCTACTAATAACTGACCGCTGCTGACTGATAGCCTGCCAACTACCCTCGACTGCTGCGAAGATACAGACATCACAGCAGACATCAGCGTACATGTCTCACACATGTAACTGCTACCACTGCCAGTGCTGCATAATTGTTGATTAGCCAATGTTTTGCTGCAAATCGCATTTCTTCTCGACACCTTGCTTGATCAATTGTAACTTTCTCAGATTCCCGAATGTGTTGTTTCATGTGTTTTCACTTTAAACCTTCCTCCCTAAAGTAAACCTTCCTCCGGGTGGTACCCGCAGCTTTTTTCCAACTCTGCATAACGCATTGTTTAAAACACCGAAAATTAGAGCGCGCAGCTCGAGAATTGAGCTTTAATAATTTTTAATTAATATTTAATTTTTAGTTGCGTGCGCAATTTTTCGATCTACCGGTTAATTTCTACTTTTCAGCTCATATGGACGAGGAGTTTAAAAAATTAAACACATGTTTGAGCTTTGGACGAGCTGTAACTTTGTTTGAAGATCGCGCTAACTTCATTAGACAATCTTCTCGAGCATGCTCGGTGAGTTGAATAATAATAAGTTGAATAATTCCTTGACGCAACTGCTGCATGTTTATATTAAAATGTTATTTTCATTGCTTTATTTAGACAATGCTGATAATTCTAGTCATGTCATCAACTCTATCCTTCGCCCTCAATGTTTACAACTTTCTCTTTGTCCGACGTCTTGCCATCTATTTTTCATTTGCCATTATGCCCCAGTTGTGGGTGGCCATCCTGCTAATGGTAGCGGCTTGGGCTACAGAAACATACCAAACGTTCGCAGGGGTGGTCTTGAAGAACTGGGCTCAGGCCTCCCGAGATATGGTCGAGGACGAGGGGAGTACTACTGCAGTCCCGCAGGGGATCACGTGTGCAACATGCCGTCTGACGGCAGCATCAAAGAAATTATGGCGCCAGAACACCGGTAGCCAATTCGCTAGACGAAAATTCATAAAAAGAATTGGAAGATCGATGCGGAATGTTATAAGACCACTGGAAATGAAGACTCTCCAGACTCAAGATTCCATGAAACCTGGTGATTTTAACTATCAAGCGTTAGAACGACGTAGTTCTTTCACCATACAACATGGGTGGCCTAAGGATAGCAGGGACACTTGGGAACGAACTCAACAAAGACATAACGGTCAAAGTATTCCTGGTCAGGTGACTCTTGTCGCGGAGTGTGAAAATCCAAATAGACCATCTTGGGAAGAAACCAAAAACATTCAACCTTGTAGGCAAAGGTTTGATTTTGAACGGTATATTATATATCTCCAATGCTTGCTTCCTGATGTGGGCTTTTCTGTTGGAGGATTTCTTGTATCCTGGGATAAAGTGTTTGGTCTGGCCATTTTTATGACCTCTCTAGCAGCAGTTTTTACCCAAGAAGTTCTCTTTGGAAGCAGGAAAAACACTTTGGGTAGACCATGAAGAAGACGATTAGCAAAGTAAATAATTACAAGAGCACCATGTAGAGTTTAAATTATCTTAAAATATGAATAACGCCCAAAAAAGGTCTCCTGTTTGTGATCAGTGTGCGCATCCATCTTCAATCTCGTTCCCAGAGCCCACGTTCCCCCTACCAAGCGGGCGGGAAACGAGAGGCTCTGGGATAATCCGTTCCACCCATTCCTCACGTTGTAACCAATAAACTATTGTAATTGTAAGAGCATTGTACGCAATAAATTATTGCATTGTAATATCACTGCGCATCCCACAATGTTTGGTAACGACGGTGGACCATAAATTTGCGAACACATTAGGGGTGGATGGACGGGGACGAGGTAGCTAAACCTCCCCGACACTTTTGGGGTTAGGGTTAGGGTAACCCCCGGGAAATTCATTTTTTGTCAGGTTAGGGTTCTGGGGTTCGGGGGGGGGGAGAGGTTTTCATTAATAACCTCTTCTAGCATTACAATGCAATAATTTATTTCCTACAATGCTCTTACAATTACAATAGTTTATTGGTTACAACGTGAGGAACGGCTGTCCGTTCACGCCATCACAGGATTCTTGTTATCCGGAAGAAGAGTTATATAGAGTTCACTGTGTTCATCAGCCAATGAAATATCGATGTGAAACGGATTATCCCAGAGTCTCTCGTTTCCCGAGTGGGGAACGTGGGCTCTGGGAACGAGATTGTGCTCCTTACTGATCAGGGTTGGGGGAAGGTGTTGGGTTAGGTTATCTAAACCAATCAGAAGCCTTCTTAGAATAGGTGATGACCCCTTCCGATCGGTAGGTTTTACACGATAGAATAGGTCATTAGGTCAAGAGATGTCTACGTTAAAATCAGAATACCAAGGATCTTGCGGATAGTTTTAAATTTTTTTTAATAAAATTATTATTTACAATTCGCACCTTGCAATCCGACATTCCAAGTTTTTCAAAGTGGAATGCAGTAGCAAGTTTGAAAGAAATTCTTCACAGGGCTAAAGTCTGTCTGTGTCTGTGTGTGTATGTGTGTGTGTGTGTGTGTGTCTGTGTCTATTTGTCTGTGTCTGTCTGTCACCCAAACAACCACGTCCGTCAAACCTTGTGGGGTACACTGTTGTGTGCACAATGGCCCGCTATATAATCGGTCGGTGCATTCGGATCGCAAGCACGGAGAAAGAACGGGGTCTAGTTGCTAGTTGCTAAACTTCCTACATCGTTCACAGTTGGTCTTCTCAGTTTGAATCTGCGTTAGCGTTTCATCTTTTCTCGTTAATTCAAGTTCGAGTTCACGAATTCTCTCCCTCAGAAATTCGTTCTCTTTCTGTTCGTTCTCCAGCTTTTTCAACAACTCGGCGTGACACTAGGAAAAGATATAACACAACAAATTTCAAATTCAATATTAATTGATAGTCAACACAATTAAGGAGAGTTTCAAATTGGTGAAATATTTTACTTAAATTCGTGTCAATTTTTCGAAAAATCCCAGAGGCGTTTAAAAGGAAGTTCTTTCTCCGATTTTAAAACATCTCGAATTAAGGAATGTTTAGAACATGTTTTTTTGTAAAATAAAGTCATATTACCTTGCTCTTTTCACTCATGATGTCCATAGACAAAATATCTTCTGCCGTAGGCCGATCGTGTGGATTTTTTGCCATCATTCGAAGAATTAAGTCGCTCTGAATAGACACATATTAGAGCGTTAAATTACTATTGAAAGATCGATATTTGGTCTTGTGGATAAATATTGGAAAATCTTGAATAAAAAACTACATTTTATAGAAACACTTGCCTGATCCGACCAAAGTTTCTTAAAATCTTCTGGAATAATTCCTTTCCTAATCTCTTTAATACTTTTGTGTTTTTCCATTTCTGTGTTAAACGGTTGGTAAAACTCGTACAATATAATTCCCAAACTGTAAATATCAACCTAAAACAATGGAATAGAGTGGGGACTATATTTGAGTTCGTTTTGTTATTGCCAGGAAATTTTACGAGGAAAGTGAGGAGGGAGTGAGAGTGTGTGTGAGAGAGGAGTGGAGAAAACTGCTATCTGAGTAATGATTTATTTAACGTCGTAAGCACAGGATGTGGTCGCCCAATCATCCGAGCCAGAGGCTCATGTTAAAAGTGCACGACATAAGCTAAGACCTAACGTGTTGATTTTACGGAGGGAGGAAAACCGCAGAACCCTGCGAAAAACCCTCGAAGCACAGGAGAGACCAACTAAACTCTACTCACATGAAATTCAAGTTCGAGAACGGGGCTATTCCCAGACGGTCACCCACAGTGCTTCCACAACTGAAATCCAGATTTCCTGTTTTGTTGTCCTGAAATTTCCTGATATTTCCTGATATTTTATTTAGATCAAATGAGCCATGAAATAGTCCAATAGTCGAAAATTTCTTTAACATTTTCTCGATCCGCTTAGATTTCCTGATTTTCCTGAGATTTCCTGATTTTCCTGAGATTTTAACTCATCCTGAAAATTCCTTTTCAAGTCAGGATTTCCTGAGAATCAGGAAATTTCCTGCAAAGTGGAAACACTGGACTCACCCATCCAAGTACTAACCCCGTCCAACTGGGCTTAACTACAGCGGTGAGAGGCAGCGCCCTAACAGCACACGCCACGCATGCTTCCCTAAACCACTATCACAAACCGTCACCCTATATCACAACGTCAAACCTATCACAAACCGTCGCCCAACCCCTGCAGAATTGGGAGGAGAAACGACCATAAACAAAATGTTATTCGTACTTAGTTGAAAATATAATGTTGTTTCGTATAACTGTGACGTACCTTTGAACCGTAACTTTTATTGTGAAGTTGTTCTGGTGATGCGTACGTACAAGTTCCAACTCCCAGAGTTTGCCCCAGTAACTTCGGTGAAGTAGGGCTTCCTATATTAAACGCAAGGAATCATAAATCTTAGCTAGGGAAGGCTGAACGAACTAACCCTATGTGACATCCTTCTCATCTCAGGTGCTACAGTGATAAGCGCAAGCAGGAGCCAGAGTTGGAAAAAAGCTGGGGGTATGCGGGTACCACCCGGAGGAAGGTTTACTTTAGTGAGGAAGGTTTAAAATGAAAACACGTGAAACAACACATTCGGTAATCTGAGGAAGTTATAATTGATCAAACAAGGTGTCGAGAAGAAATGCGATTTGCAGCAAAACATTGGCTAACCAACAATTATGCAGCACTGGCAGTGGTAGCAGTTACATGTGTGAGACATGTACGCTGCTGTGATGTCTGTATCTTCGCAGCAGTCGAGGGTAGTTGGCAGGCTATCAGTCAGCAGTGGTCAGTTATTAGTATAGCTATTGTAGTATGCCAAAGCTTATCTAGGAAAACCTAGAAAACCAAGGTACTGTAAAAGTCACGCAGTATTTATGAACGTTGCAAAACACAACATTCTCGCTATATATTTTGAGGAAGGTTATCTAAACTTAAAAACCCATCCGGAGGAAGGTTGAATACTTTTTCCAACTCTAGCAGGAGCACTCAAACGATATGCATTGTTTCTCTCAAAAAAACTCACCACAAGGAAACAGAGGAGAAAGAGGTTCTATCATCGAACTGAACTCGTTTCCATTCGGAGGGTCTGAGCGAATAAGATCAGTGCGCGCCAAACCAAAGTCGCCAATCTTCACTTGATATTCGTAAGAGCCGTCGTAACGTTTGTCGCGATGAAGGAAAATATTGCTGGGCTTTAGAAGAGAAAAGAAACTTTGAAAGATAGGAACATCTGAGCCTGCGTAGCTGGCGTTCTTGGGGTAAGAAATCAATCACCTGAGTATATCTAACCTTTAAATCCCTATGGATCAGTCCCTCTGAAATGATATACTTCACACCGTTGACAATCTGTTTGAAGATGTTCGTATTGTATTTGTTGTTGACCTGGCCACCTGGAACATTTTGGAATTGTACACGATCAGAGACAGACAGACAGACAGACAGACAGACAGACAGACAGACAGACAGACAGACAGACAGACAGACAGACAGACAGACAGACAGACAGACAGACAGACAGACAGACAGACAGACAGACAGACAGACAGACAGACAGACAGACAGACAGACGCGTAAGACCACGTGTACATACCGTTTTTAAAGATTTCGCGATTTCGTTCAAATAGCCATTCTCTTAACGTGATTGCACATAGTTCCATCTGGATAAATAATACGATGCCAAGACTCTGGAAAAAGATGATCGAAATTACTCCACTATAAAAGCATTCTAATCAAAGATCTTTTGTTCCTTTCCTTCGTTCATTCGTTCCTTCGACATTCCTTTCTTTTTCTTCCTTCCTGTCCTTCCTTCCTTACCTTCCTTTCCTTCCTCTGTTCCCTCCTTCCTTCCTTCCTCCGTTCCCTTCTTTCTTTCCTTCCTTCCTTTGCTCACCTCACCGCCAACCGAATCTCCAGTCGTAGAGCTGTCATCTTCCTTGACTTCCTTGACAAAGTGGCCATTTTTTGGTTTGTGATTATGAAGGTGACTATTCTTATAAGACTTGGGACTTGTAAATCGTTCAAGATTGGCATCGGATGCTGACTTATGAATACCAAAACTATTCACAGATATTAAGTTATGTCGTGGACTTAAACTGCCTGAAAACAACCAAAAAAGATCAAATCAGAAGCCCAGCCGATCAGAGCATACGTAGAGGACATCTTACTTTACAGTAGCACATAGTACCTCTTAATTTAACAGGAGAATGTGAAGAATGTCCTTTGTGTTCCTTCGATTCATCAGAAACATCACCTCCTACACTGCAGGTCTCAGAGTTGAGAAATACTATATGGCTTCCATCACTGTCCTGAGAATCTAGTCTAAAGAATGAGGTCATTATTTCAAAATGTTAAAATTAATTAAAGTGCCTATGTCATCCTCAGGGACTTTACATATTTATACTGATTGGAACATTCTGAGAAGATTTGTAATATATTTTTTCAGGCGAAAATGTCATCTTCATCTTCATCTTCAAAAAATCCATGAAGATGAAATTTTAGGAAAAGAAGATAATTATTACAAATCTTCTCAGAAGGTTCCAAATATCCTAAATATGTAAAATCCCCAATCATGATATACGCACTTTAAGACTTATGACTAAATGTGTTTGTCAACCTGGCTAATACTTGGGGCATGAAGAAAGAAAAAAGCAAGTCAGCTAGCTTATATCTTATAAATGCTCTACAGTATTGAACTCACATATGCCATAGTGTAAGCAAATCAAGATGCATCTCTATCTGTTATTAAGGAGTCCAGCAACCCAAAAAATAAATGACCAAAACAAGGCACTTGCCTTTGAAAGATATTTGAAAAGCCTGGTGACTGATCATCAAGGTCAACTAACCGGTCTGGATGAGTTGATGTTCCTGTTACCAAAGAGAGAAAAAATAAAATAAGAAGAATCTTTCATAATAAATAACGAAATTCATTAAACTTCTGTTGTTGCTAATGTCATTGTGGTTATTGCTGTTGCTGCTTGTTGTTGTTGTTGTTGTTGGTGGTGTTGGTGCTAGTGGCATTGTTGTTGGTGGTGTTGCTGCTGGTTCTTGTTGCTGCTGCATGTTGGTTGGTTGTTGCTGCTACTGCTGTTGTTAGTGCTGCTGGTGGTGTTGCTGTTGGTGGTGGTGGTGGTGGTGGTTGGAGCTGTTGCTGGTTGTTATTGCACTGCTACTAGTGGTTGTTGCTGCTGCTGGTGTTAGTGGTGCTGCTGTTGTTGGTGGTGGTACTGTTGTTGTTACTGCTGCCATTGTGTTATTGTTGTTGTTGCCATTGTGTTGTTGCTGCTGCCATTGTGTTATTGTTTCTGCTACTGCAGCTGTTATTGTTGCTGTTGCTGATGTAGCTACTGTTGGTGTCTTGTGGTTAGTGTTTACACTGTATATGCCCTAACACTGTGCAGTCTTGTACTTACTTGGCAATCCCGATGACACTGCTTTTTCATTTGATACAAACTCTAGCCATGCTGACTGGTAGCCAACAACATTAAGATGACGCAAGCGAGCAAGAACTTTGACTTCTCGTAACACCTACAGTATATTATCATAATAGAGGTTTAGACAGATTGCTTCCGAAAATTAAGAGTTAAATTAATTAAGAGTTAAGACTAAATGTGTTTGTCAACCTGGCTAATACTTGGGGCATGAAGAAAGAAAAAAGCAAGTCAGCTGATGTGATCTGTGTGTCTGTCCTCTAATAGATCATGGGCAACAACCAATGAAAACATGCATAGCAACCAGGGTATTGTATAAATTAGGATAGCGATACATCAGGTTTCAACACTTAGTGGTTTCACATAGGAAATCATTGTTGTTAAGCCACTTACATGTAAGCAATCAGAATTTAGGACAACATTTTGAAATGGCAGTTACAAAACTGACAAGCATTGACCTACCTTAAAACAATTTGAAAGATCTTTTTCACTTAAGTGAACCTTCTTAACTGCATATTCGCGACCATCCAACTTATTCTTGACCTATTAATAAAAGTGAGTGTCAGAATGAACAATCTTTTAACTAGTAAAAACAAATAAATGTTGTTGGAAATCAGAGGATTAACCTTGTAAGCACTCCCAAATCCACCTTTTCCTAATCTTTCTAGTTGTTGAAATTCCTCTTTGTATCTTGAAGTATTGTGTTCAAGAAGCTCTTTCACATGAACAAGTTGTCTGGAGATTGAAGGACACCTGTACAGTATATGATAAAGCTTACTGTCAATTTACTTCTAAGCTAGACAGCGCTTTGTCGAGCTTACACAATAACTGTTGTATGTTTGTTCAATCCTTCGTTCATTTGACCCTTCCTTCTTTCCTCCCTACCTTCCTTCTTTCTTTCTTTCTTTCCTTCTTTCCTTCTTTCCTTCTTTCCTTCTTTCCTTCTTTCCTTCTTTCCTTCCTTCCTTCCTTCCTTCCTTCCTTCTTTCTTTCTTTCTTTCTTTCCTTCTTCCTTCCTTCCTTCCTTCCTTCCTTCCTTCCTTCCTTCCTTCCTTCCTTCCTTCCTTCCTTCCTTCCTTCCTTCCTTCCTTCCTTCCTTCCTTCCTTCCTTCCTTCCTTCCTTCCTTCCTTCCTTCCTTCCTTCCTCCTTCCTCCTTCCTTCCTTCCTTCCTTCCTTCCTTCCTTCCTTCCTTCCTTCCTTCCTTCCTTCCTTCCTTCCTTCCTTCCTTCCTTCCTTCCTTCCTTCCTTCCTTCCTTCCTTCCTTCCTTCCTTCCTTTCCTTCCTTCCTTCCTTCCTTCCTTCCTTCCTTCCTTCCTTCCTTCCTTCCTTCCTTCCTTCCTTCCTTCCTTCCTTCCTTCCTTCCTTCCTTCCTTCCTTCCTTCCTTCCTTCCTTCCTTCCTTCCTTCCTTCCTATCCTTCCTCATTTGACCCTGTTATCATTTTCATTTCTTATCTTCCTCTTTCAATTAATTGTTCTCATGTTTGACAAATGTTTTGGCATCTGACTTTAATTTCTTTGTAAATAAACTTACCTTGAAATAAATGAACTCCCATTATCTCCAAATGGCAAAAGGTTGAGAGAATTATCCTACATAAAATATTTGACCAAATGTTTATACTTGGTAATCTCTAAGCTGTTCTTTTTTTAAAAATTTATACTGTAGCAGTGTAGCTCTCAGTTAACGGGGTTACTAAGCATGTGCCAATAAAATCTAGACATGTATAATGCATGTACAGTATATTTATTTACTTACATCACCTCCAGCAGCAGCAAAGACATCATGAAATGCTGTGATGTATTTCTCACGAACAGCCTCAAAGTCTTCATGTAAAGCAAATGATGACAGGATCTGGATACAATCAATCAATCAATTAGTACATGTAATTCAAATGTTATCAATAAATATATTATATACAGTACAGTACATGTATTTTAATAGTCTTGATATGCAGCATTAATATGTTTATATACTAAACAGACATTTGACCAAACATTTGCAAAATACATCCTAGTACAGGTACTGTACCTTCATTCTGGCAAGCTGTTCACATATAACTAAAAAAAAACGAGAAAAGAAAATAACAATAAAAAGTGCTCTTTATTATTATTATAAAGTGTGACAAGTACAAGAGATTTCTTAACCCTCCCACCCCCAAAATACAGAATTTTCCATACTTTATTATTTTACTCTGTCTAATGCCAGACAATTTTACTCGTCAATGGGAGAGCTTCCATAAAGTTGGGAGTGAAAGGGTTAACAATGGGGAAAGGGAGGTGGGGGTGTGCTGGACCACAGAAAATATCCAAGAAACACCACAATTTCTGTACCTTTAAATGTTTCTGCGCATTTTTCCTGATTATCATGAATATTGAGTGAACAGAGTTGCTGAATGAGTGCAATGACAAGGAAATGGTTTGGAATCCTCCGTTCAAGAGCTTGAATAACTTCAACCTCTACACCTGAGTCTAAAATATACAACAGACAAAGAATTAAGACATTTTAATATTAATACACAGAAAAGTAACTGCCCCACCCCATCCAGCCAAAAAAAAAAAATTATAGAAAATTCAGAAAACTTTATTGGAAAAAAAGAGTAAATTCAGGAAAAACAAAATTCTTGAAAACATGAGTTACAACGCGGAGAAAGAATTAAAATGAAACCATTTTGAACACGTGAACAGCAGTCTCTCACTTCCGGAAATCAACAACCAGACATGCCCTTGACACACCCAATGAAATTGACAACCATGACGTCATTATTGAGATGTTGAAATCATAATAAAGTAAAAAGGTTGAAAATTGTGCTGTGCGTCTTCTGCACAATTTATTTTACTTTTACGTATTATTTGATAGATCTTTATCCAACACCGCTTTCTAACTTTAATAACGAACAACAATTCACGTGCTATAAGTCATGTTTCAAACGGCACACTTCTAAGGTGTCACTTGCCAATAGCAAGGCAGCAAAAGTGCGAAGTTTTAAAAGGCCTCAAAACCATAAGCATTTAATACATTTCGGCACATTGAAGGCGAATTATAAAATTCGACAGGTTCTGGCGAGTTTAACTCCGTTTTAATTCAAACGTCTGCCGTATCGAATTCAATTCACAGTCGATGATGACATCGTTTATAAGATCTTCGGTTTCCCGTTTCCATACCTTTAATTTCTTCGCAGACTGTCTTTAGCACTGCAATCGCGTCCAGTTGAACTGAATTCGATTATTCGATAGGGCAAAAATGCGACGTTTAAAGCGAGACATTTTTTGCAACAAAGGGCATAACATACGATAAACCAATTTTGCAATGGTAGCAACAACATTTTGATGATCGCTCTTAAAAATTGCCCGAAGCAAGCTAAACTTCTACACTAATTTACACTGTAATCTGGACTATCTGAGGCTGAAAAATCATTTGTTAAATGTAGCTTTTACACTACTACTAAACGCCATCTACCTAAAATGTCAAACTACTGTATAAAATGTATTTATATACACGTCCATATTTTTTAATAGCAAAGGTAAACACACCGTCAAACTTGGAGCGGTTCTGAAAACTTGGTTTTTCAAACGTCATCTGAGTCCATTTCTTTGGAAATTGTTGGGCCATAAGCTCATTGCAGACACGTTTTTGGCAATTGATGTCTCGGCACTAACAATATAACCTCCAATTTCCAGTGGAAAATAAAAATACTGATGACAGTGACAAATATTATTTAACATGATTGATGATTGCAAGCCATTTCGTGTATTGTTCCGATTTCCTGACGATCACTATTCGACAACTGTCGGAATTGTATCGGATACTAATCGGAAGACTTTAACTGAATAATGATGACCTTTGCTCGAAACGTCAATTTTTCGTTACTAAAAATCTCGCGGCAGTTCACCAACCTTTTCATTTTGTTCTGTTCAAAACAGGATACACTCAAAAAAAAAAAGAAAAAAAAGGAAAAAATTCTCAAAAGAGAAATTAGCATTTAGCACAGATAATTAAACATCCTCTTTTTAACATTTATATATTACAAATTATTTAAACCTAAATATTAAAAAGTTTGGTTGTTTATCCTCAAAAATTATGAATAAAAAATAAATAAAAATTATTAAAAAAATAGTGAGCCCTTGAGATGTTTTGGTCAGCTGGAAATTACGCAACAACATGGCGGCGGCCATTGCACGTTTTTGGCAAACAAGTAGTAATTGCTCTTTTGGAAGGTTTGGTAGACTGTTTTCTCGATTGCATTGGACCAGGTTTGATGCAGTGCCTTTAGAGAAGCGTCTAGTGACTAGACTCAATGATTTAAACATTAAAACTTTGACTGAAATTCAACAGAAGGTAAAAATAATGTAGTTGGTTGGTATGGGGTTAAACTTTTTTTTCTTAAAAAAATATTTGATTTTAAAGTGGTCATAAAAGAGTGACAGAGGTTGTAACAGTCAACATTTCCACCTTTATGGTGTACATTTGTTTATTTCTGTTCTATCGACCTTTTTGACAAACCAGTGCATCATGGGTAATCAGGACAAAATTGAAAAGAAATGTGTTTGAGCAGTGCAGTTATGGTTCACATATTTTTTTTGAAACTATTAAACTGCATGCTTTATAACCTGAATGTCAGGCCTTTATTTGTTCCCATGTAATCCCACCTTCCACTAAACCTGGCAGTGCAGGCAGAGGTGCAGGCGAGTGAGAAGCCTTCTCGGCTCTCGCTCACCTGCACCTCTGCCCGCGCTGTTGGGTTTAGTGGAAGGCGGGAACAAATAAAGGCCTGACATTCAGGTTACATGCTTTATTAAGGTATTTTTTTCAAATTTGTCCTGATTACCCATGATGCACTGTTTTGTTGAAAAGGTCAATTGGGTGGGCCAACTGTTGCTATGACAGTGTTAACCTTGAACTTCCTCAGTGTAAAAAAGTAGAATGCTGATGCTGTGTAGGCAGTGTTTTAGATAGAGCAAAGTGAAAAGGTGGTAAACTGCTGAGAATAGTTTTGATAACAAAATACTGACATTTCAAGCAGAGCTCTTCATAAAATAATTGTGTTTTGTTCAATGATTTGCAGTCTCTTGGAGTGGTAATGAAAGGAGACAATGTTATTATCAATGCTGAAACTGGAAGTGGCAAGACTCTGTGTGAGTATCCATATTCTTCAGTGTACTTCAAGAAAATATCTACACTCTCAAAATTCCAAGGTTGAGAGGCATTTCACAGCACTTAATTTTCACACATACCAATACAGTAATAAAGCCAAAATATGATTACTGAAGAAATATACATGTAAATTTAATATCAGTGTCAATACTTCAGTTCCTTCTTTTCTTTATTGTGGTCTTGCTAAACCAGGGCGATTTTTGTATTGTTTTTTTCTTAGGTTATTTGATTCCTGTCATAAACAGTTTGCTTAAAAAGTTTCCAAGACATCAAAGTCCATCTGCTCTTGTGCTTGTTCCTAATATGGATCTTGGCTATCAGGTTTGTGTACATGCTTCTAATCTCCCCCAACCCCTCCTCCCCCACTAGTTTCTATGGCTACCGTATTGTCTGGACTATAAGTCCGTCGCATGTGCCAGTTTTTAAACCGCAGTGCCAGTTTTTTCAGTAATTCGTCGGAAAAAGACTAAGGGGGCTTTCCATTTACACGGTTAGACCGGTCAGTCCGGTTAAATGGAACACGATTCGTTTGAGACTTAGGACGGTCAGACTGGAAAATTTGGTCCTAATCAAAAGCAAGTCCATTCTGGTCGGACTGACCGGTCAGACCTTGTCAATTGGAAAGCGCCCTTAGACAAAGCGCACCGTTATATAGGCCGGCATTTCTAAACTGGGAATGTCTTACAATGTAGCCTAATGTTGTAGAACGCAGTTTAACGTTTTATCAGAACGTTAGTGTAATAACTTATAACATAGCAAAACGTCTTACAACGTCATAGCGACGTTTCATCAGAACGGTGTATGTCTTATGCCTTAGGATAACGTCTTACAACGTAATTTAACGTCTCGTTGAATTGAATTGAATTTAAACATTATTTAAAGAGGGTTAAAATCACTTGGTTAGCAGAAGCTAATCTTACCCAGTATAATAACGTTGCCTAATGTCTTATAGCTTAGCGTAACGTCTTTTAATGTAGTTAAATGACAGCCTCTTATAACGGCCTATCGCGACGTCTACAGTAATTGTTAGATTTTTATAATAAAAAAAAATTAATTGTGAGACGTTAGAATTTTGGGAAAAAGTTGCGGTTTATAGTCCGGAATATATAGTATGTTGTATGTAATATTATAATAAGTATTGATTTTATTCACAGATAACAGAATTGTTTAACAAACTTTGTGACCCTGGATTTGTTGCCTGTCCTGTTCATCGAGATTCCCAACTACACATTAATGAGAAATACCCAATGATCGTAAGTACTCCACATTCCTTATTACAGTACAACCTCATGTCTTTATCAACTATCCAAACTGTCATCATCGATGAAGCGGACCTAATTATTTCAAACGGTGGCAAGCATTTCTGGAAACTGCTCAAATCTTTTCGGGATCAAGCTTCCAAAGATAGACCCAAACAGTTTGTTTTTGTGGCGGCCACTCTTCCTCAACGTGGAGAAAAAAGTGTTTTTAACAAAATCAGAAAGTCCTTTCCAGATGTCGTTCATATAACATCGTCGATGGTACACCAGTGTGTCCCTTTGTTAACATCAGCTGACGTTTTTATAAACGAAGAAGAAAAACTACCTCAATTGCTAAAACATCTGAACGTCTTAAACAGCGAGTTGTCGACTCCTTTGGACAGAATACAGACAGAGAATAATTTAAAAATCTTGGTGTTTGCAAACACAATTGCAATGTCAAGAAACGTTTTTCAGTTTCTTAATTCTCAAGACGGAACAACGTTTGAAGTTTTGGATAAAATATCTGCCAGCATTAAAAATAATGAATCTCACACTCATAAACAATATTTCGTTCGACACAAACTTCGCAAGGATAATGTTCAGAGTTGGGTTCATAACAAGGAAGAGGCTTTCATTACTGAGACTGGTTCAACGCTGCCTTGGCGAAACAGGGTTGGTCTTTTGCATAAAGAGATGTCTATGGTTGAAAGACAAGAGGTGTTAAGGAAATTTAAGTCAAATCAAATCACTGTTCTTGTCAGTACAGACTTGGCTTCCCGAGGTCTTGATATTCTTGATGTTACTCATGTAATTCAGTTGGATTATGCGCACAATGCTATTGATGTGCTGCATCGGGCTGGACGCACTGCGAGAGCCGGAGCCAAGGGGACTGGTAAGTAGAGATATACTGTATTCTACAGGTATACTATAATCGTGGCAGTTCACTAGATTAGCTTTGCTATATCCAACAGCGTGGAACATCGCTTGCCATATTAAAGTCAAGCGCGCAATGACAAAACTACGTGTTGAGACCAGATTAAGACAAAAAGATTCACTAACGAAATATAAGTCGTTACGTTGCAATATTACGATACGTCATTATGACATCACACTGCGTTATAAGACATTCCGCTACGTTGTAACACGTTCCAATCCGCTACGCTATAGCCTATAAAACATTAAGGCTGTTTTCCATTACGGCTTTGAAAGTTGGAAATAAATAACTCCCAAGGCGAACTAACCAATGCACGCTCCGTCCGCTCGGGCAAAGCGGACGTAATGGAAAACAGCCTTTATGTTATGTTGTAAAATGTTCCACTACCGCTACGCTATGAAATGTTCCGCTACTTTGAGCTAGACATTACGCTACGTTGTATAGGACGTTATGCTTCATTCGAGGCATAAAAAACTGGCGCGTGAGGTGTTCATGCTGTTACAAAAAACGAGGCGCGTGGTAAAATGCGCATCTCGATCACTCGAGGCGCGCGACGATCGCGGCCACGCTTTCACCAGATTAGTTTTGCTATTACGTACAGTAACTTACATTTTATTTAAACCCTAAACAATTTCTATGAACACTATAAAAATACAAACTTACAGTCAAACTAGATGTTCTTTCCCGCGCGACGTTGCAATATTAATAGCAACATTGTAATATTGATAGCAACATTGCAATATTGATAGCAACCTTGCACTTTATAGCAAGTTGCTAAAACTTCGCATTTTAAATATCGAACTTCGCATAATATGAAGTTCTATTGAAAGTCAGAACAACTAACTTTAAGTAAACTTCATGTTATGTGAAGTTCGATATTTAAAATGCGAATTTTTAGCAATTTGCCAAGGAGTCGCCGTGTATTTTTAGCCGATCAATATTGCAATGTTGCTATCAATATTGCTAGGTCGCGCGGGAAAGAACATCCGGTTTGACTGTAACAAAGTAATTTTTTTGTTTTAGTAATCAATTTTATAACCGAGAAGGATCACGACCTGTGGAGGGCTACGCAGTTGACCCAACAAGGACATGGGACGGACGGTTTTCAGGAAATCTTCAGCAGAAATCGCATGTTTAGTCGAAGAATAAAGAAGAAGCTTAAAATAAGCCAAGAATAAATATGTAAAGGCTCTGTATTTTATTAAAGCTAGGATATTGGGATGCACTCAGAAGATTTTGAGTGCTAGTCAACATTAACTGCACAACCTTGTCTCAGACTTGTATAAAACTAATTATTATATGGCACGGATTACTTCCGGTAAAATCACGCGCTGTGATTGGTTGCTGACGTGGCGAGATTTTTCAGTAACGCCTGCGGGCATTATGAAATGTTAATACCCTACGATTGAAAAGAAACAAAAAATCCTAATAAGAAACTTTTATTGCCGAAAAAACGACGAAAATAAATGAAATAAATGACGATGAACATTATAAAAGGAAATTCTGGTATCCAGACAAGAAAGAAACAGCAGAAAATAACGCTAGTTTGGTGTTTTGACGAAGTTAAAGGAAGCGAAGACCAAGAAATACAAGATTGATTTTGAAATAAAAAGTGCCATATAATGAACTACTTAATAACCTCGACCGTTCGGTCTTTACGGTAAAACGTTAAACCTCGGTCTTGAACGTATTAACCTCGCTATCGCTCGGTCAATACAGCAAGACCTCGGTTTAATATTTTACCGTAAAGACACTCCCGGTCATTAGTAGTAAATATGAATGTCCCCATAAAAATGAAATCAAATAAAGACTGCTAGTGTTCAACTTTATTTCACTTCGCATAACGTTAACTAACATTTATTGAATCATAATGTAGAATAATTCAATTCAATAGATTTACTGGATATAAATTGCATCCAAACCAAAAACGTTATAAAAATTATTTCCCCCAGCTTAGTCTATATCAAGCGTATTTAGGGAATTGTTGTCCAAACACCAGTTGTATAATATGAAAGTGCCGTTCATCGAATAAAAATGGCTCCTCCAGGATTGGTGACGCCTTTCTTGTGATTGGGTTTTCGTTTACCGCAGGGATCATGCGCCGGCCAGTCGTCTTGGGTGCTTTGAACAAAATCGTAGAATACAGAGTTTGCTGAGAGGAATGGTCCATACCTATGCCAAGCTAGCTTGATTGGTGTAACACTGTGACATCTCTTCGCAACATTTTTAATATTTTGACACTGGATTGCTCCATTTTTCCTCGCAACCAGACTTCCGCCTCGAGGTTGACACACAAGCCAGTCATTAATATTCGACTTGACCAATATTTCCTCTCC
The DNA here is from genome assembly GCA_035771165.1 of Paragorgia papillata. Lineage (NCBI taxonomy): Eukaryota > Metazoa > Cnidaria > Anthozoa > Scleralcyonacea > Coralliidae > Paragorgia > Paragorgia papillata. The sequence continues at coordinate 643,117 of JAWNZC010000430.1, read as the reverse complement.
AATTTCTTTCCAAAGGTTAAAGTCAACCGCGCCCGTGGACCACTCGTCTAGCGGTGGGATGGTTGAAACTGGGACATTGGCCTCGCGGACTGGCCAGTTCGGACGCGGTGTGACGGCGTTTGTTTTGGCGTCAAAGTTATTATAATCAGTGAAGGTGTAACTATAGACTAGTGTCCAGCCTCCTTGGTGTGTTTTCATATCACAGTAAACGCCAAATGCAGGATGGGCCGGTCCTGGCATTGGTTTGATCCAGTGAACACCCGAAGTTGCATTCGGGTTACGTAACAAGATATCTCGACATGATCTTGCTGGGCTAGCTTCTTTGCCTGAAAATAGAAATGATTATGGTTGTTAGTTCTTGCTGTACAAGCTGCTTTTAGTTGTTAAACTCAGAGAAAAACTCTGAGCTCCAGACGGGACTCGAATCCACAACCTTCCCTTCCAAGTACTAGCTGGACGCTCTAACCATTGAGCCACTAGAACTCAGATAGGATAGACCGAAGTCAACTCGTTTACGGGTATCTCGTTTCTTTCTTACTTTTGTTTAATTTATTCTGCAATTCTTTTACTTTCCTCTCTAATTTGGCGGCTACGTTTCTCAACCCTAAAAGAAATTCATTTGGAAGTTAAGAAAAAGAGTTTGGTATAATGGTTTAATGGTGATTGCAGTGGTGATGACTGATGATATCGTCAAGGTGTAGTTGTGGTGGTTATGATAGTGGTGATGGTGGTGGTAATGGTGGTGGTAAAGGTGGTGATGATGATGGTAGTGGTGATGGTAGTGGTGATGGTGGTGATGATGATGGTAGTGGTGATAGTAGTGGTGGTGATGGTGGTGATGTGATAATAGTGGTGATGGTAGTGGTGATAGTAGTGGTGATGGTAGTGGTGATGGTAGTGGTGATAGTAGTGGTGATGGTGGTGATGATGATGGTAGTGGTGATAGTAGTGGTGATGGTGATGGTGGTGATGTGATAATAGTGGTGATTGTAATGGTGATAATGGTGGTGGTAATGATGGTAGTAATGATTGTGGTGGTGGTGGTGGTGATAGTATTGGTGATAATGAAGCTAGGTAACAGTTCTGGTTACAGAAATGGTGCTTGCAATGGTAATTGGGTAATTGCAACAACAATGGTTGCACATAATAGCAATGGTGATACTAGTGGTGATGTCGTGCTAAAGGTTAATCGTAATAGTAATAGTAATGGTCAATATTAATGCCAATAATTAATGTAAAATCGAAAACCATAGCGACGGGAAACTTACTTTGAGTGACATTCGCTATTTGCCTTTCTTCTCGAGCCAACTCGTTTTGCACAACCTTATTCTAAAATAAAATAAACCAATAACGTAATAATTATTACATTCAGCACATACAAATTTGGAATGGTTAAATCTTCTCCAAAGTCATTAAAAAAGAAAGTAGTTAATATTGTTGTTAAGGTCATTGTGATACCATGGATCTTAAGCAAGCACAAAGCGAACGTCACGACGACGACCCAAATACAATAGTATTTTTCAACCAAAACAAAGCTTTGAATAATTTGCAGTCCCAAGACAAGTATTCCAAACACCGTCCTCGTTGCACATACAACATCAACTTTTCACGTTTACAAGACAACGTTGTTGCAAGGAACAGCAAAAGTTGTTAGTTTACTTAGGCCTTAATTAATCTATTATACGTCACTTTGTCGAAGCTTTGGCTGCCTTTTAAAGGTCCTACGAAATATATAAAGACATTTAAATGTCGTAACTTAATTGCCGTCGTCGTCGTGGCTTGCTTAAGGTCTCTATTTTATGTGACTTGTACCTGTCCTTTGCCAAGAGCGTTCCAGTTGGTTCCATTCGACAAGTAAAGTTGGGCGTTGTCTTTACGATAGGACAACAGACCTTCTACCAAGGGAAGGTTTTTCATAGCTGCTTTGTTGCTTACTTTGACAACCTACGATAGGATTAATAACCATAATTAATATAAAGATTGAATTGAGGGACGAATGAGACACGATAGGTAAATTACTTGTTAGTTCAAATATTTAGATTTCATCCTCCCCCGATAATTTGCATAAATTGGAAATCCCACAGCGACTATAGCAATATCTTTTTCTGAAAAATATTGCGTTGCAAGTTGCTGAGCCTTGTGTATCAGCGATTTTAGTATTAGTAATGGCTGTGGTGGTGGTAATGGTGGTGGTGGTAATGGCTGTGGTGGTGGTGGTTGTTAAAGTTTGATGATGGTAAATGGAGTCTCTCCACAATAGGGCATTATTCAAATCTGTAATTTTTGTACTCACGCCATCAATAATATTTGGTATTCCTTGTTGTTCACACGATCCCTTAAAGTGAGGTTGAAAAATAATTATTGCCAAATGTAATACAATTCGAACGTACAAAACCGTGATTAATTGAAATAAAGCAAAATATTTGACAAACCTTCTTAGCAATTCCAGTGCTGTCCTCAATGAAGTATGTTTCCAATTTTCCTTTTGTCTCTACCTTGAACTCCATGCACTTTTTCCATATGGGCGTTTCTGGGGTGAATGAGCGGATCCAAAACCAGGCATGAGATGTGTTCGTGACTGTTCCATTATTGATACTTTGACATCCTGGAGAGCAGAAATCGCCTCTCGCTCCTTTGGGACCAAAGCAAGCGCAACACTGATGTTTGTAAAGGAGAAGATATTGTCGTTGTTTAGTTTGGAGGGAGTCTCGGTAGAAAAGGATAGCGAAGGAAAAGAAAGGAAAGAAGGGATGATTGGGAAAAGAATAAGGTCGGGAAAGGTGAGGAAATGTTTGGAAAGAGAGGGAAGGTTAGGGAAGAGAGAGAATGTTAGGGAAGTGAGGGAAGGTCAGGGAAAGAGAGGGAAGGTCAGGGAAGGAGAGGGAAGTTCAGGGAAAGAGGGAAGGTCAGGGAAAGAGGGAAGGTCAGGGAAAGAGAGGGAAGGTCAGGGAAGGAGAGGGAAGTTCAGGGAAAGAGGGAAAGTCAGGGAAAGAGAGGGAAGGTCACGGAAAGAGAGGGAAGGTGAGGGAAGTGAGGGAAGGTCAGGGAAAGAGAGGGAAGGTCAGGGAAAGAGAGGGAAGGTCAGGGAAAGAGGGAAGGTCAGGGAAAGAGAGGGAAGGTCAGGGAAAGAGAGGGCAGGTCAAGGAAAGAGAGGGAAAGTCGGGGAAAGAGAGGGAAGGTCAGGGAAAGAGAGGGAAAGTCAGGGAAAGAGAAGGAAGGTTATTGGAAGAGAGGAAATGTTAAGGAAGAAAGGTTAGGAAAGTGAGGAAGTTCAGGGAAAAGGAGGGATGGTCAGGGAAAAGGAGGGATGGTCAGGGAAAGGGAGGAAAGGTCAGGGAAAGAGAGGGAAGGAGAGTTGACTAGAAGGAAAGTCGGGAATAGAAGAGGGTCAGGAAAAGATTGAAGACTGCGGGAAAGAGAAGAATGGAAGAGAGGGAAGAAGAGAGCTCAAGAAAAATTGAAAGAAGTGTGATACCTTTCCATGTTCACAACCAATGAACGCTGTTGAATGATAATCCACCCCAGATCTTGGCGAATTTGTACTATAACTATAAAGAAAAATTAAACCTGGATAATTATACCTTGAAGAATAAGAATAAAATCCATGCTAGCCTATATACAGTGCACTTTATTAAAAAGAAAGGGAGTAAAATACGAGCGTAAAAAACAAAAGAATTCTGGATAGATTTTTACCTGAACGCGCCATAATTATCGTAACGTGTCGCGTTCATTCCCGGGATTACTGCAAATCCATCTTTACATGGCTCCCGAAGACATTTGTTCATCATTTTCTGGAAATTACATTGAGATATAAATACCATGGAAATTACATTGAGGTATGGTGGTGGTGGTTGTGATGAACCGGTGATGGTGATGATGATGATGGGCATGGTGATGGTGATGGTAGTGATGATGATGGTGGTGCATGGTGGTGATGGTGGTGGTGCATGGTGGTGATGATGGTATAGTGATGGTACCGGTGTTGGTGATGATGGTGGTGGTGGTGATGGTGATGGTGGTAGTGCATGGTGGTGATGATGATATAGTGATGGTGTTGGTGATGATGATGGTGGTGGTGCATGATGGTGATGATGATGATGGCATAGTGATAGTGATGGTGGTGCATGGTGGTGATGGTGGTATAGTGATGGTACCGGTGTTGGTGATGATGATGGTGGTGGTGCATGGTGATGGTAATGGTGGTGGTAATGACAATGGTAATGGTAATGAAGATGGTGATGGTACTGGTAATGGTAATGAAAGTGGTGATGGTAATGTTTCACTTAATCATATTTCTTACCGAGCCAAGATTTGATGGATATGATGGTCCAAATTGTGAACATTGGAAGTTTTGTGAAACAATATTTCCAGTGAGGACGTCTTTGACATACTTAATGTTTCCCACGCCAGGGTAATGGCTGGTACAACCTTGGTCATTTATGAACAAGTCTGTTAGGCGACGTGGAGATGAAAAACTATAAAGCCTGTAAAATAAAGTATAGTTTAGTCAAACTTGGCCGATTTTTAAAAACGGGAAATGGGAGTCTGAAAAATCAGGATAATTTGGGGCCGAACATTAAAAACTGCCATTGTTAGTGTTGGTGTTGTTGTTGGTGGTGGTGGTGTTGTTAGTGGTAGTGTTGGTGTTGGTGGTGTTGTCGTTGTTGTTGGCGTTGATGGTGATGTTGCTGTTATTGTTAGTGGTGATGGTAGTCTTGTTGTGTTGTGTTGTGTTGTGTTGTGTTGTGTTGTGTTGTGTTGTGCTGTGCTGTGCTGTGCTGTGCTGTGCTGTGCTGTGCTGTGCTGTGCTGTGTTGTGTTGTGTTGTGTTGTGTTGTGTTGTGTTGTGTTGTGTTGTGTTGTGTTGTGTTGTGTTGTGTTGTTGCTGGTGGTGTTAGTGGTGGTTATGGTGGCCTCGATTTATAAAAAATGGTGTTAACTTATCCCTGACTTACCAGTCAGCTTTAGTATCCAGAGAACTATTTGTCGTTGAAATTTGAATTCTAAACTCAGAAATTAAGATATTCCCAAACGCACTCGACCAATGTGGGTTCTTATTGGGATACACTAGATTGTCGTTTGATGGTAAGATCCACGACACAGGACTGTTCTTATATCCAACCAACATAAATCCACCACCATCTGTGGTCACATCACACCAAACCTGGGAGAGAAAAACCAAAGCTATCTCGTTAACTTTTGTTTCAACCGATATTGTCCTCCCGTTTCCAAGGGCCCTTACCCTCAGAATTGCACTTTCGTCACCCAACATTTTTCCACAGGAATTGCGTTTAATCATATGATCATCTTCCGAGATTAGTTTTAATAGCGAAAATACTGACGGTTTGAGCGGAGCCTTTCATCACATTTCACTCTGATGGGCTCCAGAGTTGGAAAAAGTATTCAACCTTAATTCCTCCGGATGGGTTTTTAAGTTTAGATAACCTTCCTCAAAATTCTCGCTATATATTTTGAGGAAGGTTATCTAAACTTAAAAACCCATCCGGAGGAAGGTTGAATACTTTTTCCAACTCTTGGTTTTCTAGGTTTTCCTAGGAAAGCTTTGGCATACTACAATAGCTACTAATAACTGACCGCTGCTGACTGATAGCCTGCCAACTACCCTCGACTGCTGCGAAGATACAGACATCACAGCAGACATCAGCGTACATGTCTCACACATGTAACTGCTGCCACTGCCAGTGCTGCATAATTGTTGGTTAGCCAATGTTTTGCTGCAAATCGCATTTCTTCTCGACACCTTGCTTGATCAATTGTAACTTTCTCAGATTACCGAATGTGTTGTTTCACGTGTTTTCACTTTAAACCTTCCTCACTAAAGTAAACCTTCCTCCGGGTGGTACCCGCAGCTTTTTTCCAACTCTGAAGGGCTCCTCTGGAAACGTCAGTATTTCGCTCTTAAAACTATTTTCGGTAGCTTACCATCCTTTTTTTTCAAAATACCTTTGTCACTTTCTTTATCCCAGGCGTTTGGACCCAGTAAAATCCATCTTTGGCATTTTGGTTCATTTTAGCAATGTCAGCACAGTCCTTTGCAGGGTTAAATATTTCACCCAAAGACGAAGAACCTTGATAATATAATAACACTGGCATGTTTATACAAATATCTTGTATGTTACACCTGGTCTGCTGTGGTGTCAAGCGTCTGACTAATTTTCATAAATGATATGATAAGTTGTATGTATACACATGTAGTGTGCATGTGGTACGTTTGCGTGCTTGGTGTAATGTAGCAGACGTTTGGTGGACGTTCGTCAAGCTCAATTAGTCAGAAAATGTTTCTGAGCCACAGACCCTGTCTGTAATTTTCATAAAGTTACAGTTTCAATCCACGTCTCTTGATTAGAGTTTGACGTACTGTTCAGTTAATAAACGAGCAGGAGTGTTTTATCAGATATAAAGACACGAGGCGAAGCCGAGTGTTTTTATATCTGATAAAACACGAACTGCGAGTTTATTGAACGGCTTCAAAAACGAACCACTTGGTAAGGTCATTGGCGTAGTAAGTTTGAAAAATAACCTTGTCTAAGCCGAGAAAATCAAAGCTAAAGTTTATGTAAATAGCCCGGCGTATTTACTGTATAGCAAACTGAAAGCTTTACTGAAAATGGGACTGATAGACGGAGAAGGAGCATTTCGTTTTAAATATTTCTTACTGTCTAGTTGCCTCCAGATATATTGACCGTTGTGTTTTAGGCAAACGAGCACTCTTTCGTTGCCTTGTTTATCGTTGACAACCACTGTTTTTCTCGCTTGCCACGATCCACAATGGGCAGGGTTTTGTTGTTTTGCAGTACTGATCACCCTTGCCTAGATGGTAAAATTAAGAATGAAATGAAATCACATGCATGTATGTACGCCTATCAAATATAATAAAACCTTCTTTTGGTGTATAGCTGCGATATTTCTATGTGGTATACTGTTGAAGTGTTGTGGTTTATTTGAGAACCATCCACAAAAAAAAACATCCGCAAAAGTTATGACAAAAATCGAGTTTCAGTGAAAGTATATGCACGCTGACTGAAGTTTTAACTTTATACTTTATCCTAGTTGTCACGGCTAATACGGCATATCAAATAATCGGTGATACAGGACGTATTCAGGGTATCAACTTTAAAAGTGCAATTAATATATTTATTTTATTTCAATACTTTGGCCTAAATGATCCATCAGAGCTGTATTTTCATTCTAGCCAGACATCCTTGATTTGGCATTTTCGCGACTAGTCCCGGTTTGGTTTTAAAATGTATATTTATTTACACACTGGAAATTTTCCTTCACCAAAAATCTACAGGACACATATTTTTACCTCATTAGTTTGATTTTTAGAATGCTTTTTACTGTGCATGTCTTTAAGAAGCAGGTTAGAAAAAAAAGCCAATTCTAATATATGTATATATAAAACAATTCAAATAATCAAACTTCTACGATAAGATCTTTAAGATCTTGAAATGAAATTTCAAAGTCCAGCGCGTGATTGGAGACCATGTTATTATTGAATAGTTACATGAGCTCTGGGTTATGTCCAGTGGCTAATATGTTGTTGGTAAGGTTACCATTTCTAAATACAATTAAATAAACTCAAATTATAATTGTTGATTACTTATAATAGAGAGATGATAACACTTCACGAATTCAAAATTGGAACTTTGAATCATTTAACGAGTAAAAATACTTGCTTTTGTTTACATCTACCTTGTTTAATTTGTACGTTTTATTCAGGGTTTATCGGACGATACAGCACCATACAATAATGATGGTCAATATACATTTATATTGTATTATATACCATATGCAAAACAGCACCAGTATTGGTCGTTAGTAGTATATATCTGCTTCAACTTACGTTACTAGGCAGGACTAGAGTTAACAGAAAAATTCCAAACAGCTTCATTCTTGTATTTTCAGTGTTTCTTCTCTGAAAGTCAGAGTTACCTGCAAAGAGATGCATATGTTTAGCTTTCTTGTTTAGTCACTAGCGACGCTCTTGCAGATTGTACTTAAATTGGATAAAATAAACACACCACTCCTTAATATGCAGTAGGCTAGCTTATCAAGCAGAGCGTCTCACTGGTATTCCGAAACTGCGTTTTCAAATCCCGCTCAACTAGCCAACTTTAAGAGATTTTCTCTTTTTCTCTCAATTCTTGCATGAGGTTTACTCCTACAAAAAGTATATATTTTTGTATATAGTATACCCAGATTACCGCAGTGCTCAAACGCTGACCCTGTGTTTGGTATCTACTTGCGTGTGATAATATTTACGTGTAAAATTAAATTATGAACAGTTCTCAAAAAGAAATATGGGATTTTAAAGAATCTCTCGCAATTCGAAAAGTGATTACAGCGTGTCGTGAAACTGCAGTAAACGAGCAAATCTATACACAGCTTTTTCTCTTATTATAAAGATCTAAAAAGATTTGTTAGTTTACCCATTCTTGCTGGTAAGATTGTCTGGCATTAAGCCAAAGCAGTTAGCAGAGGGCTACTCTATTCTAAAATGGGTCAAAGATGTTTCTCTGTACTGTATTAGTACGTACAATATGTACTGGATAACAGCATGCATTCATCTGATGTCGATAATTCACTCCTGTCTGAGGGTTTCCCCAGAGATGAATAAAATCGTCTGATGTGAACCAGAATAAGTGCCAAAGACCATGCGTTTGGAAAGGAAATGGTATAATAACATTGATAACATAGTTTCTGCATGTTCACAAGCTCAAATGAAAGTCACCATGCATATGGTATATATATATAAATATATACTTACATTTACTCCTCTCTGCAATTAATTATCCACCTTGCCAAGACTGATATTCGAGCGAATCTAGCGCAGTTCTCGAGCAGTGATCATGTTCTAATGTTATGAAGTGAGGATTCCAATGCACTCTACTTAATATATATACTCAACACAGCGTCCCAAAATTGCTTTTCTACCATATATGCTAAACTGGTGACCATACGCCCACGGCATACACGCCCAGCAATCACCATCGAAACACAACTTGTTATTAAAGAGGGAACAAACTAAAGTGGTGCGTAGGCAGTCGGTTTGGATGAACTGGCAATTTTTAGTAACAGAATACTGACGTTTTGAGCGGCGCCTTTTTCAGAGAAAAACCAGTAAAAGAGTTCCACTTGAAACGTCAGTTTTTCTTTGCTAAAAGTCTAGCCACTTTACGGCCGCCTTTTTTGTTTTGTTTTTAGATTAGCAAACAACAGATTCCCAGGGTTGTGGTGCAATTCTTGCAAGCAGTATAGGTCCAAAATTGTATTTTAATTTGTAATATATCTCTCGGTCGGGTATCACAGTTTCACTTGATGCAATAATTCATTAATTGACGTTATAAGAAAAGATGCGTGTATATATTTGTTCGGATATGAGAATTAAGTGTAAATGTTCTTCGAGCCATTTTACTCCAAAACAAATCCGGAGTTCCCAAGCGGGACTTGAACACATAACTTTCTGATCGCCAGTGAGACGCTCTAACCCTGGGACTCAGGTGCTTTAATAATTATATACTGGTATATGTGCAAGTATTATGGTAATCGGTCGTATTGGCCAAAGAGAAGAGGTATATGCTAGCATACGAGAAATATGCCAGTGTAAATGATTTTCTAGCTATATCACTCTTTTATCTAATTCATGTATTATACAGAACTTCGCAATTAATTTAACTAAATGTACTTAATTAGACGTACTTATGTATTTCCATTTCAAAATCATCGTCAGGGAAACACAAAAAGAATTGTTTTCCAGTAGGGGATATACCAAACGTGTGCGAGTCCAAATCCTGCTCGAAGGAACATTTTTTCGGTTGACTTTCATGACAGGGTCAGAAAATCGTGAAAATTTTCACTTCGAATTGATTTTTCTCTAAGAATGATTCTGAAATGGTCATATCTAATTAACAAAATATTTTGTACGTTGATAATGAGACGACCATGGGTAGTCGGTCACTGCTGATCATATAACAAAAATTTAAACAGCCATCCCACATGATGCTGAGGCTAAATTTCTACATAATGATTCATAGATTTATCTCTGGGTTTGTCAATAAATGTATAACAATGCGATAACGATAATACTACTAAAAATAAAATTAATTTTTGTTTACAGCAACGGGAACCTTGTTGTTCTCATATATTAATATTGTGTCACATACATGAAATAATTTAGCAATACTAATAAAAAAAACTCGGCCTTTATTATAGAGTTTGGAAATGCGATCGCATGCTTTAGATTTTAGTCAAATTAGAAATAGTTTTATATAAGTGGTAGCGGCACGTGTGTTGTTAGTGCACTGCCTCTGACCTGCATCGTGGGGGGTTAGTCCACTTATTGGGCGGGGTTAGTACTTAGATGGGTGATCGCCTGTCCGAGCTTGGGACTCATGTGAGCTAGAGTTGTTTGTTCTCTCCTGTGCTTCGAGTTTTTGGTTTTTTTCAAGGTTCTCTGGTTTTCCTCTTCGCCGCGAAACCAACTTTAGCTGTAGACAGACCCTTACGGTCAGCTAGAAGATTAGACAAAATTGATGATCAGATCGTACCATTATTATTGTCTTTATCATCGTCGTTGTCATCATCATCATTATCGTCATTACTATCATAATACCATGATCGCCTCGGATTATTTTGTTCTCCGAGAGAATGTAAACCTCGTATTTCCCTCATCGCTCATGCAAGAGGGAAATTTATCCTTTGTCTTCTAATTTTCCCGTGCATGTTGATGAGAAAAAATTAGAAGACAAAGAAATCCTTTGTCTTCTTCTAAATTTCCCGCTTGCATATATTTTCCCTCATCAACATGCACGGGAAAATTAGATGCAACTTCTCTGATCAACCGTGTAAATTTTCTGTCGGTAAGATTCTCAAAGTTTCCCTCGGCGATCATAATATTACAAACTAATACCATGACTTTTTTGGAAATTAGCGATTAAATTTCCCCTTTGCCTCGGCAATGCGGGAAATTTAATCGCTAATTTCCCTCAAGTCATGTTTATTACTTATAATTATCCATCATTATCGTCAGTATCATCATTACCATTATCACTACCATCATTGTCACCATCATTATCACCATCATCACCATCATTATCAAGAACATCACCATCATCATCACCATCATCACCAACATTATCTTCATCAACATCATTATCATCATCAACAACTTTATAATCATCATCCTTATATAATCATAGTTATCACTGTATCATCAACATTAGTCAACGCAGTGAATTAAATTTCTTATTTGGCACTGAATCTCTTGACTACTAAAGAATGGCTCATGCGATCTTAGGTATCAAAGTTTTACTTTCGAAAATCTGAACATGTAAGTTTAGCAACAATGCAAGTTTTGACTCGGATAGTGCGATCTTAATAAGGATAATAAAAAGTTAAAAAACTTGTGTCAATCTTAAGTATGCTTATGTTATAAGTGAGCTACTTATCAGTAAGAATTTTAGTTACATCTAGATCGTAAATATAAGCCGAGGGTTCTAACTAGGGATCTAAGGGGGTGGAGAAGCTTGCTGTCCTCAACAATCCTGCTTCTGACACATGAAGCGTTGTCATCACGACAGTGTATAAATACCTGATAAAAGAATACACATGACAATATCTCAATTTTTTGGTGAAAATACACCAGATTGGCCCGTATTTATTTTTAATCAATCTCTGTTCTCCCTCTGGACACGGATAACTCTGTGTCTTCTTAAGTATAGAGTACTTAATATACTTTTTTCTCAGTTAAAGTGCCTATGTCATCCTCAGGGACGTTTTTTTCAGGGACATATTTATACTAATTGGAACATTCTGAGAAGATTTGTAATATATCTTCTCAGGCGAAAATTTCATCTTCATGGACTTTTTTGCCGTTAAAGTTGACGGAAGTGACGTCGAAAGCACTTGAAAACCACTTTACAGATTCTTCTTTTGACGTCACTTCCGTCAACTTTAACGGCAAAAAAATCCATGAAGATGCAATTTTAGGAAACGAAGAGATATTACAAATCTTCTCAAAAGGTTCCACATATCCTAAATTTGTAAAATCCCCAACCATGATATAGGCACTTTAAAGAGCTTCTATGAATGGCAAAACCCTGATCAACAAAACGCTTTAACCACAGACATTATGCAGACCAGACATTGAATAGAACATTCTTGGATAGACTTGCTTCAAGTCCGCATTGCCTCCCGCTGGCCTGCCTCTCGCGAGGGGGCGAGCGAGAAGAGGCGGCTGTTTTCTCAGGCTAGCCTCTCGCCCACCAGAAAAAAAGAGAGGCGAACTCGGAGCAGGTCTAATTCTTGGACAGCTCTTCCGCTCTTCGTATCTGCACAGCCGGAGTTTCTTGAAAACATCTCTTGCGTTCGAAGCGGCCAGTTTCTTCCTATGTCAGGATAAGGGTTTGCTGCAATCTTAAAGGAGCTTACGCCAAATTCACGACATCTTTCATGGTTGGATTTCGGCTCCATTTTCCGTACCCAGGTAAAATTGATCTGTGGTGAATCACATCTCGAAGAACGCTCCTCTGAAAAACAGAAAATGTTCGTTTAGTTTCAATGAAAAAATAACGGGTCCCGTCACAATGACGAAGACACTAGATCGGAGTGTCGAAACGTTGGGTCATGAACAGCATGCAAGTTTAGCGTCAACAAACCTTAAATTTTATCCATTCCTTTTGTTTCTGTTGTTCAATGTACTGTTTCTGAAGTTCTTCCTGAGAAAGAACAAAGAAAAGTAAATGGATTATTATTTTACGGATGTATTGAGCTACTGTAAGGACCTGACTGATTTTAATGGCTAGTCTATTCAGGAATGGAAAATAAATTTAAACATGGTGTGTTCACAAATCTATTTCGAATTATACAATTATTATAACCTTCCAAAAATTGAATATTTCTTCATTGGATGACGTCGTGGTGACGTCATGGTGACGTCACCACAACACGTCATCATAAAATAAAACTTGGCTCCACCATTGGCTTTACCTCGCTCATGTTGTTGTCAATCGCTTCGTAGCACTGGGACAACAGACACTTTGTAACCTCGTCCACTTCTAAGATATCAGGAAAGATAAAACAAAGTCCAGTGTGTTAAAACATAGTAAATATAACAGTATGGTTAGGATATTTAAAAAAATAGAATAATGCAATATTCCGCACAACAAACATGGTAAACACAATGCATGGAAAGAGCAGCGTGGAATTCAGAGAAAGGAACGGAAACAGATTGTAAACTGCAGAGAATGAAAGCAATGTAATAGAATTTGATTTAACTTTTTGCCCCCGGAGTTAGCGTGAGCCTCAGTAACTCAATGGTTATCCAGAGCGTGTGACTAGTTCTCACAAGGTTGCAGGCAGGTTCAATCTTTTGATTTTAGTGGTCAGACATGGCGAAATGCTCCAATTGAACGTGAGTACCATGATGTCATGATGTGTGTGTGTGTTGATTTTACGGAGGGAGGAAAACCGGAGAACCCGGCGAAAAACCCTCGAAGCACAGGGGAGATCCACTACAACTCTACTCACACGAGTTCAAAGCTCGACAACGGGGTCATTCCCAAGCGGTCACCCATCCAAGTACTAACCCTGTCTATCCGAGCTTAACTTTTGGTGAGAGGCAGCGCGCTAACAGCACACGCCACCCGTGCTCCCCTGTCTGGGGACTCGTGATTTTTCCCGAGTACTTACAGCTGGGGTAGTACAGTTGAAAATTTTGACAAAATCGTACCGTTGAAGTCGTGTTCTGAAATAACTCCCAGATGAACGTTACTTGCGGTCACTATAGAGTAAGCTATTGGCTGGTCTCGTAAAACTGTACATTCTCCAAACGAATCACCAGGCTCTAATTTACCAACAGTCACTTGCTTTTGATGTCGAGCCTAAGCAATAAAAATAATGTAAAGTGTTAGAAAGATAGGTGGGTGATGATGATGGTGAAGGTGGTGATGATGATGATGGTGGTGGGTGGTGATGTGTGATGGTAATCATGATGGGATGCTGTTGGTGGTAATGATGGTGGTGGTGGTGGTAATTAATGGAGATGGTGGTGGTGACGTGTGGTGGTAATCATCATGGGATGCTGTTGGTGGTGATGATGGTGATGGTGGATGATGATGGTGGCTGGTGGTGATGGTAATGATGGTGGTGGTGGTGATGTGTGGTGGTAATCATCATGGGATGCTGTTGGTGGTAATGGTGATGATGATGATGGATGATGATGGTGGGTGGTGGTGATGATGGTGGTGGTAATGATGATGGTGGTGGTGATGGTGGTGGTGGTGATGATGGTTGTGGTGATGGTGGTGGTGATAATGATGATGGTGGTGGTGATTATGATACTGGTGGCTGTGATGACAAACACCTTTGTTCCATCTCGGTGTGTTTTTGCAACGTCAATACTTCGTTTAAGAAGACAAGTGCCTTCACTGATGAATCCAATTACTTGGCAAGATTCACCTTCATTCACCAAAACTAGAAATAAAACGAAAATTTTATACCAATGATTGCAATAACTTGATACACATGACCGTGTTTTACAAGTGTTGCCATATATACCTTCACCAGCGTGGAAAGCCTTCCATCTAATGAGATTGACCACTTTATTCAGAGCAACTTTTGGCCAGTTTTCAAAAAGTCGGCATGACTGAATGAGGTCTAATTTTTGACTTGTTTCCTTGCCATCCACCAGCTAATAAAGACAATTAGGTCAAATAATCATGTTGTTGGTGACATTTGGTGATGATGGTGATAATCATGATCCTTGTGGTGGTGATGCATGACAATAGTGGTGATCATAATGATGATGGTGGTGATGATGGTGGTGATGGCAGTGGTGATGCATGATGACAGTATTGGTGGTGGTAGTGGTAGTGGTTATGGTGGTGGTGGTGGTGATGATGATGGTGGTGATGGTGGTGATCATGATGGTGATTGGTGGTGATGATGGTGGTTGGTGGTGGTGATGATGATGATGGTCATTGATGGTGGTGATGATGATGGTGGTAGTGGTGATGATCGTAATGATGGTGATGATGATGTCTGCAGTTACCTGTCTAATTTTCTCAAAATCTCTTGCAGAAATTTTCAGAAACTCGCATGGTCCTAATGTCACAACTGAGGTAATTCTAAAGAACAAATACCCAAAAACATCACCAATTACGATAAAGTAACTAATTGCAATGCTTGAAAAACTACTTTTGTATGTCATATATGTACAATACTGTACCTGGATGTTCCATGTGAATTGTCTACTGGATGTTTAGCATCATCAGTTATTGTTCCAAAACACTGTCCAGCCACTAGCTAACAAAAAAGTATATGTATGGTATGTTAAAAAAGATAAAATTCTCAAATTGGAAATCATTTCCCATTAGAATATTTCATACTTTAATAAAGTTGCCAATTGATTGATTGGTTGGATGATTGACTGACTGATTGATTGATTGTTGACTGATTGATTGATTGACTGATTGATTGTTGACTGATTGATTGATTGTTGATTGACTGATTAATTGACTGATTGATTGACTGATTGATTGATTGATTGACTGATTGGTTGACTGATTGGTTGACTGATTGGTTGACTGATTGGTTGACTGATTGGTTGATTGACTCATTGATTGATGGACTGACAGATTGACTGACTGATTAACTGATTGATTCATTGATTGATTGATTGATTGAATAATTGACTGATTGATTGAATGATTGATTGATTGACTGATTGATTGACTGATTGGTTGATTGATTGATTAATAGATTGACTGATTGATTGACTGATTGTTTGATTGATTGATTGATTGATTGACTGATTAATTGACTGATTAATTGACTGATTGATTGATTGATTGATTGACTGACTGACTGATTGGTTGACTGATTGGTTGATTGACTCATTGATTGATTGACTGATTGATTGATGGACTGACAGATTGACTGACTGATTGATTCATTGATTGAATAATTGACTGATTGATTGATGATTGATTGACCAATTGGTTGATTGATTGATTAATAGATTGACTGATTGATTGACTGATTGATTGATTGACTGTTTGATTGATTGATTGATTGATTGATTGACTGTTTGGTTGACTGATTGATTGATTGATTGATTGATTGACTGACTGACTAACTAACTAATTGATTGATCAATTGATTGATTGACTGACTGACTAACTAACTAACTAATTGATTGATTGATTGATTGATTGACTAATTAATTGATTATTCAGTCTTCATGGGAATACCTTTTCAATCTCTCTCATTTCTGTTTCACTTTGTTTTCTTGGCAAAGATAAACGTTTTCCCCTCGGTATCACATGAACTAGTCACATGAAGGTACTTGTCATTCAGTGGTGCCACACTTCCTCTTAATATAAGATAGACTTCATTGTTGCCAAAAACTAAAAGAAGGACCAAATTAACACTATTGTCAAACTGCTGCCAGGCTGCAGCTAGTGACAGCACAACATTGTTTACAATTGATTGACAGCACAACATTGCTAACATCTGTTGACTATTTTGGAGTTGGGTGTACATTTTTTGCAAGTACAGTACTACAATATCTGCCATTTGCTCCATTTACCAGTGTAGTCAGCTTCGTTCCATTTCTCCAGTTGAACAACAGAAGAAAGTTCTCGTAAGAGCTCTGCAGGAATTTTCTCTGTAAGCTCAGGGAAGTACTGAAGGTGGTGAAAAATGACTTCTTGTTCACTTCGTTTACGTTCAAATGGTCTGGAAATAAAACACAAGTCCTTGGTTAAAAAAATTAACAAAAACAAATTATACCATTCAGGATATTTGTATGCATGTTGATCACCATACTGGAATGCCTATGATTCTGCATACTTTAAAAAATTTTAAATTACAACTGTACTTACAATCTTCTTAAAAGTTTTCTTAAAGACTGGATTCTAGCATTAAGAAGGCCTTCCTTTGTCTGAGTAATGTGTTGTTTGTGTAGAAAAGCAAGATGATCTCGAATATTGTGGCTAACTGAGTAACTATGATTTGAGCAGTAATGTGGCTGACGGTGACCTGTTCAGAAATTAACCCAAAACAAATTATGGTACTGACAGTAGTAACAATCTAATTATAAACAAGTGATATTGGGCATTTCACTCGATTACATAGCATGTTCTTAGGATTTTGGGTGAAGGAAAATTCGAGTGTAGAATATATAGTTTAAAGACAGTTTTTGCTAGTTATGCCAGATGATTTTACTCGTCCCAGCAACAATCCAGCAATGGGAAAGGACTTAAAACCTTTGAGGGTTAAGTACTCTGGCTAATACGCAGCATTTTTCCCCCTCAACTGGTTACCATACAGTAATACATGTATTTGCCAGATATTTTGGGTAATTTCTGACAAATGAATGATTTAAATACCGGTAATACGAAGATATATTTACCAAATGGAATATTAGTATCAGGATCTTGTGAATTAGTTTGATTGTTTTGAGTAGAATTATTATCCAGCTTTCTAAAATATATTTACACAACAGAAAAAGATCAGGGTTTTAATATCACTGTTAACTTTATACGGACCATAATTATAAAAATCAAGAGCAGTACTTAGATCAAGGGACATGCTGTTTGTAAAAAAATATAAACATAATTTAACAATAAAATTTATAGTATATTTTTTAAAAAAGATAAAAAATAAGTAAAATTATACCTTGTGATTGCAACAGTTGGCTTCAGAATTGGAAGTTTGTCATCAGAAGAGTGAAATATTTTTGAACAGTTTTTCATAAATACATCATGCGCTTCTTTAGTTGAATCCCTCTTTCTGTTTTATTAAAACAAAACAAAAATATTGAACAATTGATGTGACATCAGTCATTCAATAATTAAGAAACTGATGTTGACCAGTACTGTAATAATGTACCAAAAGCTGACATTACTGATTTTCAGTATAAGCAAAGCAGATAATTTTCAGCCATTTTATTTAGTGAATGTTATCTGCCTCAGCCTTTAATTTTGTCTTTCGATTGACAGTACATAAGGCCCATCATGCACTGTTTTGTCAAAACGATCTATATTTTTAATGAGACCTTTCGGCACATAAAGTGTGCGCATAGATAATGCATTGAGAGATTTGATTGGCTATTGCAAAACTTCGGACATGTAGGACATCCAAAACTTCAAATAACTTTGGACATTAGTGAATCAGATCAGATGATCCATTCAGTTCATGTGGAGAGGTCTATTCTATTTTATAACTGAATATAAAACAGCTAGTACGTACATAGTATAACTATAAGTTATATAACAGTATACGCAGTATCTGTATGAGAATTACAATTTGTTTTATTAATGTACCTATTTCCAAGACCATCAATTGAACATAATTGTTTCAAAGCTGAGTAACTGATGTTGGGTTTTCCAAGAAGAATCGGCACTACGAAACAAAATATAAATAAACAATATAAATATAACTAAAATATTAAAAAAATAAACATACAATTATATACTGTATAAATATTCTATTAATTTGAAAGGATGGAATAACTAAATAATCAGTCCCCCCAAAAATATGTATTAATAAGTGTTGAAGTTAGCCTTAAATAACACACAATATATCAAACGATCATTACATTGTTTTATATAATTACAAGAATAAATATAAATCGTAGATTGAACGTATGCTTACACTGATGTGAAATGTTTGTATTTTCCAAGCTGAATTTGGAACTCCAGCCGTTCACAGGTTTAGCTCTTGCCCTCTCCAAGGCCATTTGGTTACGATAAAATCATTTAACAGGACTTCTTAGGGATATATTTTAGCAGAAAACTAAGTTTTTGTGTTAAAAAAATGGCATTGTTTATCATTTGTGAAGAACAACGTTGCCACGGCTTCAAAATTTGATCTCCCCCCCTGAAAAACAAAGATGGCGGACGAAGCTTGCCAGAAGTGTTTGAAGAAGAAAAGTGTTTTTGTTTGACGTTTTACGCCATGGAAAACAACGAAACTGATCAAAAAGAAGCATCTGATTTAGAGGAAGCTAAGGTAGATTTATTTCAGTGGTTATAGTGGTATAATTTATAAATATTTTGTGTTTTTCTGAGTTTGGCATTCCATTCCATTTAATTTCCTTGTAGAAATGTGTGGATGAGCTTTATGATCTACGAGATCATTACTTTGAGAATAATGGAGTAGAAAAAGCCACTGAGAAGACACGAGAGGTTGGGGAAAAGATGCTAGAAGTCAAGGAGCAGCTTGACAAACTTCTTGGTTGGTTTTCAATAATTTAATTAATTAGATATTTTATATTTATTGTGTACAGTATAATGAGTATATGTTATAATATTTCATATATATACATATTTAATAATAGCTAGAAAAAAAGTATAAAAGGGTATCTAGGACAGGATTGGGATGGGTCAGAGTTGGTAGCATTAGAGTCACCCCCCTGGATATGTTGGGGATTAGGTAGGAAGAGCGTCTGCAGGCAACCCCCCTGTACAGTACTCCACATATTTCCCTAACTTGTCCAAAGTTACTAGGAGCCCCTCCCCCCCTAATACAGTGGAATCTTGTTAATACATTCAACAATTGTTGGGCTAAAAAATGTGGTTGTAATAATGGGGTGGTTGTATAGTAACAGGGCCGGTATTACACTGACTATGTAGAATCATTGTATTCAAGCCAGAAAAAAAGTGGTTGTAATAACGAGGTGGTTATATTAATGGGTTATATAAATATAACAATAAAAATGGTGGTTATATAAATACACTCTATTATTATGACTTGATGCACTGAAGTGCCTGCATGGGCTCAACTTGGCAGTGACTGAAAACTGGAGTGAGTGGTTCTGATTTCTGGTTAGGAGTTGAGTGGGTTGACTAAACACTAAGTGACCCAACTTGTCACTTTATGCTTAAATAAATAATTGAGTATAGACTTGTTACTAATGACTTAAATAGTTATACTGTATAATTATATAATGTATTACGTACAACACTAGCCTATATTGTACATTTTTAATTTCTTAATGTTTTAGGTATGTGTCATAAGAAGACTCATTATTTTTATCTTCTTGGAAAGACATTGAATGTTTTACCAACGTATGATCCTCAAGCACAAGAAGCATTGTCTCGTGCTGTCAAATTAGATCCATTGCTCGTTGATGCTTGGAATTCTCTTGGCGATTGTTTATGGAAGAAAGGAGATATCGAAGCTGCTAAGAACTGCTTTACTGGAGCTTTAGAACATGTATGAAAAACTGAATTATGCATGCATGCATTTTGCTGGTGTTAAAGTCATGTTTGAAGTTTGACCTTGTCAAATATGAATGTCCAGTAATTTATTGATATTTTATGCAATTACTTGTTTGCAGTCCAAGAACAAGATGTCATTACGAAACCTTTCAATGGTTCTCCGTCAGATTGGAAAAGGTACAATTTGGGTCTCAGTGGCAACCCAGGAGAGTTAGAGAAAATATAGATGACTGTACTGTACTGTACTGTCAGTACTATAATTTTATACAGTACAGTACAGTGTAGTACAGTACAGTACATTACAGTACAGTACAGTACAGTACAGCACAGTACAGTACAGTGTAGTACAGTACAATACAGCTATAGCACAGTGCAGTACAGCACAGTACAGTACAGTACAGTACAGTACAGTACAGTACAGTACAGTACAGTACAGTACAGTACAGTACAGTACAGTACAGTACAGTACAGTACAGTACAGTACAGTACAGTACAGTACAGTACAGTACAGTACAGTACAGTACAGTACAGTACAGTACAGTACAGTACAGTACAGTACAGTACAGTACAGTACAGTACAGTATAGTATAGTATAGTATAGTATAGTATAGTATAGTATAATATTTACAGGTGCAGTACAGTAAACAGTATACAGTACAGTGCAGTAAACAGTACAGTACAGTATTGTACTATTTACTACTGTAATACTGTACAGTACATACTTATTAATAATAAGTATATTATTATTGTGTTTATGATTTTAGATCCACAGCAGAAAGTTGACAACATCAAACTTAGTGTTGAGAAGGCAAAGGAAGCTGTTGCATTAGATCTAGCTGATGGCGTGTCTTGGTGTAAGTTAACTGAACACAATCTTTCTCTAAATATTATAATCCCTCACGCAGGATGTGAAACTTCAAGTAAAGATAATTAGATCCTATCAGAAATTTCTGAGCTTTTATTTCATGATTTCTATTGTAGACATCTTGGGCAATGCATATCTCTCTCTGTTTTTCATTGGCTCTCAATCACCTTCATTACTAAAACAGTGTTTAGCCTCATATGCTCGAGCAGTAAGTACACTATACTAAATATTAGATGTTTTGCTTAAACAACAGCAAAATAAAATTTTTATTTTTTTTAAAGTTTAAAAAATGCCAAATTTATTCAAAATATAATTCTATTTTCTAGGAAAAAGATCCAGTAGCTGCTAGCAATCCAGACTTGCATTTTAATCGTGCAATGGTTTGTTGATGATTTGAATTTTATGTGATTTTATATTTTGCACAGACTTTGCAAAATGTGTTTAACGAAGAAATGCAATCATTACAGGAGTTATGCATTGTGCGATCATAATAGGATTTCTATTACATGTATATGATGGCATTTTGATTTTAATGTTGTTAATGGTGGTGGTGGTGATGTTGGTGGTGGTGGTGGTGTTGGTGGTGGTGGTGTTGGTGGTGGTGGTGGTGGTGTTGGTGGTGGTGGTGGTGGTGGTGGTGGTGGTGGTGTTGGTGGTGGTGGTGGTGGTGTTGGTGGTGGTGTTGGTGGTGTTGGTGGTGGTGGTGATGGTGGTGGTGGTGGTGTTGGTGGTGGTGGTGGTGGTGTTGGTGGTGGTGTTGGTGGTGGTGGTGGTGGTGGTGGTGGTGGTGGTGGTGGTGGTGGTGGTGGTGGTAATAGTGATGATGGTGGTGGAATTGTTGGTAGTGTTGTTGTTGTTGATGGTGGTGGTACTCGTAGTCTATAGCTACTACGTCGATTACAGGACTGGTAATGACCACCAGTTGGCCCAGCCAAGCAGTCTGAATGCACCATTCCAATGATCCCACGGAAGTAGTACATACAATACCACAAAAGAACACCTCGCTGTACAGTTATTTTTACATGCTTACTAAGTCTCAGTATTGTCCAAACAGGTTTACAGATACCAAGAGGAGTATCAGCTTTGTCTTGAAGGTTTTAAGAAGGCTTCACTTTATGATCCTGGCTGGGACGAGGCCATCAAACTTCAAGACAAACTCGTCAAATATCTTCAAAATATTTCTGAACTTATTAATAACAAAGTAAGAAAACGCAGCACTTTAATACTGTCCCAATTTTCATTAGTGTATTATTTTTTATTATTATTATATATTTTTTTATTATTTATACAATATTTTGGTTACGACGATTGCTCCAAAAGCTATATGGCTTATCGAGGGAGCTTTCGCCATTTTACAAATTTTTAACATGAGCAAGCGGACAAGATGACAACAAAGCGCAAAGATGGACCAATGCAATTAATTAGTAAAACGATGCGAATCAATTATAAAATTTTGGACACTTAATACAAACTGCATATTAACGTGAAAAGGAACTGCATCAAATGGCAAACCATGTAGGAGCCAAAAAAGACGAGTCCGTTTCGAGGCATTAGACCATCTTGCACCAATTAAATGAGCAGCAGAGGCAAGCAAGTCCACACGAGGAGCAGCATATCGGTCACATTCAAAAAAGAAATGAGCCGCGGTTTCCTTCGGAAAACCACACGCACAAGAAGGGGAAGATACACAATTCTTTAAATACAAATCATTATTTAAAGTGCTATTTGCTAGTCTTATTTTTTACGGGGAGCGGAAAGATTGTGGTCAGTCTCTCAAGAAGATCACTTAAAGCGACTATATTTATTGGGGGTTACATGCATATGACAGTATTTAGATACTGATAATCCAGTGGCCCTCACCCCTTCATGGAACTAGTTCGTAGAATTAAGCCCGCACAGACGACCAAGTTTTTCTTGACAAGTTCCTTGGTAACTTTCCTTGCTCGTGTGTACGATGAACACGTTTTTTTCAAACACTTTTCCTTGACAAGTTATAATTGCTCGTGTGTACGGTTGGACAAGTTTTCCTTGACATGCAGTAATGATCGCGTAATAAGCTTCGGAGATGAGTTGTCAAGTTTTCCTTGACGACTATATACACGCGAACAAATTTCCTTGTTCAAAAGCTGGTCATTGGCATGACCAGCTTTTGAACAAGGCTCCTTGTCAAGGAAAAACTTGTCAAAGAAAACTTGGTCGTCTGTGCCGGGCTTTAACTGGGGGAACTATGGTGAAAAACCCTCGAAGCATAGGAGAGAACCAACAACTCTACTCACGTGAAGCTAAGATGGTCACTGAGTACTAAAACCCAATTCAACAGACTTAACTTCATGCAGTGGTGAGACGTCAGCGCGCTAACAGCTTGTGCTACCATGAATATATATTTATTTAAGCTTTTTCCTTACTTAAGTATAGTTGTAGTATAGTTGACATCTTGCACTGTTGTGCCGTCGTCTAGGGTAAACTGAAACCCAAGAGACTTCATTTGATGATGAGTTCTTTGAAAGAACAAGATCTGGGTCCTTACAGTGGTGGACAATACACGAGTCACTTTGGCAAGACCATCAGCTTAGAGCAGAGTGAGTTGAAGAACTTGGTTATTGGGTTGAATGCGAACAAGGTGGTTGCTGGAAAAGTTGTTGGAATCGTTGCTTATGATGAGCCAGTACCGTTGTGAGTATCAGTTCTGTGTATCTGTGTTGAGCTGAAATATTATACTTAAGTTAGTTCCCGAGACGGAGGAAACTAAGCTAGTTAGTTCATTCATGGTGTACATATCCGTCGTTTTAACAAAAAGTAGTATTCTATACGTACTATTTACAGAATGAGTGGCCGTTCTGTATCGGGGTATTCTGTAAATTACTTCAGCTAAAACGATCTATTTGGTAAGTTCATTGGCGTAGTAATTTTTCTAAAAAAAACGTTGTCTAAGTCGAGAAAATCAAAGCTAAAGTTTATGTAAATCAAGAGGAATCCATATCACATTTATAGACCCTCACCAAAATGGCTTCAAAAACGACCCATTTGGTAAGTTCATTGGCGTAGTAAGTTTGAAAAATAACCTTATCTAAGTCCAGAAAATCAAAGCTAAAGTTTATGTAAATCAGGAGGTTTCTTTATCATCCCAGGGTTCATTTTTGAAATTTTATACAAAATTAGGCTTCCCATGGCTTTTGAGGCAGCACTTCCCTTGCGATAGTAACTTCTAGTTTTAAAACAGTGTAGTTATAGTAGGTCATTTAATATGTAAGGTAACTAACCTATACTTAATCGTAATCTTACGTGAATTTTGTTGTTCATTTGTCACTAGTACATTTTGCATGGTTGACAGTCAAGGCACCTGTTTTCCAGTCACAGTTTACAATTTAAGAGCTGGTTGTGGTGCTATTGTTGGTGATACGATCGCTATCCCTGAACCGTTTGTACAGTCAACAGATTTTGTTGATACCAAACGTGTAAGTATGTGATATTACAGGACACCATACGAGTGACTGAACTGTGTGGGCATTTGCAACGCGAGCCGAAGACGAACCATTGTAAATCCTATACTGTTCGGACGCGAATATTGTACACGACGTATCCAATTCACACATCTAATTCAGATTTATCAACAATCTGTAAGATATAAGCTTAAAGTTGAAAATATCGATCAGAAAGTTCATGTAAATCAAGACGAATTTGTATCTGATTAAACATTCATTTCTTTTGAATTTTCTTCATGAATTATTAGTGTTGGATATAGTTCAAACTTGCTGTTTTATTTCTCAGGCTTTCACATTCCTGTCCATACGTGTGGATAGTCCTCTTGTCATGGTAGTGAACAAAAGAAAACTTGGTGCTGATAAATGTTCGTCATCTTTGTGGTCGTTTACGTTGAAGAGCGAGTGATGTTTTCTGTTGTAAACATTGTGAATGTTTGGGGCATTAAAGTGCATATATATGAAACGAAAATTAAGTCTGTCTTATTTGAAAGAACACTTAAAATGATAGAGTAACATCTTTTGACGTTTTTCGTTTCCTTGCTTCGTTCTTGAGATATTTCAGTTTGTCTGATATGCAAATTAAACATTTTGACGTCGCACGTGCATGAGTTATCAAAAAAAGTTATATCTTTGCCATTGTCAAATATAGTCACTTGAAAATATACATGTTTAGTGTGAAACACACGCACATGCTTCCTTCGAATTATTTTGGTTTGATAATAGCAAAGATATATAACTTTTCAGATAACTCATTATGTACGTGTGACGTCAAATGTTTAATTTGCATATCAAACAAACTGAAATATCTCAAGAACGAAGCAAGGAAACGAAAAACTGCAGAAGATGTTACTCTATCATTTTAAGTGTTCTTTCAAATAAGACAGACTTAATTTTCGTTTCATAGAAATGAATATATTTAATATATTCATTTCGAAAAAATATTTCTTTATTACGTTTTACGAAGTGACTATTTAACCAGTAGCCGGATCACTTTAGAATATTGTAGCCAAACACTTTTGTAACTTTGGGGTTAAACGCGAATAAGGGAGCTACTATTTAACGGTGAAATCGTTACAGCGTATACATTTTTCTTAGAGAAATGGAAAAATTACGAATACGGTCAAATTTTACAAAATTGTCTTGTATAATATCTTTTCTAATGGCTAATCTTGTACAAATGCAAATAATAAAGTGTCCACATTTTGTAACAAATTATTGCTTTCAATGTCCCCTTAAGCTTAGATCTTCTGAAGTAACTGGCTTTTGCTGTTGCGGTGTCCCTGCCAAAACTGTTTTCGTTTTGTATAATTATGTTTGTAATTGTAATTGTAATGTGTAACTGGCAAAGCTAATAAAATAAATATAAAATAAAATAACGTTGCAAGGATGCCAGTCAAACATGCAGATTAAATATTCTTTTGAGTTATCTTCATGAATTATTGAGTATTACACTCTATACAGTAAAATAATGACGTTAGTAATAAGCCATTGACACAGTGGATGTGGCTACTACACGTATATACTAAAAATCTCACAGCTTGTCAACAGGATGTGTTCGCAACAAGCTGGTAGCAAGGCTGTTAACAGGTTGTAACAATGCTGCTACAACCTTGTTAGCATCAACCTGTTAACAAGTTGTTAGTTGCAGCATGCACGGTAACAGGTTGTTGTCATCAGTCCGTCGGAGTCAACAGCCTTGTTACAAGTTGTCAACAACCTGTTGCTGTACAAGCTGTGTTAGTTGGTAATACTCAGAAAAACTCTGAGCTCTAAGCGGGACTCGAACCCGCAACCTTCTAAATGCTAGCCAGACGCTCTAACCATTGGGCCACTAGAACTCAGATAGCAGAGCAAGGTTGTTTAAGGTAATTATACCTTAGACTGTGCCCAGTCCTTCGGGAACGAGTCTTAACCGCTCGGTTACAAGTACTTGTAGGTCCACAAGTCACGTTGTAAAACATCAAGCTGCAATTTCTGAAACTGTTACAGATTTGTTAACAATCTGGGGCAGCCATTGCGAACACATAATGGTGACAGCGTGTTGGAACAGCCTTGTAACAACTTGTTTGCAGGTCTGTAACAGCTAGCGCGTTTTTACGTGTGTCAGAATGTTTTGCCAGTATTCCACGGCTAAAAGAAAGCGTACTGCACACTAGCAAAACATTCCTGTAATACTAGTAACGTAACACCGTGCAAACGACCTATTATTATTGCCTGTCCATCCATAACTCTCTTTGCCAACAACCTTTTTTTTGTCCAATCTTCGAGTCTCCGGTTTAATGCTTTCATAATATTATTTCTCAACCATGTATCGATCTTATATACAGCACAGCTTCATACTACATGTCATTTGTGAATTTGTCTCTGATAGTTCGTTTCTGTTTCTTTCCTTTCCTGCTCTTTTTAAAAAGTTCTTCGTTGCTTTGGGCTAGCGGGTTCTTTTCATACGTCTGTTGCAAGGGTTCTTTCGACGCCTTTTCATAAGCTCGTTGCTTCTGTTTTTCATTATGCCTAATTAACGCAAGATTCTGAGAGTTCTTGTAACCTAAAAATAGTTAAGAAAAACGATGTTGTGTACTATTTAAAACACGAGCAGCAGTGTTTTATCAGATTTAAAACACGAGGCGATACTGCGAATGTTTTAAATGGCTTCAAAAACTATCCATATAATAAGCTCATATAGAAATCAATTCTGAAAATTGAAGTTGTCTGAGCCGCAAAATCGAAGAAAAAGTTCATCGAAAATAGCGAGCGTGTTTCTATCACATATAGAGACACGTCACGGTCATGATTTTCCTTTGTGTTTCCCTCATGAATTATTAATGAGTTTTAAAACATTCTTAATCCTTTCAATCCCCATAGCGGCTTCCCAATATTAACAACGAGTAAAATCGTCTGGTGTTAGCTAGAGTAAATTACTGAAAAGGAATTTGGGGATGAGAGGGTCGACAGCGTTCAACAAAGTTCCAGTTACATAAATAGCTGGAACTCAGATGGCAGACCGAGGCTAGTTAACAGCAAAAACAACTCGGAAACCTTAAACTTCATTCCTTCAAGCTAAAAACACTATATACGAACGTAGAAAACCGTTCAACATCATTCAGTCGGTATACGGATAGCCATGGCTAAACACCTTCAAATCAAGATGTTGGATTTGACAATGCATGTTGAATGTAATGTTTGAAAGCGTTTCGTCTGCAGGTCTGTAGACTTTCCTTGAAACATCGAACCGACCAATACAAGAGGGAGCAACGGGTGGCAAAGAGTTGCCTCTGATCCAAAGTTAAGCCCGGTTGGACGGGGTTAGTACTTGGATGGGTGACCGCTTGGGACAAACCTTGTCATGGGCTTGAGCTTGGAACTCATGTGAGTAGAGTTATTGTAGTTGATCTCTCCTGTGCTTCGAGGGTTTTTCTCTGGGTTCTCCGGTTTTCCTCCCTTCGTAAAATCAACAATTCAATCTTAGGAGAACAACCTTGTAAGGACCGCGAGTCCTATCGTTGTTTCTCCGGTATCAGTTAGATACAAATGTTAATAAATAAATAAAAAATAAATAAATACCTGCTTTCAAGTTTTCCACGAATCCTCCAGAGTCTGAAGTTGATTTGGAATGATCGACCATCTTCGGAATGCCAAAAAATTTCCTAACACTCTGAATCCTGAGGAAGATCACTTGAGCAAGAGAAAAGATATTGGAGGTGACCCAGTAAGCGATTACTCCCTGTGGACAAAAAAGGATATATAAATTATATTTTACAGGACATTTAAAAAATGCTTCTTGTTTGGCGCGCCCCATCGAGTTATGGATGCACGCGGGAAGTTTGGAGAGCAAGAAAAAAGCGTAAGTGCGTCCATAACTCAATGGAGCACGCCAAACCATGAACCATTTCTTTTATAACAGAGAATCAGACACAAAACAACGGAAAACAATATTTATTTCGCTGATTTAGGGACTGTTTACATGAGCCGGGCTGACTCGTGTCACGAAATTATTTCCTCGGCCACAAAAAGAGATTTTAATCGACGTTAGGATTCGTTTACATCTAAACTAAACCAATTCCTCTTTGTACATTTAGTTTACGCGAGTTTCAAATCCACAGTGAGATCCTAATCAATCGCGTGAGCCCAGTTAACCGGGCTAGCCCGGCTCATGTAAACAGCTCCTAAAAACGAGTTTCGCATTACGTTTCAATTACCGTGCTCCATCGAGTTATGGAGCACGCACGGTAGCCAACAAGAAATGCCGTTATATTACATCTATGTTATAAAAAACTATGCATGACTGTATAATTAGATTTTAAGGTTCATCTTACTGTAGGGAACCTGGCCATGATAGGAATCGTCAGAATTGTCATAATTCGAAAAACGTGTTTGATGTTTTTAAACTGTGGATTGTTGACTCCAGCTTCCGCCCCAGCCTAAGAAATAAGACAGAAAAAGTGAAGACATCAGATTTAAAATTTTCAAAATAAAATCTCTCCGTGTGATTCGTGATTCATGTATGTCATTGTAAGTTGTAAGTTGGATGATTGCCCAAATTAATTATTATAATTGTTATCGTTGTCATCATCATTAGCATATTTAATTGATACCATAATTATTATACATGCACTACTATTACCTCCACCAGGTGAGTGTGTTTTCACCTCTGTCTGTCTGTCTGTCCATCTGTCTGTCCGTCTGTCCATCTGTCTGTCTGTCTGTCCATCTGTCTGTCTGTCTGTCTGTCTGTCTGACTGTCTGTCCATCTAGACAGATGGACAGACAGACAGACAGACAGACAGACAGACAGACAGACAGACAGACAGACAGATGGACAGACAGATGGACAGACAGACAGACCTCTGTCTGTCTGTCTGTTTGTCTGCCCATATGTCTGTCTGTCTGTCTGTCTGTCTGTCTGTCTGTCTGTCTGTCTGTCTGTCTGTCTGTCTCCAGGCTATCTCACAAAGTACTGCACAGGTTTTCACAATAATTTGTGGAAAGATTGAAATGGATCAGAATTTAATAAGAATCTGATCACAAGATTCAGCATGTAGAAGAAATGCTTGATTGCACACTTAATCCTTATTTTATGCAAACATTATAATTCATACCATTATAAAATTATTATTATAAAAATAAGCAACCCCCTACAAGACCAACCTCAATAGTCAGCAGCATTGTAGCACAGCAGAGAAATGGTGAAATTAAGTAAGGATCAGCTAATGTGAGATCTGGAAACCATAAAAGACCACCAGTTTTCATTGACTCCACAGGAAGATTAGCCATTCGTTTTAGACCAAGGAAAAATGAGATGAAAAGTGGGATTTGCACAACAGGAATGATAAACGACTAAAAAATACAATAAAGCATAAAAGTAATATTGCAGGAATGTGTATTTAAAATTAGTTGACAATTACTGGTCCGCATGAGAACTATATAAATACAGGAGTCGCCATGGTATTCATGCTGTAGAAAGCCAGACCTTAAATGGATGACAGTTGTGTTTCTGGAAAAGATTTTGCAAGTTTCTCGAGGCTTCAGCTTTCTTCGTGTTGTCCTGTTGGTTGGCCACTTCTCTCATCTTCTGGGTTAGGTCATCTAACTCTGGTTTAATATTGTTCAACTTCGCTGCATTTGCTTGTCCACTGATCACAAAAGGAACCAGGAGTGCACGGAAAAGTAATGTAGTTGTCACAATGGTTGCCCACCAAGGTAGGCCAGAAGAAACGTGAATGTACTCCAATACTTGCTGAACTATTCCTACAGGACTGTTCCCGGCTAGGCCTAAACTTGAAAGAGTTGGTTCAACTGCAGATATCTGGTCCACTATATTATTAATGGTTTCAGGTCCGCTTAACAATGGATCT
Source organism: Paragorgia papillata (assembly GCA_035771165.1). NCBI lineage: Eukaryota > Metazoa > Cnidaria > Anthozoa > Scleralcyonacea > Coralliidae > Paragorgia > Paragorgia papillata. The sequence continues at coordinate 612,670 of JAWNZC010000430.1, read as the reverse complement.
AAAATAACAAATTCATGTATTTGTATCTTATTAGGACAAATACCATTGACAACTGCCAATAACCAAACAGAAACCCAGGTTTACTGTTCACTTTATACCTGTATCTTATCTGAGACCCACCTCCCTTGCCTAAGGCATGTCTACTCTCCACCTTGTCCCACCTCTCTAACTACCCCCACCTACCACCCTGACTTCTCCCATCCATCTCCCCAACTACCCCCACCTATTACTCTTAGACTTATTGCACCTTCCCAAGTACCACTTACCTCACCACCCCCACCCACCTTAACCATCTCCACCTATTCTACCACCCCCGCTGCACCTACCCTACCACTCCCACCCCACCTATCCTACTCACCCCACCTACCCTACCCCACCCTACCCTACCCCACCTACCTTACCCACACTAACCTACCCTATCCACTCCCACTTACCTTACCCACTCCCACCTACCTTACCCACTCCCACCTACCTTACTCACTCCCACCTACCCTACCACCCACCTACTCTTCCACTCCCATCTACCCTACTCCCACCTACCCTACCACCCACCTACCCTACCCTACCACCCCTACCTACCCTACCTTACCCCCACCTACTCTTCCACTCCCATCTATCCTAATCCCACCTACCCTAACCCCACCTACCCTACCCCCACCTACCCTACCAATCACCTACTTACCAACTGTAAGGTCTTCCCCAGTAGACATAAACCTTGCTGTAGTACTTCTTAAAAACACATCAACTGACTGTCCATTCGACTTACAGGCCTGAAAACCCCTGCCCAAAACGCTCAATTTTGGACAACGCCGCATGCTGGAAAACTATAAAAAAAATAATTCTGACTATAATTTCATGAAATGCTAAACCAAAATAAACAAAAACACTATTCATACTCACCATTCTCTGGCCTTCATATCGTAATATTCTAGCCAAGAAAGGATATTTTGATCGTAAATAAAAATGCTTGAAATGGCACACACGTGCCGCCATCTTGAAATGAAATATTTTTTTCTGAAAATACTCGCGTCATTTTTTATCCGACATTTTATGCGTTTGCTCGTGAATGGTCGAAATTGTCGGTCGTCACTAAAAGGGATGACTCAAAAGGACTCTCCGGGTACTTCTTTCCGAGGGTTTCCAAACATGTTTTTTCAAAAAGCTAATGGGGTAAACCAGATTTCTGACTAGGGTTAGGGTTTTTGTTGTGGTTAAGGTATCCCAAAAATTGCTGAAATCTTGAGACTCACTGAAGGTTGATGACAAATTTTATAGAAAAACAGATTTGACGACATATTTTGGAGAGTCCTTTTGAGGCATCTCTTTTAGTGAAGACATTTATGCGCTTGCTTGTGATTGGTCGCTCTATGGCAACGAAATAACAGACACCAACCGGAAGAGTTTGAAAACACTCGCTTTATTCGAAACATGTTCAGATTCGTTTGGTAATCAACCGGCACTGGTGAAACGGTTAACTGCCGATTTCTGAGTTTTCTGTTCGTGTTTCAGTGCAACGTAGTATTAGAATTACACGTTATTGTCCTAAAGACTTTCTCTTAGATATTTGTTTGGCGATTTATTTATCAAGAAATGGAATTTAAACGCCCGATGTCGTATGAACCATCTTTGGACGGGCATCCATCGCCGTCAAGAAGCGAAATGTTACTAAATGAACTAGGATTTGAAGGTTGGTGTTTGAAAGGTTCTAGTACGAGTGATCTAGGGGTTCAGTTTAAGGCGTTATCTTGCCGTTCAGTTTGGTGTGTTTCTGGGAAAGTTGCGATATTTAATAGCATTTTGTCGATTTCAAGTGAAACCCATTTGCTCATTTCCTGTGAAAGGAATGTGCAATGTACATTTCACGCCAAATCATCTTGGTAGTTGTAAAATTATATAATATACCTGTACTGTATATATAAGTATATATATTGTTAAACTAAGATAATCTGAATAGTTGTGCTAATCTGGCCTACTACAAAAAAATTGTGGTCAGAGGTAGAATTGCTTGTTCTGGTCACGTGGGTTTTTTATAATATAATCTTGTGCTTGGAAGACGAGATTTTAACGTTATGGCAGAAATTGAGAACCTCTATTTTGTGGTACAACACGTATCCAAGCACATTTAGCGCTCGTGTTTGAAGAAAAGTTGATGAATTGGACGGCAGACGTTTTGGTTTACGAAGACGACAATATAATGGCTTTGCTCTGGTGGTTCACAACCGCACGCAGGGGCGGATTTAGACTACGTCAACTAAGTCGCGCGACGAAGTGAAAATTTGACGTGAATATATAATTTTCGTTCGTTGCACGTTGTCAAAAATTTACAAATAAAATCCTGCAAATAAAAAATAATTATCTAGTAGGAAGAAGTATGTTCTATTCTTAAAATGCCTATCTGCAGAGGCTTCAGTTCAGGCCAGAAAAATTTCCCCGTTGACGTTTTTCCGTTTTCTTTACGCGCGAGGCCTTGAAAGTTCTGATTTCAAGGCCTCAAATCAAAGGCTGTGCCGCTGTGACTGATTTCGAGGGGAAGCAGTGGGATGCACGGGACATAATGGGAGAATCAAGGATCGGGTTCACAGTCATTTCCAGGCCGCGAATGCGATGCAGGCTCTCGGCTTGATGAATTTGACGAAGGAGAGCAGTTAGTCACTTTTTGACGAAGTTGGTTGGTTTTTAAGATCTTTTAACGTTCCTGATTGGTTAATTTTTTTTTAATTACGACTTACGATTGGTGTAGAGGCTGAAACGTCATTTTGCAGGATAAGAGCCTTTCTGAGTAATCAGTATGGTTAGCGATCGCTTCTGTGGTTCTACGAGGCCATGCGCATATTCTGCGTCCTTTTTATATTCCCAACACTCAATAGCAAGGATCTCTGGGATCTCGGCAAGGATATCTACAAGACCTTTATGATGAAATATTCGTGAAACTTTCATCAAGTGCTTTATGCACTGAAGATGACCTTTTACAGAGGATTGAAAAAGATATATATCGAAATATCAATTGCGAGAATTTTATACAGTGAATCAGTGATGCGCTCTGAGGTCGTCTGAGCCCTGAGGTAAGAATTAAGAAATCCTTAATATTATACTGTATGATTTGAATATCATTATAGTCTTTATGATAATTTATAGATTTACTCTTGGGCTAGACTTCGCGTTTGCTTGTATTTGATCTATAACATGCTGAATTGATGCTTTGCAATGAAACGTGTATCGGACGAACTAGTGTATGCTGGAAATTTGATCTTGCTTGGAGATTTCATGGTTTATTAATATCAGTAATATGATTAATTTTATCTTTGTGAGAGTGAGACTGTAACCTAGCCAGCCAACCTAGCAGTTAAAGCACTCTTCTCATACATTGCTAATTTCTGTTCCTTTAATATTAATTATTACAGTATATAATATATATACACAACATGTCATGTACTGTTGTGTGGTCCTGTATGATTAATATGTGTGGTGTCATAATAAACTTGATTAGTAAATGATGATTGGTTTCTTCTTTTAATATACATTTACATGTGTACAGTAGCTACAGTACTAAGTGCTGATATCCGCATGAACTAATAACTACATGCTGTATTACAATTATTATTTACATTTTATTATTTGGCTTAAATACAATATCTGCTTAATTCTAGTATTCAATGTTTATATACTTTCTTACAAAATTGAAATCATATAAACAGGTAATGACTTAGATTAGTTGGGGGCTCAATGGTTAGGATGACTGGGATAATGTTGAGAGTTGAGCTCCTTTATGTCCATGTCACATTATGGCCATAAATAAAAGCATTCCTTAACAAGACATTGTCTGCTTGGGTAGATGTGTAAAAGGTGAGTATCTGGCACCTGAAAACCAGACAGCTCATAGTAACATAGATTGGTAATGGTGGGTAGTGGCTTGGATTAGTTGCGACTTAATTAGGATGACTGGGATGATGTAGACCCATTACCCTTGCTCTGGGTTATGCAGAACATTAAATTCAGCTAGACCTTTACTTGTATGTTGGCCAGGCTGTCAAAGTTGAATTCACTGACTGCAAGAATATGTTTTTGGTGTCTCCAAGGCATGCTGATGAGCTCTGACATAGAGAAAAACAACCATATATTCTTTGAGTTAGTACTTAAATATAATCACATATCTCTACTGTTTGTTGTATTGCCTTCTTTTTAGAAAAAAATAATTACGCACTTACAAACTATTACAAGAATTCACTAGTCCAAATCCAATTTTGACACTTTTTCAAAAAAAGTATAAAATGTGCTAAAAATATGTTTTAAAACTTAAGAAATTTTGATTAAAAGTGTTGTCAAAATGCGGGAAATGCCATTTCAGAGACCCAAATTTCAAAAATTTTCCGGGGGGGCATGCCCCCGGACCCCCCTAGATAGTTTGACTAAGTGGGGAAAATTCCTAGATCCGCCCCTGGCACGGCTCACTTTCAAGCGCAGTAACTCACCCGTTTTCAAATAGCGCTGTCAGAAGCGTCGCAATGATTTGCCGCGGCAGACCACAGCGTTCCGATATTTATAGTTTTATATACATGTAGACTTAAGAGCAAAGTGAAAAGGTGATAAACTGCTGACATATTACAGTAGTTTTGGATTACAAACTTTTTACTTCGATATATATTATATGCATAGTTACCTAGTGTCATTACGGATTTGCGTAATTAGACTAGATGGCTTGAAGTACTTTTAGAAGTGGATTTATTTAATAGTGCCAGGCACTTCTTTAATTAATAATTCCATAGCTGTATTTTAATGGTCATTCATTGGATTTAAATGTGTATATTTTGAATTTTAAGGAACTTCAGACGCAAGTTCGACAGGAACGTCAGACGAAGAAGCTGAAGCGGACCAGTTATCAAATAATAGTACGTATCGTATGTAGGGGATTATCATTTAATCTCTAACTTTCTCTTTACGTGGTTTGTTTGTTTGATATTGCTTGGATGCCTTTGTAATTCAAAATTTAAGGTGTTAATGATGGGAGACACTAATATTGTCGATATATTCCGTATAATATTTCTGCAATGTTTTTTACTTCGTTATATTATCGCTGACTTATCGTCGACGTCGTGTTTGCGCGGGACCTTTTCAGAGCGTCACTGAAGAAGTTTAACCACGTTAATGGTTTAACGAACTGACAGCCAGCCAAAATTAAATTATCGTCATTATCATTGGAGTGTAAAGATGATAATCTACACTAATCCATATAGCGACATAATATTTAACAAACGCCATACATACGTCATTGATTGCGCAATTGTATGAATGGCCCACTGCGCAATTTCTGTGTTGCGCTTTTCTCAAAAATATAATACGATAAAAAAAATTTTTTTATTATTTATTTATTAACTTTGCCAACATACGGACAAACATAAAAACAGACATTATATAGACAATACAGTAGGCTGGGTAACCGCAACAGCTAATGCCAATTACTGCGGCATTAGCTGATAGAAAATCCTTGACTCGCCGGTAAATTTATTGACAGTACAACTTCTCAAAATGTTTACGCGGTATACAACTTAATTCATAATAAACAGGAAAGTATGTACAGTGAGCATAATGCTACACCATAATTCATATAAATACAGTGAGCATTGCATTTTTTAATACTAAATATAATGGTATATACGTTAAATGGCGTAGGCTGAAGTTTCTTTTTCATGTTTTATTGTAGTCACTTTAGTGCAGATTCAATCTTTGCAAGTGGAGATTCAACAGAAAGACAAACAGCGAGAAGAGTTGCTCTTGAAATTAAAAGTGAGTCCTCGTATCTCGACAAGTTTGACCTTAACTTATCCAATCCCGACCAACGTCTTCGTTATTTAGAAATCCCGAATCCCGTTGTTCACTTCTCCTTATTTCCTGAATCACGACAGCAAACATTTCTAGATCTCGTTTCCCGTCTTTTCTTGAAATCCCGCGAATCTCGCCGATTTTTTTTCTTGTATCCCGTTTCTCGTTATCAAAAATTCAAAAAAATCATTATCCCGCGTTGCGATAAACTGATTTAATAATAGATGTATAATACAACCACAGGATCCGATACAACGGCGTTTCTGATTGCATGGCTACCGCGTGCGTGCTCCATAACTCCATGGAGCACGGTAATTTCAAACGTAATGAGAAACTCATTTTTAATCAGCGAAATAAATATTGTTTTCTGTTGTTTTGTGTCTGATTCTCTCATTCTCTGTTCAATAACAATAAATAATAATAAATAATAATAATTTATTTAATCACGTGTCGCCAAGGAGCTCAGTTGACAAGCTCGTTCAAAATGTGAACGTGGTTCAAAATGGTTCATGCTTTGGCGTGCTCCATTGAGTTATGGATGCTACGTCTCGACCAACTCTTTGTGCTCTCCGAACTTCCCGCGTGCATCCATAACTCGATGGAGCACGCCAAACCAATGAACCATTTCTTAAGTGGTCCATCTTTCTAGTAACATGATCACTTTCTGGCATCTCCAGGATTAAAAACGTCTTTTTTTCCTTCACCCAGACATTATCCGACAAGACTGCAAATTACCGGGCAAAGCTAAGCAAGTCTGAACAAAACAAGAAATCCCAGTTGAAGATTATGAGAAAGACGCATGAAATTCTAGTTGAACACAAAGAAAAACTCATAGTTGATTTACAAGAAATAATTTCAGACCTGGAGAAGCAACTCGCCAGTCAGGGACCGAAGACTAGATCAGGAAAGAGCAACAATGGTTCGTCTACAAGTCTCGCTGGTCTTCATCAACTGGTTCAGACTATTACTGAGCTTCATGGAGACAAAGCGAAGCTTACCGAGGATCTTCTCACTGCCCAGGCGGAACTTGAAACGGCAAAAGAAGAGACAAAATATAATGCTGCAAAACACCGAAACGAAATTTGTGATTTTCAGATAGAAATTAAAAGATTAAAAGCCAGCTCAAAACAGGTATATATAGTGCAGAATGATTTAGGAATAAAGCCAAATGCCTTTCCCTCTTTTAGAAAATTGAAATTATATGTACACGATCTCGACATTCAAGCCGCTTTGCGTGGAGTGACCTGCAGTAACTGAAATTGATGCGCGAAGTTATTCATTCATTGTGATGGCTAACAAAGAACCAAAACATTGACTTTTTTCTTTGTTATACAGGACACGGACAACAAGAAAGAAAACATAGACGGCAATATTTCATCCAATGTTTCGCGTTTGGAAGAAGAAAATAAAACTCTAAGACAAGAAAAGAAGGATTTGGAATCTAGACTCTGGCAGACACAAGAGAATTTGAAGGACGAGATTCAAAATTTGGAAGAAGAAATGAAAGCTACAAGCAAGAAAATGAGGGATGCTGAATCGAAATACGTCAATCTTGCCGCTACTCCTCCGAAAGTTCAAGTCAGAACAGTGTCGGTTGTTTCTGAAGAGATGAGAAAGAGAGTGGACGAGTTGCTTGAACAGAACGGGTTGTTGGAGGAGTCACTGAAACAAACAAAAATGGAACACACTAGCATGGTACATTACATTACATTGCATTACATTACATTGCATTACATTGCATTACATTACATTGCATTGCATTACATTACATTACATTACATTACATTACATTACATTACATTACATTACATTACATTACATTGCATTACATTACATTCCTAAACGGCCACATTTTCTTAACACAGGTATCAAGCTTAGAAAAACAACTTTCTACAACGAAAGACCATTGTGAGAATCTTCAAAGCGAAAACGAAAGCATTACTCTAGGGAAGAGCAAACTTTTGCAAGTGGCACAAGAAACGCCAGAGCTTCGAAGTTTGCTCAAAAGAACAGAAGGTGCGCTTGAAGAGACAACGAATAAGGTAAAGAGATTGACACCGTGGAATATCATCTCGACTTTGGCAAGACACAAGAGAGCCTGAGGGACGAGATGAAAGTGGAAAATAGGTTTTACCTGTATGTAGCGCTGTAGTTAATTTGCTTTGCTTTAATGTCGATCAGGTACGACAACTGGAAGCGAAGTTCAAAAACGAACGACGAGCCAACAGACAGGAAATAGAGAATATTTTAAAGGAAAAAGCCTCCGAAGTAGAAGAAGCCAAAATGGAGGCTGAGAAAACTACCTCTGGAATAAGGAAACTATACGAAAGTTTACAGGTATTGTATTTTGAGGTATTTTAAAAAAGAATTAACATCACAGGTTTTCTCCTGTAGTAACACCATGGATCAACGAAGAATGGTCCTTACTCCTTAGTTGACCTCTAGCTAGGGGAACAGTTTAGATACGACGTATATATAGGATTGTCCAGTAAAAATAAATTAAGTTTTGGTTTAGTTGTCATTCTCGTCTTCAATTTCCGTTTCTTTTCCCATCAAGGCAAATTGTTTTAAGCTGTTAAACGATACTCAACAACTTCGTCGTGACTACAAAGAATTAAAAATTGCCAGTCTTAAGTTTTCAACATCAGTTAATCCAGTATGTCGTAGCATACATAAACAGGTAGGAATGTTTTTCATTATCGTGTTTCATAAACTTTAGTGTGAAACAAAATTCTTAATTATAAGGGTTTTTCACGTGACTGTTTTTGCGGTGTCTTTAGATCTTACGAAAAGTCGAGAGCGTGGACGAAGAAAACAAGGAACTCGTCCGTCGTTATATCCGGGAAATGAAATTGAGAAAGAAACTTCACAATGAGTTGGTTGATCTCAAGGGAAATATCAGAGTGTATTGCCGAGTTCGACCACTCATTGGCGAAGACGGTGAAGGAAAATTGGCAGAGAATGTTATTTCGTTTGATGGAAACGACGATGGAATAATTATGGTACAAAACAAAGATATTACGAAGAAATTCGAGATGGAAAAGGTGTTTTCACCAGTATGTTCGCAAGAACAGGTAAGAGGGAGGGAAGGAAGAGGGAAACAAGAAGGGAGGGAAGAGACAAGGATGGATAGATGGATCAGGATGGATGGATGGATGGATGGAAGGATGGAAGGATGGAAGGATGGAAGGATGGAAGGATGGAAGGAAGGAAGGAAGGAAGGAAGGAAGGAAGGAAGGAAGGAAGGAAGGAAGGAAGGAAGGAAGGAAGGAAGGAAGGAAGGAAGGAAGGAAGGAAGGAAGGAAGGATGGATGGATGGATGGATGGATGGATGGAAGGAAGGAAGGAAGAGAGGAAGGGAGGGAGGAAGGAAGGAGGGAAGGAAGGAAGGAAGGAATTAATCAACCAAGCAAGGAAGGAAGGAAGGACGGAAGCAAGGAAAGACGGGCGGATGGATGGATGGAAAGATGGAAAGAATGAGAGAGGTAGACAGGGAGAGAAGAGGGAATGAAGAAAAGAAGAAATCAACTGTTATTTAAATTAATACACAATTCATGACTTATTTCTACTTGCAGATGTTCTCCGAGGTAGAGAATCTTGTAATTTCCTGTTTAGACGGTTACAACATCTGTATCTTTGCGTACGGTCAGACAGGCAGTGGAAAGACCTACACAATGGAGGTCAGTCTCTCAATGAAAATATTGTCTGTGTTACGAGAGTAAAATTCTTCCTCTTTATTTGCCTTAGGCCTCCTCCATACGCCGTACTGTTAAATGAGCTGTATCAGTGAGTTAAAAATATTATACGCGAGAAGCTGTTCATTAAATATCCAGAAATGTGTTGAAAGACGAGACGAGGCGATAACTGAGATTTTTTAACAAACTTCTAGGTGTTTTTAAATCAGATGATGAATAGACATTCTTAGACCCCGTTTACACGGTACTGGACGAATTCGGAACCGGTTTCGAATTAGTGGTGACAGTTAATTGCATACGTCATCTTCGTGTACTCGTCCGCGTTTTTCACATCACGATCATGACAATTTGTAGTATGACTATAAATATCCGCGAGAATTCGTTTTGTTGACATTTGAAACCGCAGACCGACATTTGACGAACCTTTGTGCATGTCATAGCAACCTCTGCTGGGCATTCGACACGGAATCGAAGAGTACTTCGTGTAAATTCAAGTAAAAGTCGTTCATACTGCTGGGGTGGGCTCCCTGTGGTTTACACGGCGAAATAGCCTCACAGTCTCTGACCAGTCGCTCATCTTTTTCAGGGTCCCGCTTCAAACCCAGGCCTCAATCAACGAGCTTTACGTCTCTTGTTTGACACGGTTGAGGCCAGATCCAAGGACTGGGACTACTTTGTGGACGTCAGTGTCATGGAGATCTACAACGAGAGCATCCGGGACTTGTTATCTGGTGAAGCGAACCAAAAGCTGGAAATCAAGTTAGGAAAAGAAGGCGGAAATCACGTGCCAGGGCTGACCAACGTTAGAGTGTCTAATATTGATCACGTGAATGAGGTGTGGTAATAGTGTTCTTTCTACAATCTACAGCAATAACAATAATAACAACAACAACAACAACAACAACAACAACAACAACAAGCAGCAACAACAACAACACAAACAGCGGCAACAACAGAAACAACAACAACAACAACAACAACAACAACAACAACAACAACAACAACAACAACAACAACAACAACAACAACAACAACAACAACAACAACAACAACAACAACAAAAGCAGCAGCAGCAACAGTTACAGCTAACAGTCTTTTTCAAACCTACACAAATTTTACAAACTTGCCTTGATACAAACTATTTGCATTTTTGTTTTGTTTTGGTTAGCTATTTGCATTAGGCAAAGCGAACAGGGCCACTGCAACGACAAACATGAACGAACATTCCAGTCGGTCCCACGCTATTCTTCGTATCACTGTCGTGGGAAGCCATCATGCTACAGGATCTACTGTAACAGGTAACCAGGTTGCTCTCAATAACACTGTAAAACCAGACGTTCTTGCTAAAACGATATATTGGTTCATATTGCTAGTAAAAGCGTGAAGTAAAGTTGTACATTTAATAAGCACCACCACTGTGCAAATTAAAATAATATTTATCATAAAAATCCAGTTTAGTTATTCGCTCAGTTAACCCTTTCACTCATATTTTTGTTGTGGAACAACTTTATGTTTTTACTCTGTCTGACGCAAGACGTTTTTACTCATCAAGGAGAGACGTCTGGGAAAGGCATGCATATGGTTAATTAACAATTATGAAATTGGCCTTTCTTTAGGGAAGCTAAATTTGGTTGATTTGGCGGGAAGTGAGCGTTTGGGGAAAAGTGGATCGGAAGGCTTGAGAATGAAGGAGGCCCAAAATATCAACAAGTCACTGTCATCACTCGGTGACGTGATTCATGCGCTGAAAAACAAACAGTCGCATGTTCCGTACCGTAACTCTAAGCTGACGTTTCTCCTTCAGGACTCGCTGGGTAAGTATACGTGGACGCCGTGTCACAGTCTGGTACAGTACTAGGGACGCACATTCGTATTTGTTAAGTCGGTCTGTTCTCTAAAATTTATAACATATTTTTTCTGTAGGTGGTGACTCCAAAACATTAATGGTCGTCCAGATATCTCCTGTGTTGAAGAACGTTGGTGAGACGATTTGTAGTTTAACGTTTGCGCAAAGAGTGCGCATGGTTGAACTGGGGCAGGCGACGAGAAAGGTGGAAACCACAGACGCGATTTTGTCGAAAGATAAGGTAAAGGAATCATCCTCCGAATGAATTGAATTCTATGTATTTCTTTGAAGGTCTCGTGAAAATTATCTTTTGGGTATACGTAGAGATAGATGATGATGTTGTGGCGGTGGTAGTTTGTAGTGTTGTTGTTGTTGTGGTGGTGGTGGTGGTGGTAGTAGTGGTGGTGGTACAGTAGTGATGGTGGTGGTAGTTTGTAGTGTTGTTGTTGTTGTGATGGTGGTGGTAGTTTGTAGTGTTGTTGGTGTGGTGATGGTGGTGGTAGTAGTGGTGGTGGTAGTGATGGTGCTGTTGTTGTTGTGGTGGTGGTAGTGATGGTGGTAGTGCTGGCGTTGTTGTCATTGTCGTTCTGTTTGTTGTCGACCTAAACACGTTGACCTAAGCTGGATTTCTGTTGAGCCATTACGTGCCGGAATCAAGATGTCAGACTTCCAGTCTGTTTTAATCTCCCTTTAATTTCGACCACCCGAGCTTCTGTGTAGATTTCTAGTATCTTTTTTATATTTTTATTTTTTTCAAAACCGTTATTGTGAGATTTTGTGCGACAATTTACGACAGTTTCTCGGGCATCACCAAGCTGCAAGTATATAAACTCGAAAAATCCAATATTGAAGCTGCATTTTCTCTTCTTTCCAGAATACACCAAATAAAACAAAGATGAATAACGTCACACGGCGAAGGTAACCCAAGCGGGTGGGCGGGGTGGGTTAAATCTATTTTTTAAAAGAAAACGCTTTTTGTAATAATGTTTGTAGATACATGTAACTAGCTATTTTGTTTTTAAATTATTAATGATATTAATTTATGAACAAATCGTTCAATCAGAGACGCGGAATTGTACATGTGCAGGGGACTCGAAATGCTAACAAAACTACAAAGATAAAATGGTGATAATTCAGCTTTGTTTCAAAGTCATCATCAGACTAAGGCCCCAGTTACACGATACCGGATTACTCTCGTGCCGGATTCCTTTTCATACTGGTTAGGCGTTCTAGTTACACGAGAACGTAGCAATCTGGTGCGTGTCATCGTGGGAAAATCACTCCGCTTTGGAGGTGATATGAAAAGTAATCCGACACGTTCCTGTCGCCGGTATAACAAATCCGGCACGAGAGTAATCCGATATCGTGTAACTGGGGCCTCAGACCCCGTTTACACTAGAGCAAAAGTATCCGGATTCACATTGTTTTTCATCCTCATGGGAATAAAAAAACAATGTGAATCCAGATACTTTTGCTCTAGTGTAAACGGGGCCTAAACATTGAGTAACGAAACGTTAGTAAATATTTTCAAAATTATTTTGTGTTGTGGTGTTGTTTAAAGCAATCTGCTGGGCAATAATATTCTCTAATATAATTAGATTTCCGCCTGGTACTTCCATTGCAACGAATTTACCAATAAGATAGTTCGTTTTTTAATCTGTTCAAAATCTCACAGCAAACTGTAAACTGAGAATAGTTTTGATAACGAAATACTAGTGATGTTTCATTCAAACGGAGCTCTTCATCAATATTTCGTTACAAAAATTACTCTCAGCAATTTACCACTTTTTCACTTTGCTCTATCTAAAAACACTGCCTACGCAACACTCTACTTTTGTAGAATGTCTCAGCCCTTAGAGTTAGGGTATACCCTAGCAAGCTGATGGCCTGGTAACACCCCCACCCCAGTAGGTTGAATAATGTGGTTTCCGTGGTAACCGTCTTGTAAACCTTGCATATATAGATCAGTGCTTGCATCCCGTGCGCAGCTGATCTGTGAGTAGCTTGATCTTTGTTGATCTTTTTTGAAACGTAAACAAAAATGTCTGTTGGAAACCATTGGTTCTCTCTTGACGTTCCCTTCACGAAACAAGGTTGAACTATTGAACAACGATTCTATTCCTTCTGCAATTAGAATTCAATTAGAACAAAATTAGAACACAATTTGCGACATGGAAGAATTCGATGGCGACGGTTGGTCTCACATTCACCATGCGGCATATAGTGGCTATCAAAAGAGTATTACGAGATTTGTAAAAAGCAATGAAGATCAACTAGAACTCTTAACAAAAGACGGCAAAAGAAGCACTCCGTTGTTGTTAGCCTGTAGCAGTGGAGCGCTTGAAACAGTTCGATTTCTGGTCGATTTGGGAGCCAACCTTGCTGCGACGGATAGAGATGGGTTCGGTGTAGTCGAAGTGAGCTCTTGTGCGGGACATCTCAGCATTCTCGAGTACTTCTTAGAGATTAATTCAGGCCAAGTGAATGTGTACAAGTTATTAGTGAAAGGTTTGGATAGCTCAAGGGGAATCTATTTACAAACCTCGTGTTTGAAATCGCTCACACAGCTCTCATCACCGGACAGACTTGAAGCGATCGCAGATTCTGGCGCGATCGAAGCTGTTATTAAAGTGCTCTGTTCTCCTGGTAGCCAAGAAGAAGGAATTGTGAATTCTCTGTTTTTTCTGGAGAAGATAATAGGATCAAGGCATGCCCAAGAATTGATTAGAAAATCAAACGGTGTCAACGCATTAGTCAGACAACTAAACGCTCCTGTAAAAGAAGTCTACTCTTTATCCGTCAAGCTTCTCACTGAACTTGCACGTGGTAATCGAGATACAGTTGACAAGATTGCGAAGAACAAAGGCATCGAAAGTCTTTTGAAAATTCTAGAGAAGGCCCCCCAAGGCGATGATGTTCAACTGGCCGTTCTTAATACTCTGGGTTTGTTTTGTAAAGTTAGCCGTGACATACAGGATGTATTTGCAAAGACTCCGGACAGTTTTAAGATCCTAGTTAAGTTATTAAAAGAATGTAAGAAGAAACGAGTTGTTGCATGTTTGGCCAGAACAGTTGCGCTATTGGTAGAAGGGAATGAACAAAATCAAAATATGTTTGTCAGTGAAGATGGGGTTTCGTCTCTGATTCCAGTTTTAATGAGGTTGAAACCCCAGGATACTCAAATGGCAGCGGTTGCAGCAATCAAATCAATCGCACACCAAGGAAGCAGGGCCAATCAAGAGCTACTTGAATGCCAAGGCTGTGTGAAGATTTTAACAAAGATGCTGAGGGAAGGCTCTCGAAAGGAAGAAGTACGGCAGCTAGTTGGTGAGGCATTGTGGGCCATTGCAGGGAACCAGACGTCTCGCAAGTACACCATTGCAAAGAGTATTGGTATTGGTATCCTCATCGAGTTTCTCAAAGCCTCCTCGAATAATTTGAATTTTATTGGATCAGAAGCCTTAGTGGTTCTTGCCGAAGATATTTTCAGTAAGCAAGAGGAAATTGTTGCAGCATCAGCTACACAGTTTCTGGCCCGTTTAATTGGGAAGCCATCAACTCCTGAGCATACTGTCTTGAGCATTTTTCGAATGTTTTGTGCTCTTTGCATTCAAGTGGGATTCCGACCACACATGAAAGGACAGCAGGCGATAATGATGGATGGTGGTGTGAAGTTCCTTGTTAGATATCTTGTTCATTCTCATAAACCACTTGTACAAGCCCAAGCAGCATACACACTCAGCTGTATTGCTCTTGGCAACCAGGAGACCAACACTGTCACCACTAACTTGTTTGAGTTTACTCGTTTGATTGACTTACTGTCTGAAGAGGCAAGTGATGTGCGATTGATAGCTGGGGCTGCTCTTGCTTTATTTGCTTTCAATAATACACAAAACCAAAAAGCCATGGCTATACCAGGAGCACTGCATTACTCAATGTTTCAGAGTTTCTTTGAGTCCAACGATGACTTAAGTCTGGCCAAAGTTGCTTTCCAGGTCGTGGTTCTGTCTCGGGTGTTCCCAGATGAAGACCAAGCAACTACTTCTGCAACTGGTATAAAACTACTCGTAAACCTCCTCGAGAAAGGTAATGAAGAAATCCAAGCTCTGTGCAGTAATTTCATTGCTGGATTATCTCACACAAGACCAGGTATCCCAGCAGCGTTTGTTTCTATTGGCACCATTCATATCTTGGCAAGACTTCTGATATCTCCTTCAGAGAAAGTCAGATCCTGCTCAGCAGTTGCTTTGGGATATTTGAGCTTGGATAAAAGTGGTCAAAGACAGTTGCTTAACATCTGCAGAAGTGAGCCAGATTTGTACAACACTCTGTGCCGTTACGCCAAGAAAGTCAAACTGTCCCAGGAGTTTGTTGAACGCTGGAAGCACTATCGAAGACTCTGGTGCTTGCCACCAATGTAAGTTGGAAGAATATTTTTTTATGTTTTGGAAAGAGCTATGTAAATCAAAAAAGTTTGTAATCTATGTATCAAACAATGACATTGTATTGCTTTTTTTGTTATTTCAGCAAGCACACCGTGTGCTTAATTAACCAGACAGAGAAGGATGAGATATTCACCACTGAAAGCCATTTGAATGAAAATGTTGATGGTGAAAGTGATGATGAAAGCCTATCAGAATCTTCAGAAAGAATTCTGCCTTTCCTGTTGTCATAATCATGAAGATGTGTTGTTGGTAAACTATAGATCTATGTAAATCTCTAAGTTTACGCATCTTTCTATTTTTTATATATATTTTTATATATTTTTACAATGTTTTATGGGCTATACCTGTACATGGCCTACGGCAGACAACTTACAAAATTCTCCAAAAAGAGGCTATCCAGGCTTGGACTGGTCATTGTACCATTTTCCCTCAGAAGTTGGAACAATACTCAGGCATTGCTCAATGGCAAGATGGCCAGTCAAAGCCTAGGGCTATCTATGTGTAGGCATGATGGATGATTAGTGTTATTACGCTAGTATTTTCTACCAATACAGTGATCAGTATATTCAATTCGTATGTAGAAAAATTTGTGTCTTTATGTGACCTTGGTTTATTTGTGGCTTCAGTTATAACACATCATGTTTTATCCAACTCTTCTTCATCATCAGGCACACTTTCATTCTCTTTGTCATCTGTAATGTTCAAAATAAGAAATGAATTCACAAAAAATTATAAGGCACCAAAACTAATGCTTTAAATCATGACTGCAGGAGAAAAGCTTAATTTATTCCTATGAACTCCCTATGTTTTCTAATAGTACCTGTACCTAATATATTCAAATATCTTGGCTCCACTGGTATAACTATGTGTAGTGTACGCTTTTAACAGTAATTATTAAATAGTAATAATTTTATTTAGGCAAGGTAGCATCACTCAGCCAATATACCTGCTTTCCAGGATGGCCTTGCATGAATAATTATGTTAAGAAGCAACCAAAACGTAGCATTCAAGTCACGCATCTGATCTGTATGGGGATTTACTTCAGCTCGCCTTGTAAATCCCTATACAGATCGACTGCTCATGCTTTATCTATTACTTAAAGTGTATTATATGTACACCATAATAATTATTTACCTGTCGTTGTGTTTAGAGGTTTATCATCTTGTTCATCTAAATCTTTCTCATTGTTCTCCAAATTCTCCTCAGTTGTAATCTATAATTATAAATATTGCAAAGTAACTGTCTTGTACATGCACTAGCTACAGTGTCTGTTATATACTGGGTTTATTGTACAGTATTGGCTATATCGTAGTTCATGAACAGTATAAATTTTTTAAGCTAAAGTAGTGCCAAATGTATTTGTTTAATTAAAGGTTTAGTGGTACATGTAAATATTAAATTGTGCACTACACATCACCTGTTCTTCTGGTTCAAGAAAATCTTCCAACTGCTTTTCCAAATCAGTGTCTTCATCCAGAGTGATATCTTCTATGGACTGCGATGGTGGTGTTCCCACAATAGGCTCTAATGAAATTTAAGTTTTCTTATTAATACCAACAAAAGATAAAGCAATATAAAATGGTTCATAGACAAATGATATTGTACTTTCTGTTGATCCATATTGAATATAATGTTGCATCTCCTCAAGGAAAACATCTTCATAAACTTTTTGTCTTTCAACAGAAGCTTGTCTTTCTAGTTTCTGAGTCTGCTGCTCTTCGATAGATTTCTTTGCATTAAATTCATCTGTATCAGAAATCAATGAAACAAATCTGAATCATTAATAAAATAATTATAATTGTAAAAAAATAATGTATTTATGTTTTTTTATTCTACAATTTTATAAGGACTTACCAGCTAAGTTGTTGTACTCTACCCTACATTTACAAATAAAGATCAAAATTATAATTTGCACATTTTAACAAGTTTAAGATCATGGTGCAACTGACCCTCAAAAAGGAACACCATTGTCATAGAGCAACACACTATTAAACTATAATCTTTAACATTCCAGACCCTCTCGAAGTCAAGTGTCATTTCTTTCAGAGAGTGAGTGGTGACTTACTCTAAGTGTTGTGCATATCTGTCCAAGATTTTTGTTTCTTTTGCTTTTCTCCTTTCCAAGATATCCCTCACAGCAACATCCTCAAATTCATCAATTAATTCTTCAAAAACATCTATCTGACTGTGAATGCTTTCTAAATTTTACGATAAAACAGTATGTTTGGTGGATTTGTTTATTTATTTTATTTATTTATTTATTTATTAAATAAACTATACAACAATAATTTTCAGCACTGACCTATACTTTCTGTGGCAAGATCAATCTTTTCTATTACTTCAGGCAAGAAGCACAACTCTTGATGGAATGAAGTAATTGCACGATCTAAAGACGCACATTTTCTCAAAACCTCCAAGATCACTTTATCTGCTTCCTTTAAAAATAATTTGAAATGTCAAATTGGAATTTTTTAACATCAGTAGTGAATTAACAACACCCCCAACAAATTAGTGAATTTAATAGCAACAGTCATAATATGGTACTGTACTTCTGCTTTCTCTGCGACATATCTTCCTTTCCAATGTATTTCACTCCAATTCTTATAGAACCTGTAATACGCAGAAATATTAGGCAAAATAGTTATTTCTTTATTATTACTGACAGTAATAATATATTAATTGTAGCAGTAGTACACATAGTACTTACTTAGCAATGATTTCAGAGCCAGCTTCTAAATTGCAATCAAAACATTGATCGTTGCTACAGTAAGAGGAAAAATGATAAAGTTGTGTGAGGTTAACCCAAAGACAGCTGCCATGACAGCAAAAAATTATGCTTTGTCTAATGTTACAAAGTGTGCTTATTCAGGGGGAGGGGGTGCATTGGGTCATTTGCTCCCCCCATGGGGGAGATTTATGTCATCCAAAGGGGGAGGTGATAAAATTTAAATTATTATTAATAGGATGTCTGAAAAGGAGAGGAGGACCAATTTGTCATTTCCTTCATCGGGGGAGTATGGATATTTTCTAGAATGACCCAAATTACCAATTTTGCTGGAAAGTTGAATATAATGCTTATTTAAGGAGGCATTTTGGGCATGAATGTGGCCCTTTGTTATTTTACTTTGTCTAAGGGTGGGGGGGGGGGGGGGGGGCACAATTTTATAGCTTGGGTACTAACCAAAGGAAATATATATGGTATACCGGTATTATATAGTATCATTCTCGTATCACCAGTTGAAAGTTTCCAAAAGCTTTTTACCTGTTGACTTTTACATCTTCAGCTATTGTGAAAGCAGCTTTTCTAAAAATGATGTTGGTTTACAGTTTTGACTATTAAAATGATTTTTAAAATTTATACCTTGCATTTATTAAATTATTGAATATAGAAACTTGTATTAATAATTAAAATATTATTCAAAAACTCATTAATAATTTACGAGGAAAACACAAAGGAAATCAGTACCATGTCTGTGGTTTGATACCTGATAAAACTTCTTGACGTCAGAAAGAATACTAATGAACATACAATTTTATATAAAGAATACTAATGAACAATAATTATAACAAATCATTTTTGAAGCCATTCAAAACACTCGCATCACATGTTTTATCAGATCTTAAACACTCGGGCTGCGCCCTCGTGGTTATAAATCTGATAAAACACTCCTGCTTGTGTTTTAAATATTACTTAAAATACAAACAATACAAAATGCTGAATATAAAAATTTGTTTATTTACATATTTAAAACGTAAATAAACAAAAGCATGACTTTCAGCTTTTGATGCTTTTCAAAAAGGTACTGTATTCTGATTTCTATATGAAGCAACAACACTAATCTATTATACAGCTTACCTTACTAATCTCTGGTTAGCTGATTTTGCCTTGTTGGAAATTGATCTTAGTCTACAAGTTAATTTAGAAAAGGTAAAACAACAGGACATAATATTTTGAACAATATACTACGTATATAGTATAATTTTAATAATAGCATCTCCTATATTAAATAACAGTCCTGATTCTTAACATACCCTTGAGTAAGATCGTGTTGGACCCCATAAAGTCGATCTTTCAGATTTCCAAACATATTTAGCTTTTGAAATCATCTGTGATCGAGATCAACAAACATTGGCCAGCTGATGGAAGCGTGGGCTCCTACATAATCAAAAACAAATATGGCGGAAAGTAGTTTCGTTCTTTCAGATCGACCTGAATCATGTTCTTGTATTTTCAAACTCGAAGATCATCATAATTTTATAATTTTAAGCTTTTGATTTCACTTGGAGTTATGGTTAGGATCAGGATTAATGTTTTGGTCAAGATTAGGTTTATAATTTAAGAGAGAAATGTTTTATTCAGCTGGTTTAGCTGGATGTGATGTAGTGCTGTTAATACCAAAATGGCGAACCACTGAACTATAAATTAATATTTAAAGTTTTATAGCTCTAAAATTCTAGTTTTAAACTCTAAAAAATCCTTAAGGTATAAAGTTTTGAATTCTAAAACAGATTAAAGTTTTTTTAGAGTTCAAAAAACAGTGGGTTTTTAGATAATTTATAGAATAGGCTGAATAGTGGAATAGCTGCGTGGAGCCGAGTAAAGAGGCCTGGGTACGAAATTACAAAATGGCTGCCGAGCCAGAGGTTTCTGGTCTTTCCAAAGATGAAGAGAAATCCTTATCTTGTGGTTTGATGAACGTACTTCAGCCGTCCATAGAAGCTCTTGATATTAAAGTTAATAATGTGAGGTGAGGAAGGTGCTCTTGTAAATGATAAATAGGCTTTGTGATCTAATTTCTACGTGCCATAATTTAGCATGTTTTGCTCAAATCATCAATTTTATATAATTTTTTTTTGTTAATCCAGACAGAGCCAAGTTGCATTAAGGGAACAGATTGATCGACTGAGTGAAGGTTAAGGAGTTGAACATATCAATTACATAGATCTTAAGATAGAGAAGGAAGGAAGGCAAGGTCAAGGAGGGAAGGGAGGGAGAGAGGAAGGAAGGAAGGAAGGAAGGAAGGAAGGAAGGAAGGAAGGAAGGAAGGAAGGAAGGAAGGAAGAAAGAAAGAAAGAAAGAAAGAAAGAAAGAAGGAATGAAGGAAGGAAGAGAGGAAGGAAGGAAGAAAGAAAGAAGGAAGGAAGAGAGGAAGGAAAGGAAGGAAATGAATGAATGAATGAATGAAGATATTTAATAAATAATGTTTTCACTTTTTATTAATCTCCTCAACTTTGTTTTATTTTTATTTTTAGACCTTGTCAAACTTAGCACTGCTCAAGACATGCCAATAGACCTTGAACCTTACGTTAAAAAACTTATCAGCTCTAGACGAAGAATCACTCTTGTTAATAGCATATTGCTAAATGCACAGGTGCAATAAAAGCATCGTATTTGTCATAATTATAACTACCAGTAATGGTGGTAGCTGATTTTAAAAGAATGTCAAAGTTTTATTGTCAAATGTCATTTATATTTTTCCAATAACTCTGTTTTATGTGATTATCTTTCTTAGGAAAGACTACGGAGACTCAACCAGAATATTACTCGAGAAACAGGAAAAAAGAAAGCTGCAATGGACCCTTCACTACATATGTAGTAGAAACAATACTTAATAAACTGGAATTAGTAATTAATTTATAATAAATTTTCATAGTTAACTAATAAATACTACTGTACTTATGTCAATTTAACCCATTCCTGACTAACTCAGCCAAAAATGGTCTCTTTATTGTTTTACTCTGTCTAAGACCAAATTATTTTACTTGTTAAAAAGGGACCCCACTCCCCAGATATCCTAGGTGGCAATGGCTTGTTAACCCAGCCGTAACACCGCATCTCTATTTAACGGAATCAACGGAATCTGCCGGAAATTTGGTTAATCGCTTACTAACAAACGGTTAATAAATTACATTTAGTACATTTAAAATGAGACACGTATATTTGCGCAATCATAGCAATAAAAAATATAAAGTCTCTTTCAACAATTACGCCTATATATGTAGGTAATATGTCTAATCCAATAACCTTACTTGAAGTAACGACGACAGATTAGTTTCAGTCTCAGCGCTAATAAACGTAAACAAATGTATTTTATTAACCGTTTGTTAGTAAGCGATTAACCAAATTTCCGGCTGATTCCGTCGATTCCGTTGATTCCGCTTGTCCCATATACCACACATAGCCCCTTATTGTTTTACCCTGTGAGTGTCTAACACCAGATGATTTTACTCATCATTTCACAATGAATAATTTATGTACTAAACATATGTTTTGTATTTAAAAGCTAGAGTGATGATTATTTTTTTGCATTTTTTGAATTTTTGCAGTACTCTGGCATTTTTTGTATGACAATTGACACGTAGGAATATTGCCCCATCGGCGATTTACACCCACAGTTATAAATAGTAAACTGCGTCTTTGCATCTTTGTTTAATAGCGGTTCTTGTAATAAAACAATTGTTGTCTGTCGCGCTGTGACTAGTCTTCTAGATGCTAAAATTGGTAGTTTAGGAAACAGCGTCGTACTAAATGGCCGGTTTATTGTACAACGATATTTTAATATCTGTTGTGTTCTTGGCGTGGTCCATTCCGACATGTAGGACTGTCAAAGACGAGCTACCTAGTGGTTTTAAAGATTTGAGTGTTGCGGAGTACTCATTGATGATGGCAAACACCAATAATATCAATTCGCAACGCACGAAAGGTGAGAGATGTGATGTTCGTGTAATTGTATTGCGAGAAGACTTTGACAAGGTTTTATTAATATTTAGATTCATACTGCTGTTAACAAGTGAATACTAGACGCTTCAATGCGTTTGAAGTAGACGCGCATTTTAATCGCACGGTAATCTGCGCCTCTAGAATAA